>OY101448.1:17709204-18134945 GCA_956483635.1 Panzeria rudis | reverse complement strand
AATTGTTAGTTTTGAAAAATTCAAAGCTAAATATATTTGTATATATTTATCAAAATATCTAAAACAGAAAAATGGCACTAAAAACCAGAATGTTGTTTTTTTATTTTTATCTTTATTTTCACAACACTTTCATTTTATTTTTTGGGATAGAAATTTGGTTTTTTGCGTTTCCGTACTTTTGTACATTTTTGACTCTCAATGAGAAAAATGTTTGTTTGCTATCATTTTACCGAACTTTACCCAAAAAGTAAAAAAAACACACCTATTAACACACAATCTTATTATCAATGAAAAACAACATTTTTATTAATTTCTATTACTGAACTCTTGCGTTAGTGCATAATAAAATATAAACACTAAACAGCTAATCCAGATTTTTCACTCTCCCTTATTTGTTTATTCATCCTCTTTTTATAATAGAAGAATTTTACCCCGGGAACAAATGAATGCGAAGAGAAAAAACTCCTCGGGAAAATTCATAATTGGGCTGATTGACTTAAGTCGCAATGAAGACCAACAACATATGATATAAGGAATTATATGGACTTAATCTATTTTCGCAATTTTTTGAACCTAAATATTTATAAAAAAAAGTTCTCTTAAGAGCCTAAGTAGAACCAGTGATTATTGCAAATTGCGAATGTTTAAAACACATCTTCTAACTTAATGTATTTCAGCAAACAAATGAAATGTAACTTTAGAATAAAAGCCTAACCACATAATTTTCAAATTTTGGTATTTTACGTGTTCTATAAATATATTAACTATCTTTTTTATTAAATGTCTCTTAAAATAATGCCACTTCTATAACATTTTTTTAACCTTAGCATTGCGCTTTTAATAATATTTGAATTTGCACAAAAATTTTTTATAATGCCCCTTCTCATTTTGTCAAAAGTGCTTCCGAATATAAAATGTGGTTTTTGTCCAAACTATGTCTTTGGACTTACGCGATTATTGCTTGTGGCCACAGATTTAATTAGGCCTATCAACAAACATTTATAATGGGCCTTAAAACGGTTGTCGAATCGACTATATATGTTGTGTTTTTTAATCTAGCGCAACATATCGAAGTCGATTCGGCCTATCCAATAAAACACATTATCAACGTCTGTTGGTGAGTTCGATAATAGGTTGCACAGGTTGCCAGTTCAAATATAAAAATTAGCCCACTGGGATTCTTGTTGTTGCAGAGATATAAGACTTCTTCTACACTTCACCTTTCGGTTCAGTACTAAACCAACCCGGCGACCGGATAAATGAGTTTATCCCCCTAATATTGCAGTCCGTTAAGTCTGATAAATCTTGAAGTTGCGAGCTGCCCATGGAAGCCGCTTTTTTCTCAGAGAGAGATAGAGAGAGAGAGAGAGCGAGGCAAGGCAGGGAAGGTGCTCAATATTCTCTTCCTCCTCATTACGGCGCTTTCTACAGAAGTCATTATAAAAGCTTTGAAAGTCGAGTGAAAAGTCGTTTTATCATAACATCTCAAGTCGAGTTAAGTCAAACACGACCTAAGGATATATTCTCGTTCGTCTTCTTACAATCCACATTCGGGTCCAATCCATTTTCAAATACATACTCCAGTAATCAAAAAGTTATCACGGTTTGTTTTTTAGCTTTCTAGAACACCAACACAACATATATTATATCAAATCGTTAATATCTCCAAACACGATTTTTAGACTCAAGATGTTACTATGACGCAGATATGATTCACTAACTTCTTAGCAACTTTATTATGTAGCATCTCTGTTAAAGAAATGGGAAAATCACAAAGAAGAATGTATAAAAAATTCTGCTCTGAGAAACAGAACAGTGGGAATAAATTCATTTATTCGGCACTCCGGTTGGTTTAATGCCAACCCAGGTCTCTTTATATCAGTTTCAGGCATCACAAAGGGACCAAAAGGACCCAAGTTTCCCGGTTGTTAGAAACTGTAATCCCGTGCAACCTAACCTAACAGACCGAAACTAAATTATCGGCGGCTGAACAGTATTTGTGTTGGTAACGTGCCATTGGCAGCGAGCCGAGCGGCTTATTTGTCTGTTTCTTCTGGCTGGGAAATTGGTCTGCCTTGTACCAATTATACATGGCGGTAGCAAGTTTTTTAATTTATTAAAAATAAAAACTTTGCAAAAAAACGTACATAAATAACTCTCATATGCAAAAATTCAGTACACATATTCAGTTGGATTCGAGTTCGAATCCAGACTCCATGGGAGAATGAATAATTTATTTTTAGTTAGTTGTTTTGTATGTATAATGATATTATGTACATATGTATATATATATTAGACTACCAACTTGAACTTTTCTCAGTTATGTAAATTTTTAATATAAATATTTAATGTAAAATAATTTCAGAACAATCATGTGGATCTGATGGCGATAATAATGGTATACAAAAGTCTCTTTCAACGTCAGAAAGACGTAAGTAAGTGTGCATATATCTCTATACAAATATTTCCTTAAACCAAATTTTATAACAAAATTATAATTGTATTCCAAATTTAAATTCAATACAATTATGTACATACTAATACTATTTTATTCTAACAAATTAATGTCTTCCATCAAAACACATTTTAAAAAAAAAAATTTTCTTCCACCACTAACTAAATTCTACTCTACAAAAATAACAACGCACAAACATTTTTCAGTCTTCTCTGGATGATGAAGATTCCAGTGATAAGGTTATTAATCGCCTTTTTGTTATTTCATCTTGCAAAAGAACATATAATACTAAACTATCTCATATTTTATACATATATATATATATAGATTTTTGAACAAAATCATTCAGAATCTTCAGAAAATTCGACTGAAGGTGATGATAAGCCTGATTCCGAATTGCGTAGATTTTCACCTGCACGCAGTAGTATCGCAGAAAGAAGGCGTCTTTATGAATTGCACTCGAAGAGTGCTACCGAAGAAAGATCTCAATCGCCAGTGCCATTGTATGTTAAAAAGAAAAAAACAAAAATTTTAATCTAAAATAATTCTTTAAATAATTTTCTCACAGACGCCGAGAATTGTCTAAAGTAGATTCTACTAAAACTGGTGCCATTGATATTAAAAGAACTTCAGTGCCTGAGGGCAAAATGTTAGATGAAAGACGTCGTAATATACCCTCAAAGGAACTAGTAGACACTGTGGCTGGTATTAAAAAGTCTGCCACTGAAGCCGCAATAACCACTTCAACTAAACGTACATCAACCGTTTTTGGTAAAGTTTCAAAATTTCGACATTTAAAAGGGACACCGGGTCATAAATCTACACATATTGAAAATCTACGCAACTTGAGTAGACAAATTCCCGGTGAATGTAATGGCTTTACAGCGAACCATGAACGTGTTGCTGTACCCTTGTCGGGTCCCGGAGGTAAAATAGCCATATTTGAGTTGGCAAAAGCTGGACGTTTGCCAGATGGTGTCATCCCATCTTTAGTAAATGGCAGTAATATTATGGATTTCCAGTGGGATCCTTATGATCCGAAACGTTTGGCTGTTGCTTGTGACGATGGCATGGTTAAGTTGTGGTGCATTCCTGAAGGAGGTCTTTTAGAACCAACAAATGCTCCGGAACGGGAATTAACTGCACATTCAGATAAAATTTATTTTATACGTTTTCATCCTTTGGCTCAAGACATTTTGCTTACAGCCAGCTATGATATGTCGATAAAATTGTGGAATTTGCAGACCATGGAAGAGAAGTGCATCTTAACTGGTCACTCAGATCAAATATTGATTTTGCTTGGAGTCCTTGTGGAAAATATGGTGCTACCGTTAGTAAAGATGGTAAAATACGTGTATATAATCCACGTAAATCAGAGACGCCCATACGAGAGGGCAATGGGCCGGTAGGCACTCGCGGTGCTCGTATTGTTTGGGCCTTGGATGGTCAATATATTGTGTGTACAGGTTTCGATAAGTAAGTTTTACTTGAGCCTAATGAGTTATGTGGTATTGAAAATAACGTTTCTATATATTTTTCAACAGAGTCTCTGAACGTCAAATAAGTGTTTACAAGTCGGATCGTCTTAATGCTCCCTTAAATACTGCTAGTTTAGATGTTTCCCCTTCGATATTAATACCGTTTTACGATGAAGACAGTTCTACTTTATTTGTGACCGGCAAAGGTGATTCCACGATTTACTGCTATGAAATTACCGATGAGGAACCTTATGTATGTCCCTTGTCACATCATCGCTGTACTTCGCTTCATCAGGGCCTAAGTTTTCTCACCAAAAAGCATTGCGATGTGGCCAGTGTTGAGTTTTGCAGGGCCTATCGCTTAACAAATACCACAATTGAACCTTTAAGTTTTACAGTGCCACGCATTAAGGTAATTTATCTTATTTTATGTCATTTGCGTTATTAGATTAAATTTATTTATTTTTTTTATTTTAACTAGAGTGAACTTTTCCAAGATGATTTGTTTCCTCCCACACGTATTACTTGGCTGCCGACCATGACTGCCGAGGAATGGTTCTTGTCGAATGATAAAAAACCCCCAAAAATTTGTTTACAACCTGAAGGCATGGATACTTGTAAGTTTACATTTGTTGATAAGTATACTTATGATTAATTAATTTATCCATTTTGTTTAGTATCATCTATTCAACCGGTGGTCTCACAAACAAAGCCAGCAGCAGTTTCTGCGGTTGGCGAACATTTGAATAAATTTGATATTGATAAAAATAAACAAAAAGAAGTAAGTATCAACATTGACATCACTACTTTTATCGTTAAAGCTGAATTTAGCACAATAGGGCAGAGGTGGCCATTCTCTCAACTTCCTATACTCGCGAGTATAGGCTGTTTTTTTATCATCAACACAGCCTATCTATTTCGCCGTAAAGCACATACACAAACAAAGAATAAGGTAGTGTATATATGGCCACCACTGCAATAGAGCCAAGAAGTCCTATATCAAAGCAAAACTGTGCTGCCATAACTTCACACGCATTCTTACCGGGGTTGTCCGATATGGCGATTTCTCGCCAAACGTGGCGGTTTTTCGAATTGTTTGGCGTTTAAAATTTTGATTTGGCGACATGTCGATTTTTCTAGCGATAAAAAAGCTATATGTAACATTTGTTGGCGATTTTTATGGCTATTTTTTTTTAAACAAAATTGATGTTCACAATTTTTGTAATTCAGCAGAAATTAGTTTGTTGAAGGAGTATTTTCCAAAATAAATCCCACAAAAACTCGTCTGCAGGAAATTAAAACAAAGTGATTTTGATGATTTTTCTTATAAATATTATTTTTAGTCCATTAATGCATTTTGAATTGTGATGAGAAAAATTTACAAGAAATAATTTTTGACGATTTTATTTCTACTTCTGGCGATTTTCTGCTAAATTTTTATACGATTATTTTATAATAAAAATGTATTATATAATAATAAATTTATTATCAAATATATATTGAAGAAAAACTTTGGCGATTTTGGCGACTTTGGCGAAATAGGTCGGAAAAAATCGGACAACCCTGATTCTTACGCTCTTGCATTTAGTCATCGATGAAACAGCGACGAATGCATACACGGTGGATGCTTGTATATTTTTCAAGAATACTTATCCAGCAAACACACGTGTTTCATTTCAAATTGACGATGATATGCGAAAAATATTTCATCACATTTTATTACTATGAAACTGTCATAAGAGTATAAATGTAGACGATTTTATTAATATTAGGTCGAATTATTTACTTTTACAGTAAAATGCAATAAATCTGTGGCAAAAAGGAATAAGTGCTTAAGTCGACTTAAGCAGAGTACATTTATATACAATACTTTTTAAAGCTAGAAAATTTTATAAAAATATAAACAATTAATTTTATTTATTTTCTTTTCTTTCCGAATTGTTTTTATTTTGTTAAATTTTTCTAATATACATATAATATATCGTCACAGAAAAGCTATATGTAACATTTTAAAAGTTTTAAAGGAGAAGCATAAAACTTGTTTAAATGAAAACTATACAATTAGTGCAAAATCTTACAATACAAGAAAAAAAGGACCCACATATTTATATATGTATAGTAAAACTTTGCACTAATTGTCAAAATATTTTTTCATGTAAACAAGTTTTATGCTTCTGTTAAACTTTTAAAGTGTCAGATAGGGCTTTTTGCATTTTCTGTGACGATATGTATAAGTTTCTAAGCCTATTCTATTTTCTATTGTGATTGTCAAAAATGGTTTGTGCATTCTCAAATGGTTTTTGAAAGTCTGTGCATAAGATAAGAGGCTTGAAACTTTTCAAAAGTATGGCTGAAGTCTACCGATGATATGGTAAAGCACCAATGAAATGCAGTCATATAGACATGCTTAGCGCGCAACAAATAAAACTTTTTAAAATAAAATTGAGAGAATGTCTCAAATAATAAATTTAATAAATGATAAATATGTCTGGTTAAGTTTATTCATGTAATTTGGTTAAATTTTTTTTTGATGATTTAGAATTTCTCCGTGCCCCTTTGCTATACAAGGGATGGGAGGTTTACTTGGCTGAACCTTAGGTTATACCGCCATCAACAATTTCTAAAAGGAGTCTCTTCCAAGATAATTCCAAGCGCCGTATACCGTCGCACACGAAGCCGGAACTCCCAAAATCCACTCCTTGCTTCTTCGCTATTTAGTTTTTGTTTGGTTCTCCAACCAATTATCAATATATATTTATTTTTGTTCAAAAGTGAGGTTTTGTTTGGTTCTCCAACCAGTTATCAATATTTTTCTTTATAATAGTTTTTTTGCATGTGGTTAAAGGAAACCAACGGGATACTGCACGGTTTACCGTTAACCGACGCCAACCAGTAATCACATGCGGTGTGAGACGCAAAACTCTCGAAGGCCAATAAACGATAGTGGCCTGCTTGCATTTACGATGTAATTGCCAACGACGCGTGATGTTGACTCGCCCAGAGCTGTTTTACGAATGTTGGTTAAATTTATACATGTACATATATGTACATGTTATTGCTATTAATAACCTTAAAAACAAGTGCAGTACTAAGGCAGACTAATCACAGGTACCACAGTTACGGCAACAAACACAACACAAAAAAAATTTGTCGCACACATTCATAAGCTTTCTCAAATTTACTAACACATGCGCTTGTTGATATAAACATTTCGTCGAGGTCACCCGCATAAAGGTCTAGTTATTAAAAACGTATCGTGTTCGTGGGGATCAGCTGGCAAAATCTGTAAAGGGCATAATACACAATCAATCAGCTTGATGTCAGATTCGTGTACGTGTGCTTGACGAAAAATGAAAACCAAGTAGATTTTCCATCAATCGTCGTCGGTGTCACTAATACTAACGAAATTTCACACATACTATTACCACGCTTGTCAAGCATGTTGACTGTGTATATTGTCTTTAACAGGTTGCTGTTTACTAAAAACGTATCGTTGCTTTTGTCACGTAGAAAATCTACAGAAGTAGATTTTTCGTAGCAAATGTCAAACTAATGCCAAAGGAACTATAATCCCATACTGACAGCTAACAAAATTACTTGGGGTGATACGTTTTCTATAACTAACACCTGAAGTTGAGCGGTACTGAAAGTTCTAACGTTACGCGATACGTTTTTACTAAATAGACCTTAAATCAGTGCTGCCAGGTAACTTTTTTCTTCCCCCCAAAAAAATTAAAAACCCCCTAAATTTAGCCTATTTTAGGAACAAACCCCCTAAATGTAAAAGTTTATGTAATATGTAATTAGGGATGTAACGGTACGCCATTTTGCCGATCCGATACAGATACTCAAAAAGAAATATCGCCGATACCGATACCGATACGCATATTAAAATAGAGTAGAAGTCTATATTAACAAAACTCAAGCAGAGCAATTTTTTTATTATACAAAATTACAATGTAAAAGATTATTAATATTTAAAATTTAATTAACCCAGTATAAAAAATTGGAAGTAATTTTTAAGGAACTACATTGTCATTGCTTCACAAGAGTCTATTTTAAAAATATGCAGATAATTAGTAGAAAAGCAAGTAAAAGTTTATTTAAGTTATATAAAATTTTGTAATTCCTTTATAAATTAAAAAAATATTCGAAATGGTTTTTAAAAAATCGATTTTTTAAAGGACGTTTATCAACTAATATTCATCTAAATAACTTAATAGTTTAATTGCTAAAATTCTTCTAAAAGTTTATATTTATTTACTTAAATTTACATGAAAACACAGTTTTGTGTTTAAATTCGCATAAAAAGAAACAAGTTGCGAAAATGGGTAATTTGTCATCCTTTTTCCTTAAGGAAATCTCATTATAGAACACCGAAAAAGAATTTTTTTCTAACATCGCTTCCAATTCGGTGATTGGTAATGAAAAAGCGAACTTCTTGCAATGGCAAGGATATGTAAAATTAATTAGAAATGATCCAAATTTACAATTTTTCCGGATCGCGAATTCTACATTTTCATGACTTCTTTGGAGTGTCTTTTTTTCTGGGAATAAGATTTAAAAAACAACGAATTGAATTAGAATTCATGGTAAAATTAACAAGAAATAAATTATGTTTTTTACAAAATAACATTCCAAGGAACAAGGGAAAAATTAACATCAACTTAATTTTTCAACCTACACAGCAGAACAGAGTAGTGCCACTTTCGGAAGCCGCTACACTTCCACCGTCAGTGCTCACGTGTATTTAGTTTATCACCACTTGTCAGGTGGCTCTGTTTAATGTTATTTAAATTCTTATATATACAACTTTTTGAATACGAGAATTGAATCACTTTCAAGTTGACATTAATACGAGAATTGAATCAGTTTCAAGTTGACATTAAACTGCACTTTCCCATTGTTGTCGTCGGATTATTTTTCTTTATAAACCTTGCACTTAAATTAACAGAAAAAAATGTAGTTTAATTTGACTTTCTCTACTATGAAAACGAAATTGATCAGCTGTAAAATACAGAACTTCTAGTTATAGGGAAATCTTCTAGCTATCATATATAACAATGACACTGAAAGAGATGTTAACCACTTGTAAAATATAACAATACTTAGCTCTTGTACAGGCATGCAAATAGTAAAATCCCCTAGAAACCCCCTAAATATAAATGTATGCTCCCTAAATTTAACCCTAAGAATTTTAGCCCCCTAAATTCGCCCCTAAATGAAATAAAAACTCCTAAACTTAGGGGGGAAACCCCCAAACTGGCAACTCTGCCTTAAATACACCTTGACTTGATATGAAAAAATATCACACAGGGATGGAAAGTTGCATTTTTTTTCTTGATAGAAGATTTTTTCTTTTGGTCTTGCTTTACATAGTTTAAGTATCCTATAAAAGATAGATTTAAAAAAAATTTTTTAAATACATTAAAATTGGTTCTTTCAAGATTATTACAATTTTCTATTTTTTAGATTCAAAAATCTGTGAGTGCCCGCATGGAATACAACACCAAATTAGAGCAAGACGACATGGAAGGTGTTGACGAAAACGAATGGCAAGATTAAGTTTTATATCAAACACTATGCATGTCTTGAAAAAATAAAACCAACAAGAAAAAAGAAGTCTTTAGTAACTAGAGTAAGATTTTTTTTAAATGTATGATCTCCTTTTCCTTAACCACAAACCTTAATACCCTTAAAATTAAAAAAATAAAACCACAAATTTCCTCTAAAACTAATCCCCTATATCCTTCCCCCATCCTCTCCCTCCCTCATGGCTAAATGTAATAAGTGTGCGAAATTTTTCGTCTAGTAATTTTTGTTCTAGAACCTGACATAATTTAGTTTTAAAAATTAGAAAAGCAAAAGAAATTACACCATTATTTTGCACCACGTTTTGTCGTCGTGAAGTATGTTTAATACACCAATTTAATATATAAAATCTACATACATACATAAATATATATTTTTTACATTAGGTTAAAGCAAAATTTTCTTAAAAGATTTTAGAAAAACATAAAAAAACTAAAATTTTGTCTAGTCTGTAGAATTTTATGTTATTATTTTGCTTTTGTTATTAATTATAATTTTAAATTTCTACAACTTTCAATATTTACTTGCTATTATTAATTTCTTATGTGAGACTCTCTATAGGTATTTAAAAAAGACATTTATTTATTTTTTCACCTTTAACCAATTATTTAAAAAAAAACGAACAAAAAACTCATTCCTGAAGCAAATTCGATATTCTAAAATGATGAAAAAATGACTATTTGTTTCTAACACATGGTCCATAACAAATAGACTGACTGATTTCCTCAAATAATGCCAATACAATTTAATAACGACCAAGATTTTCCAAAACAATCTAAAAATTGCAACTAAACAAAAATGAAAACTTTCCATTTTATACTCCACCTTTCCATTTGATCATATTTTAATTGAAAACGAAGAAAAAGAAAAACAAACCAAAAGACTTAATGAAACAACAACTAATTGCCATATTAGATGAAATTTAAAAGAAAATCAACAAAATTTAAAAACTTTTTTATATTCCATACGATTAAAAGAACATACACTTTACCTAAAAAACAAAGAAAAAGTTGAACACACAATACAATAAATAAATACACTTTAAAAAATAATAGCAACACAATTAAATTAAATTAAAAAAAAAAAATTTTTTACAATTTATACATACTCAAATGAAAAACAAAGAAACGAAAATATTTAAAAGGTATTTTACCATCACTTTATACGCAAATATCAGCAACAAAACAATGTTTATCTTATAATATACCAATATGTTTAATTAATTTTTTTTAATAATATTTCTTGTTCTTATAAATATGTTTTATAAAATATTAATAAACCGGAAAGAAAAAGTGCACAAGTTTGCGGACTAGCTCGCTCTATAACGAATATACGGGCATATAAACTAAGTTCGTTCTAGTCTTGATTTTTTTTAGTTTATGAATTTCTTTGAAATTATCATCTTTGAACTACTTCTGATATTGACTTTCACTCCTATCGCGAATAACTATTGCCATGAAAAACTCCAAAATATTCTGATTTTCTATCGTGAATGTTTCCTGAAATACATTTTTGGGAGTGAATTCACAATCTTAAAAAAAATTTGGCATCACCAATGTTTAATCCCAGGAACTATTTCACAAAATAAATTCACAACAAGTGGGAACGAGAAGGGAACTTATACATAAGTTGTAATTGGTATTTCAGGGCAGGACTCTTTTTAAATTACATTTCTTCTTTTATTGAAGAAGCTCAAGTGTTACTAAAGAACAAATCACCTTTTCTGTTGTAGAATAAGTGGCGGTTTTTTGACAGAGCGATGATGATCCCTACATGTGTTGCTCTCCTGCTTCTTTTCGTCGAAGACAAGTTCCCACAATCCACCGAGAATACAAAACCCTTTCAAATATGGTTAAAACTTCCGTTAGCACAGCACTGAATGTGGATTGCGCAAGCCGACATCAATTTTTCTGTACACTTCCTTTTGATAGCTGCCCTTTGCTTAAAATATTAAAATTCCAGACATTTTCACTACCGCGAACAGCTGACCAATAGGAGGCATGTTTTCCTCTTACTCGGTCAACATTTGATTTAGAAACAAACGCACTTAGATGTGTATTATTTTTATTTTATCTCCGTTTTAATGGTAGTGGATCCGAGTCATCGCGTATATATCTTCGCCGCAATCTCTATGGATTGCTTGTCCTCTTCCAGCACCAGCAAACGCAGAAAAACGCTATTAATTTTTTCAAAATATGTGTAATCTCCTTTTGCAAGTACACAAATTATTGACAAATAATTCCCAATAGAAACTTTTACTCCCAAGATAATTCACAATAGAAACTTTTATTCGCTAAAACGATTTGTTGGTAATGGGAATATCCTCCTAAACAACTTATTCTCATAATATTGCGATAGGGGGGATGGAATCAGCATCTTTAAATCTGATGATGTTTTTTAAATCTACGCTGCTATTAATTAGCGTAGCCAAGAGGTGGTGGTAATTAACACTTCAGTGACAAAACGAATCATCGACGATCTTCAGCCATAACAACTTCGAATTTATTTTTTCAGTGTAGAAAACAATAATTTACCCAAATAAAGGTACAATTTTAGATTATATTAAAAGATTGCTGATAGATAGAAAGAAGAAAACTTTCAGCTTACTTGGGTCCTGAAGAAGAGAGGAAAAGAGAAAGATTTAGCTAAAAAGTAGAGTTAACAGTAAAGAGTTTTGGAGGGATCGCCAAGAACTACACCAGAGGGCAACCAACCTCTGCTTCTAATGAAGGAACTATAGCTCGATATGTGATTGCTCCTCCGCCATATGACAGGCTCATAAAAGATGTTACATCATTTCTTCTTCTTCCGCGTCCTGACAACTAAAGCAGTAGTTAGTGTGGCAAACATTTTGATGTGTTTCCTCGACGACGGCATCTTGAAACAAAAATTTACTATAATAAAGTTCCGTGCAGCCTACTTCACAGCTGTCAACTCAAATGAATTTTGACAAGCAGTATGTGTGATTACAAGAACTCAAAATCTTGAACGTATAGGCTTCATAGTAAAGGGAGACATACGACCGTATGCATAATGAAGATTTGGCATGAACTTAACGTAAGGGACGAATTTAAACTGGATCTTAACGTGTTTTTTCGTAGAATTTGAAATTAAAAATCACTGTAGATTGTAGACGTGACTCATGAATATATTCTACAGTGATTTTTAATGTAAAAAAAGCTCGTTAAGATCCAGTTCAATTTCGTCATTTGTGCTAAGTTCATGTCAAGTTTTGATCATGTATATGGCCTAGACTTTTAGCGTGGTTACCACATTTTTAGTACACCGATTTAGTACTCCAACTGGTCTAAGGCGACCACAGAAGAAGATCATTAGTAATACGCTTCAGTCAAGATGAGAGTTGGAGGCCGCAGAGAGTGTATATCCACATTCCGAAGCAGAACTCACTGCCCGATCATCTAATTATTTGTTAAAGAGAATGGTCACATATCAATGCACACATTTGAGGGCTATGTTCGAAGAACTCGACATTCCATTTAGAAGATGTCTAGCATTTTTGACTAGGTTTGATATGGTGCGCACACCTGTAAGGGAATTTCTAGTCATAAACGATACAGAGGTAATTGCATCTGGGAAATTCAGTCGGAATTGACCATACAGAAAGCCATAAAAGAATCTTAGCTTACCCATGGCCACAGATAATATCGCGTTCGGACAAAGTCGCCCAAAGTCGGACAATGTCTATTTGCGAACCATGTCATATTTTTTTAAATTCACAGGAAGGAAATCTTGGACCAAAATAGAAATATCCGAGATGGTGACTTAAATGGATTAATTATGGATTGCAACTGAACTTCAGTTGCGTTGCCAGCTGGTAAGTGAAAATTCATGTTAGCCAGAAAAGCACTAAATAAGTAGCAACTGAAATAAACATGTAGCTCTCAGTTGTCATCCGTAATATCGACCTATAAATCTCCTACCAAACCTTAGTTCACAGTTGATTCTTTCTGTATAAGATCCTGTATGAATGAATATGTTCATGTCTGATTCCAGCGCAAAACACTCAGTTCTTAAGAAACATCCTATGAACGGCGAACGCCGCACAGATCGTATTTCATTGTATGGCATGAAATAAATTATGGCCTTAATAGTCTTGTTCGGTCATGTCCGAAGTAGACTTTTTAATCCTACCTACCGCTGATCGCAACGTAATGACCGATTACTTTGCAGTTCCAAAGGAACACCTTCCACATCATACCCAAGGTGCAAATAGCCGCAGTGGATTTTCCTGTGACACACTCCACATGGTGATTGAAAGTCAACTTTCTATCAAGAAAACACTCAAATGCTTGATGTCGCTAGAATATATAATATTGTACCCGTTAAGCGACATAATTGCTAGATCCGGTTTAATCATAGAAAAAGGCACCAGAATACTTTTGCTCGAATTAAACGACAGACCATGTGTTCCAAGTCATGATAAAGTAGTGCTTAAAGCACCATTCATGACATCTGAGAGAACTTTACCGAATTTCGTAGTTGTCATTACAACTAAATCGTAACGAATCACTTCGTACCCATAGAGCAGTTCCTCAATATGTAGCTACCAAAGGAGTGTAGATAGAACACCACTTTGAGGACATCCCTTGACTACCAATAGGTGTACATATTTCGTAAACTTGGTAAGATTATTTGGCCAATTGCCAATGTTAGGGATAAATACAATGTTTTCTTGCTTTTCTTCGCATGTGGGAAATGCGTACGGAAACAAAACTCTCTCTAAATAATGCGGCGAGAGCAACATCAAGGTACCATTGCGCCTGTGCAAAAATGTAGGGGTCTTAAAATATTAAAATAACAGCCCAAGTGACCCTATCCGCTTAACCAGTCACCATCAAGTCTCACCAAGATTTCTTGTGGACTTCTCTACTAGGTTAATTTTAATTGATTTCGAGCGAAAGCGAGAGCTTTATCAACCTCCCTGCTGTTAGAGTGTTTTCAGTGCCTCCATTGAATTTTCTCCACTTTATTATTGTAATCGGTAAAATTGTTAAAATTTGACAAGAACGTCTTGAATTAAAAAATAAAGGTAATTGATCTGGGCTCAAATCGTCACATCCGTGAACGTACAACTCGTCACGTAAAAATGCCATTTTCGGTTTATGACTTACGTGAACGTACTGTAATCCCATACAGTTTATACGACTGACGTATCACTTAATTCATTTTAGTACGATTGCGGATACGATCACGGATGTGACCATTTGAGCCTAGATTTCCAAAAGATGTTTCAAAGTTTACATATATGCATTCATAGATATTGTTACCTTAACATAGATATGGCCTAATTATTATTTTTAAATCAAGTTTGAAAAAAATCAGTTAAGCGTTTCTATATTAAGATAACGATATGATTTATAGCATTAGTGACGAATCGGTGAACCACTAGTACTTAAAACCTAGTTTTTTTAAAACTCTACACATAATTTTCAATTACATATCAAAATGTGTAACACAGAGCAGGATAAAGATATTATTCCGATTAGTTTAAAAAATAACAACCTAATTAAAAGTTTTGTTTGATTTAAAAGAAGCTTATAAAACAAATTTTTTTTATGAAAATTTGTTTTATTAATCTGTTATAAGTCAGTAATATTTTTTCTGAAATTAATTTACGATATACGATTTAAAATACATCGACGAGGCATTATTTATTTTTGGAAAACATGAAATTTGCTCGGATTCGGTTTACAGAACAGTGCCGTATATTTCTAGATTCATTTTATACAAAAATAAAAACATATTTATGAGTTCTGAAATTTATAATTAATTTTCGAAAAATTCGTTCAGTATAGTAGAAACTTAAGTTTTTACTATAAAATTTTATAAGTTTTATTTTTAAATATTTAAAAAATGCAAAATATCTGATAACAGATTTTCGACAACATTTAATTTTTCTTATTATTATTATTAGTGTTGCAAATAAGTATGATATTTAATAATATTATATAATAACAATTTATATTTACAATACATTTATATATTATTTATACATATACAACAGCAATTATATTAAATAAAATAATAATACAATTTATAAATTTTATTGTTTATTATTTTATTGTTTTATTATTCCATATTCTAATGGGTGTCCCAAATTTTAATTTACCACCATTACTCTATGTCTCCACCTAACTTGAAACGCTGTTGTAACTTTAAGTTATGACTGCGTTGTTAAAACAATTGCACTAACAACTATGTTATAACCTGAAAAAAGCATTAACTTGAGCGGTCTACACTTAACATTAACTTGAAGTTAATGTTAAGTTAAGTTAGGTGTAGACTGCAAATTACGTTAATACGAGTTGTATGGTGATTTTTTTCACAGCTGTCACATATAGAACAACTTTAATTCAAAGAGCCGAAAATTTTCATAGTACTAAACTTTTCATGCTCCTTCAAATAAAACATTTTTAAATCGGTCCATAAATTTCAATGGGACCAAACTTTCAAATCAAAATATTTTTTCAAAATCGGTCTATAAATGGCGAAATATTTCTGGCAGGCAAATGGCACGCCCCATTTTCGAAAACAATTTATGGGACGAAACTACAAGCATATCTTTTCAACCAAAAAAGAATTGAAATTCGGCCTATAATCGGATAATAATCAAACGAATTTTGAAAATCTTTCTATAAATAAAGGAGTTATGCGATAATCAATATTTCGGGAGGACCGAACTCCAAGCAAACCCTTTCAAGCAAAACAAATTTTTTTGAAGATCGGCTTACAAAGGATAGAGGTATGCTTGTACAAACATAAAAATAAGTTTAAAATAATATAAACACGAATTGATAACTTCCATTTACGAATTGAAAACCTCTTCACGAAAATCTGTTTACAAACGAGGGGCTTAGAAACAAAGGGGTACAAGTGCAAAAAAGAAAATTCTGAGTAATTAAGCTATAAAATTTTTTGTTCCCATACATTTAATAGATACTATTTTTGGTTTCTAATTCATACCGTCTCTTGAGGTCATCGTTCAGGTCTGAATTTTTGTAGTGTCATGTATAACTCAATTTGATTAGTTTTGGCACTTGTGCCCTTTTGTCTTAGACTCCCTAAAGAAAACTTTAAATGTCCGATTTAGGAACAAGTCCCTTCATCTGGCTACACCGCAGTTCCTTTTGATTTCATAAAAAGTTTTAATTTTTATTGTCTGGCAGCACCGCCATATAAAAAAACATAGATTAACATAATTTTTAGCTTTCATATATATAAAGGAAATAATATGGTTCATAAAACGTTACACAGAGTTCAGCTATTACTTATAAGGCCAACATAAATTTGTTTTTGTTTTCTATGCTAACAAACGGAACAACTACTATTCATATCCCTTTCGCACTCACATCAAACCGATCTTCGGCTCAAATTTGAATTGAGCGCGTTTCATAGTTTACTTTTGTCAGTTGTTTGGTTTGGACGTATTAAGAGGAAATACACGGATGCGCTACGGTGTAAATAATAAAAAAACTGAATTGAGAAGGTGGTTTTCTTAATTGTCAGTGTGTGTAATTAAAGAAAAAGCAGAGTTGAGAAAATGAAAGAATAATTCAGTGATATTTGTTTGTATGCTTATTTATTAATGAAAAGTTGTATTAATTGTAAAAAAATTTTATAAATAATAAAAAAAATGTTAATACCTATGTAATAAAAAGGAATTGCTAAAAAGGAGAGCAAGATAAAAAAGAGAAATCCATAAACCTGACAAATTGAACATATAAATTTTATGAGAAGTAGAAGAAAAAAGTGGTTTTTATTGAAGATTCTTTAACTCCTCTTTTGGTGTCTATCTATCTTGTTGGTGAATAAAAGTGTGAGAATATTGTTGAATAAAGAAAAAATATTGAAAATTAAAGTGAACATAAAAAAGAAAACTAAAGCTATGTGGTTGACGACCACTTTAAGGAACGACTTAAAGTCGTTAAAGTGTGTGAATTGAAGTACAAATACAAAAATACATGCAAAGAAATACCAGTAAAAAGTTATGGTAGAGAAATAATGTACAAAAAAAATTTATAACAAAGGATTAAGAAAGTATAATACTAGATTTATATATAAAAGTATCTTAAAAAATGCATTAAAATTTTTTATTTAATATGGGTAGAAATATAATTTTGTTCTAAAAACATAAATATTGGAAGAAAAAAAAAAAATTCAAAACTATTTTCAAATTTATGCACAAATAAAAACTAAAGCCACATAAGCAAAACGAAAATCAAAAAATTACAAAGGAATTGTAATTGTGTCGATCGGTTGCGTTAAAAATTTTTGCCTGCATTTGGATTCTTTTTTGTCTTTTCTAACTCAAAGTAGCAGCCACAAAACTGGATTACAACAATGTGGCTACTGGTTAAAAACCACACCTTTGCCAAGTCTGATATATTTTGGATAAAATATCTAACACTATTCCTTTTAATATTTTCCTTATTACAAGGCATTTCCGCAGCGGGTAAGTTTATTATAGAGTTAGTACATATTAAAAAATTTTTGTTGCTGTTTTTAATGTATTTATTAAATAGTAGTAAGCAGTAAGTAAAGTAAGTTGGTTTAAAAAACTGTAATAAAATTATAGCCAAAAAAAGAGTAAGAAAAAATCTCATATTTAGTTGTTCTCCATTTTGTTTGGTTTTGAAATGCAATACCAATATTATATGTACAATATCTTGCTTTAAATCAAATTTAAAAGATACTCAAAAATGCTTAAACATACACATTTGCACTCAAACACTGGCTTACATAGATACTCTCAAACACATGGATACTAAACACCGAAACAGATCCACACACATACTCACATTATTCAGTTGAACAAGAAAAAAACCACTAATACATTAACAATTCCCTTTATAGCAGCAGTTTTCTTGATGGTTTGCTTTTGTTTTTTTTCTCTTGTTGTTTTTGTTGCTAATGCAACTGCCACAACAAGTCTTGAGGATGGCGATGAGGATGATGATGATGATGATGACGATGATGGTTATAATGATGTCGATGATCATTATAATTCCTTTGTACGTTATTATTGCTTCTTCTTCTTCTTATTAGGGTGGCTTACTTTAGCATAATTTTAGGGAAAAAGGAGCTTTATTGTTCGGTAAAAGATTTCGCTTTTATTTCCTGAATTCATACAGCTCTGTGCAAAATAATAGTAGTACATATCATATAATTGACCTGAGGCTAAATTCTGCAACATTCTCTGTACAGATGAGTTCAAAGTTGCTATTTTTGGTACACCTAGTGTGTATAAGGCAATGAGCTAGAAGAACCAAGACCAAGGACACCGATCCAAAATTTATTGTGAAGACTGTGGACTGTGGTGCAAAAGTCAATGTTTGATAGTACTCTTCCTACAATGACTCAGTACCCACCCACAAATTGCATAAAAGACAACATGTATTACGTTTATACGCAGTTCTTATTTGCAAATAAGAAGGTAAAATGCTGCCAAACACTTTTTTATTGTTATTTATTAAATCACTGAATATTTATCTATTTATTAATAAATTGATCTATTTATTATTTTTGATTAACAAACATGTGTAAAGGTGGCATTTCAAACTTCTTATTTGCAAATAGTGCGTTAATCAGCAATTGTTTTCGTGAGTTAATAAGTTATAATAAAAATACAAACTTGGCAGCACTACGTTTTTAGTTGCAAATAAGTCGTGCGTATAAACGTACTAATGGACTTCCTTATGTGTATGAAACTTTTGAGAAAAATCATGACAAATGATGCAGAATATATTATTTCATTGGTTATTTCCGCTTAATGGGTATTGCATCAGGACATGGACAAAATGGCAAAACGAAATAGTTTTCCCGCAATAAAATTTTAATTTTAGAATGGCCAGACAGACCACTTGTCTAGATCATAACCTTACAGGGGCAATGTGAAATATGATGTTTGTAAAGATAATAGAGTTGGAAATCTACAGTATTTGCGGACATTTGCGAAGTAACATTGTGAAAATAATCCTGTTGACATGCGCTGATCTTTAGCTGATCCAATGCAATGTCAATGCGCAGTTTTAACATAAAATATGTCAAAAAAGACTAGAAATTTTTGGATAATTTTATTTTTACAGAAATTTTCAAAAGTTGATACTATTATTTCGCAAAGAAGATTTCTAACATACTTACGGCCGTATGCATAACCAAAACTTGGCAGGAACTTAACATAAGTGACGAACTTGAACAGAATCTTAAAGTATTATTCCATACAATTGGACAATAAAAACCACTGTATCTTGTAGTCGTGACTCAATACTACATTGTACTCTTATATATCTAATGTCAAATTATTCAGTAGAAGTCGTTAAGGCCAAGATCAATTTCATCAGTTATGCTAACTTCATGGTAAGTACTCGTTATGCATATGGACCTTAATAATTTTACGTTTTTTTCCCTGTGGTAGAATATATTCCCCTTTATTCTGTAACTATTTGTCGACGTCACGTCAAGACAATGGGCCTGATTGTATAATGCGTTGGTGTAAACGCCTAGGTCGTTTTCTGTAGTAGATTAACAAGCACGGATTGTGTGTTGCTTTAATTTATTACAAAAAACGACATAAGCGTTTACGCCAGCTCCTAGAAAATCAGGCCCAATATCAAAGGTAGGACACTTACGTACTCCTTGTCGACAGCAACTGACTACTTTCAACAGTCTTTTGCTTTTTCTTAGGCCTTAGAGAATAGTAAGATTCTGTCAGCGGTAGTCAATTCTTGTCCACAACGAGTACATTTTCGTTCTATTGCACGCCTCATAAGCGAAGCGTTGAGGTGGGTACTACTCTCACTTCACGCGAAACTACTGATTTTGCAAACTTAAAATGGCTCTATTATTATCATATTGCACTTGTAAAAAAATATATACACACACATATTAAGAAAAAATACTATTTTTAACACTCATGACATTTTTAATGTAAATTTTATTATTTAAACTAATTAAAAAATTGTTTAAAAAAGTTCTGTCTTGGACGTCCGTTTATCTGTATGTACGGATCCTGTATGTGGTCACGATAGCGACCGAAAGACTTCACTAATCGAGTCCTTTTTTCTTTTGAGATTATGAGGCGTGCACTTTTGGATTTTCTAAACTATTTTTGATATTGTCTTGACGTGACGTCGACAAATAGTTACAGAATAAGTGGTATTTGTTTTAAATTTTTTTTTCTTTCTGACAAAGCTCGATGTGAAAATAATGAAATTTAATTCTGGTAAAAAAACCGACTATAAAATAGGCGTGGAACTGCCCACGTTTTTGATCATAATGTTGTACCTTCACGGGAACTTATTATGCGAAGTTTCATAAGAATCGGTTAAGTAGAGGTCGTTAAAATGAATACATATTTACTTTTCATAGGCGTGGCACTTCCCACTTTTCTAACCATAATGCTGGATTATAACGATAGCTAAATGTGTATGTATGCAAAATTTCATAAGAATCGGTTTATTAGAAGTTGTTGAAAAATAATATTTACTTTGCATGGGTGTGGCACTGCCCACATTTTTAACCATGATGTAGTGATCAAACAGAAGCTTAATGTGTTTGCAAAGTTTCATAGGAATCTTTTGAGTAGAAGTAGTTAAAAAAGGAATGTGTATTTACTTTGTGTGGGTGTGACCCTGCCCACTTTTCAACGGGACCAATCTGGAAGTAGGTGCATCCTTTCAAATAAAGAAAAAAAATCCAAAATCGGTTTATAAATAGCGGAGTTTTGAAGGAAAACACATGAAAAATGCTTGACGAATTGATAACACTGTGATACACTAAAATTATTCAGGGGTTCCCATGTACCAATTATATTTCGTTGGGGTCCATAGAGATCAAAAATACCTTTAGTTTTTCTAGGTCACTTTGTACAGTAATTTTATAACGGAGAAAAAACGGATTTCTTAGAGTTTTAACTTTAAATAATCATAACTTCTTTGTTTCAAAATAGATTTCTACAAACTTGATTTTATTTGAAAGATACTATTTTTATCTTTCAAATATGACACGATCGGTTATAATTTAAATGAAAAATTAAATTAAAACCGAACGTAAAGCAAAATAACTAAATGTCATTGGATATATTTACTTTTGTGAAAAGGTTTTGTGTTTTGGTTTTTTTGTTCCTTGTTTAGAAATAAGGCCGTCACGCTAATATTATTCATCATAACTCGAGCAAAGTTTAACTGATTTAGATACATTAAGCAGGAAAGGATGCGTAATAAAATTACCTTTTTGAGTCATCCATATATATAAATCGACTGCAGATTCGGATTCTCCGCCTCAAATTACATAGGAAACCACTTTCAGTTGCTCCGTTCCAAAACCTTGTAAATTTGTGTTTTTAGTTGTCATAAGCTGGGAGGACGAATGAAACATTAAAATAAGCTAAAGATCCTTGAAAATTGTATATTTATTTTGTTAGCATTAGGTTTAGAAAAAGTTGTTAGTATATGAAATGTTGAAAACTTCACAAGCAACATTTTCTTTCTACAAAACTTTTTGGTGAAATTAATATTTTTGAAGTTATGAGGCAAGATAGCAAAATTTTATGGGTTTTTTTTAAATTTGAGCTTGTCTTACCCCCAGAGACCTGCGCCGAGCGATTTTGTCAGTGGCGGCGGCTCATGAGAAAATCGGCGGCGGCGGCTCAAATTCGGCTTCAGCCGACTCAGAACAAATAACCTAAAAATCAAGTTTAAGATAAAAAATAAATAAAAAAATTAATTTAAAAAAATATTATTTCATAGTGTACAAGGTCAATCGGCGGCTAGTTTTCAGGCGAAGTAAGCCGAACTTTTCTCGGCGGCGGCGCGACTGTCTAAAATTATCGGCGGCTCGGCTCAGCCGGGTGTGAGCCGTCACGGCGCAGGTCTCTGCTTACCCCCCAACCGATGTGACTGTGGAGAAATCGAATTTTTTTCAAAATAAATGTCAGCCAAATGTACAAGCATACAAATCTACCCACCGACAGAAAAACAGTCAGCATGTAATGCGATTATTCCTCATACTTTTTATATCTTTTAGCTATTTTCCTTTTTCCGTTTTTATCTTCCTTCTGTTGAAATTCGTTTTGCTGTGTAGGTAAATGAAATAGAATTGAAGTTTTTCTGCAGTCTCTTTCTGTTCTGTTTTTATGCGGTGCTTTATTTCTGTTGTTATACAAGAAAATCCTTTATGTGTATGTGTATTTTCATATCTTTGAAATCCCATTTATTTTTTGTTTAGGGGGAAAAAAGATCATGTTTTTAGTTCTTTTTTTTGTATCTGTTTTTTTATCTTGTTTTTAAAGAGTATCTGTGATTTTGCTCTTTTGCTTTCGTTCTTTGTTCGGTTGATGTGTAATTTGGAATATGATCTCTTAGACAGGTGTCTGTCCTGGTTATATTTTTTTTTTGCAAAATTTTCAAGATCCCTGTTGTTGGTATTTTCGTTTTATTTTCTTTTATTTATTTATATCTCCTTTGATTGAGTTTTTAAATTTCCAATAATAAAGTTTATGTATTTACCTACTAATCGTTTAGTAAATGCCGTCGGCTTGATTTTTTTTTAAGTATAGAATATAGATTTAAATTACTTACAATAATTATAAAAATTCCTTTTTTTAAATATTCATATCACGTATTTTATCTTATACACACATACATAAATACATATGTACATGCATAACGAGGGTCATTACTTTTAAGTATTTTACAAACACAGAAAATTATGTTTAAAAAATTCCCCATAAAACATTTCATCAAAAGCAAAAAAATTTCAATTAATTTCTTCATTGTGTTAACTACTTGTGGGATCAAAGACGTACATATGTAGATACATACATATGTATCTATCAAATCAATCAAAAGATTTAACTGTATTTTGCGGCATTCCACAACATTTTTTTAAGTCATAAGAAGTGGCCGCATCTAGAAAATTGAAACATACTCTTGCCAAAAAAGCCAACACCAAAAGGGACAGACGGATTAACGGAAAACAAGTCTAATGTAACAAAATTTAAATAACGTGTCCAATCTGGCAGTATATCATTTCATATAAAATAAACATTTTTGAATTCGTTCTGTAAGTAGCGGAGCTTTAAGCGAGCAAACAAAAAATAAATAAATAAATAAAAATAAAATATAAGCAAGTATACAATAATTCGTGCAAAAAGCCCGACTTCAAAACAGAAAGATGGACGGGCGAACAGACGGACAACACGTCCAAAACAGGAAATTAAAAAATGGAATCTACTCATTTCCAAAGTGCTGAGGGATCAATACAGCAATATCTCTCTCGAACGGATCAATCGATTTTATAACTTTCCGCAATAAAAAAAAAATGAAAAGTTACTGATCTCACATCGATTTTCGAAAATCGGGTTTTCATCAGATCTGGATGTTTTGAAGTCATAGGAAGCTATTCTGACTATTTTAACGATGATGTCCGTGTGCAAGTATGTAAACCAGTCATAATCCAGTTGGCAACGTCTCTAAGACATCATCAATAACGGTTGCACGGCAATATTAAATCCCCGACGGCAAATGTCGGAATGCCAGAACAAATAATCAAAGACGTTTTCGAACAAGTGTCGCGAAAATCGTGTATGTTTTAATGAGAGACAATGTGGCTCAGATTGTCGTTCACATAATACTAATGTGAATACGGGGGCGACATTGTCCCCTATCTTGTCATAAATGATTAAATAAGCGACTATGTCGCCAATGATTACATCAGTTTTTTTGTATAGCTTTTTTAGTGCTTCAAAAAACATGGAATTTTTTACTGGGATGCTGGGGAGTACCATCTAAAACATCGACAACAAGAGGCCAACATATTTTTTTTATTGAAGACTTTGTCGCTCATCTTGTCCTTAACAAACTTTGATTGAGGACAAAATGTAAGGCAATGTCGCTCATATTGTCCTCTACAACTTTACTGAACACGAAATGTAAGACATTTTCGCTCATATTGTCTCCAACAAAGTTGGATTGAGGACAAAATGTAAGACATTGTCACACATCTTGTCCTTCATAATGTTACTGAAGACAAAATGTAAGATATTGTCGCTCATATTGTTCTCAAAAAAGTTGGATTGAGAACAAAATTTAAGACATTGTCGCTCATCTTGTCCTTTACAATGTTACTGAAGACAAAATGTAAGACATTGTCGCTCATATTGTCCTCAACAAAGTTGCATTGAGGACAGAATTTAAGACATTGTCGCTCATCTTGTCCTTCACAATGTTACTGAAGACAAAATGTAAGTCATTGTCGCAATATGTCCCCAACAAAGTTAGATTGAGGCCAAAACATAAGACACATGTTGTCGTCAAAAGTATTTAAAAGAGGAAAACATGCAAGAATTTATCGCTCAGATTGTCGTGAACGACGATTTCCTTTAAATTGTCGGTTAGAAAACCTGATCGACAGAGCACAATTCATACAAGAATGCTCGGCGACAACGTCGTGCAAAGCCATCTGGCCAACTGGGAACTTTTTCAAGGCTTAACAAATCGTTACAAATGTTCGCAATTCTTGAAATTTTGGCTCAAAGTAGAAATGTACCCATGTTCTGTAACTTTGTGACAACTTTTCAAAGGGAAAAAATTGCTATCGTCCTATGAAACACGGAATCAATACATAGAACATTAAATTTTCCTTTGTTTATTTTAATGTGTTTGTTTATTTTATAAGCCGCCCTGCAAAAAAAAACGGATGATTTATATAATTATTTAATTTTTTTCGATGAGAAAAGTTCTCACAAGGTACTGACTCGACTGAGTAAATCCAATCTAAAATTTAATCAGCTTTTAATCTTGAAAAAATATGTCGATTGGTTCGTTTGAGAGATATCGTTGTAGACGCATTTCGAAAAAGGGATATTTTAAATTAATTCAAAAAAATTTTGCCAAATTGATTTTCTAGATTCGGTAATTTTTTAATCTTTGACAGTTGCGTCGAGAGCCGCAAAGTTTAATCAAAATCGAAAGGATGACAGCTCAATTCTTGACATTTCATCATTTGACAGCCTATTTACTTCCTAACCTCAAAGTTGCCCACCCTTTATATGATTATATATTATAATTAATCGAGCACGATATCTTAAAAAATAAAAATTTGTATTAAACTGGGCATATCCAGTATGCTAGTTACAGGTATTGTCTCTGTAAGGACCATTCTTTCGATATAAAGCAATTTGGCATCAATAAAGCCAAATCAACATAACTGGACTTATAAGGTTACACATGAAAACTACAAAATTAACGGTATCCTAAATAAAATATTGAAAAATAGTGTTGAAAACTTTAAATAATTAATTTTCTTGAAATTTATCTTTATTTTCCTCAAATGTACGAGACATATCAGCAGCATACTCGTGCATAAATATAAATTAGTAGTTAGAAATTTTAACCTCAACATAACGCTAATTAAATTATCACTCGCGTAAATACTAATTTATTCATATTAAATGTCAAGATCTTTTAGGCAAATCACAAAGTTGTAAACAAAAAATATCTTGAATAAATGATGACAAAATGCATAAACCAAAAAGAAAATAAAATTCAAAAATATTATAAACTAATAGTAAATATTACACATACGCATGCATACATCATACCCAGGGAACATTTTTTGTTGACATGTCTCACGTATGAACAAATCTGAAACTTTACCAGACAATCAAGCGAGTTGTCTAAAATTCCCTTAAGCCCAGATCACGCTATCGGTGCAATGCTCCGATTTTCGTCGGCTCACTGCAATGTTTCCTTATCTCTTAACTAATTGAGAAACAAGGGCGTAATTGCACTACACTGCAGTGGTAATAAAGCCATACGGCCTGGCCTTATTTCGCAATTAATTGAGAAATAATGTCATTTGCTTTATTACCTATGGCAGTGAGCCGACGGAAATCGGTACACTGCGACGATAGTGGCATCCTAGCTTTAGATATTTAGCAGATCAGATAGTAATTTTCTGGTACGACGTTTCTAGTCTAATACGTTATATGACGGCAATTTAATTTTCTTCAAAACATTTAACAGAATAGTCTACATATTTTCTAACCTACGACCTACTACTCTTAGCAGTCACTTCTACACATTGTCTGATTTAAGTTTTCGTAATAGTTCTCATGTATGTCTTCAGAATTTTGCCATAAATGGATTTTTTAAACTCATAAAATATTTCGATCAAATTTTTTTTTATTTAAGAAAGAAATTCTAAAGCTTGTAAATATTGAACATTCAAAGAAAAATTTGGATGTACGGAAGGTTGAACTGACAGCTGTTTCGAGACTACCACAGTCTACTTATCAGAGCCCTTTACCTACACTCTACCAGCGACAGTAGCAACAACACTGTAGCGAAAATCCTACTAATTTTAATAAGCTCAATTAAAATACTGTCGCACCTATTAATGAACTTTTTCTAAATGTTCGGAACTTCACCAACTGTTTTTTTAGCATGTTCAACTATTTTAAGCTTTTTTCATTTCAGTCTTACCGGCATGGATAACTTTGGATATAAACCATACAGTTCGACTAAAAATTCATAACTCACTTATAAAATATTGTTATGTAAATTTTTTCTGATGAGCTGCCATAATCAGCAGAAAAATGCATGACCCAAGAAGGGTAAAAGAAGTCTCACAACATTTCTGATAAATTTCTAATTTTAGCTCGACCTTTTCTTTTTTTCGAAATTAGTACGATAGGACAGACGTAAAAAGTATCAGATAAATCGTAACATTTTCTGATGTTAAGTTAGAAAATTTTCCGACATTTTACACATGTCGAAAATTCTTTTACAATTTCCCTAGAAAATTCTTCGGAATTCTTACGAAATTCCCTCAGACATTTCCGCAAAGCTTTCAGCATATCCTCAGGCACAGGGACCCGCTTTCTTGTAAACCAGTCATTACGTTTTCTGATCGATTTTGGATACGAATTCGGCAAAAGGTGTTCGCTGGGTATGTACATATGATACATTTGTGTGTGTAAATGTATGTATGCTCAGACTAAATCATTACCCAGCGGTAAAAGGCGACAGGCCTGCAAATTTCAGGCCTTCTTGAAGCCCTGCAGGACCGATGCGCATGCAAACCGCCCTCTTGTAAAAGGGAAGGTGGAAGTAGTACTTTATTTTTTTTGATTTTTCGTTCGATAGACATTCCACATTCCCTTCTTTAAGCAGGGAAGATGGAAGGAGTATTATATTTATAAATTAAGAAGTACAAAAAGTGCTTTGGATATAGCAAACATTCTCGTATTCTTTTTTAGCATGTAATTTGTATATAAGATTGAAATTTACATACAAGAGACATCACACACTGCTATTATGTCGGAGCTGATTAACTTATCATTATTCCCGCGGAACTACATCAATACATTGAATTGGAAAAAATAACATTAATCAAATCGAAAGAAGCCGCTATGAAAATACTGAAATAGAAAAACTGTGCACCTCCATTTGCTTTTTAACAGACCTTCCTTAGATAGCCTTCAAAATGTCATGCCAGAAGAGGCCTGTAAGAATTCGTACATTGGGAAGCGGCTTGGAAGGCCTGCGCCGCAATGACAGCATGGGTAAAAATGAAATGAGTATGGAATGCGGATTGGCAGGTCTTATGTCTGCTAAACAGGCCTTCTAGAAGGCCTCTTTACTCCTGCAATTTACCGCTGGATACTTATTATAAATAACTCTTTAGTTTTCTAATCCACACAAAGCTAATAAAAATAACAAATAATAGAAACCGAATAAAAGAAATAAGCCATGTTAAATTGAATGTGGATGTGAAACTAAATTCATAATAAAAAGAATAATACATATACTCAAGTAAATGAAAAATAAAATTATACATAAAAACTAGATTTTAAGACGAATAGTCAAACAACTATTTCTGTATGAACAAATTGTATTAGAAACAGCGTTTCTTAAGCTATTAACGTCCCTTTTCACAATGTATGATTAAAAGTTAACGTTTACTTTAACAGCAAGTTCGCCATACAAAACTTGCCGTTAAAGTCCACGTTAACTTTTAATTGTACATTGTGAAAAGGGCCGTAAATAACAAAGTTTATAAATTTATAATCGCACTATTTCCCAAAATTAATATTTTACTTATTCAGTAAAATATTAATTATTTTATTAAAAACACATTGAAATTTATTGCCGAGAATATCAACAACATTTGACTTGAGTAAAAAATGTATATGAAAAGCAATAGAGTTTTTTTTTTCTCTGAGTGACTTCCATATAAGAGGCTTAGTGCAATAACTCGATAAGCCAAAAAATCTAAATATGGAATAAATCGACTTTTAAGTTTAAACAAAATTTAAAATTCGATGGTTTTTGGAATTTTCTACTTTAAGTACGCAGCATAATTAGTTGCAAAACAGTAGAATTTATCCAAAACTTTCTCTAGGATGCAAAGCTATGGTTCCTAGCAAGAAAATGAGCACATAAAACCAATTTTTGATTTCATGTGGCTTACCGAGTTATTGCACTAAGCCCTTCATATAGTCTTGTCATTCGAATACGAATTATTCGAATACTCGAACAACTGTGTTTTCATTTTTGTTCGAACGAACAAAATTTTTCAATTTAGAATAAAAAATTATTCGAACAGCTTTTGTCGAATATTCAAATAACTTTTTTGAACTACTTTTTATAAAAATCGGTGTACATTTACCAATATAAAATAGAATTTTAAATGAATTGACAAGTGATATTTCAAAAAGGCTTATTTTAGTTTGATACTTCAAAGCTTCCGATTGCTTAGGAATCTGGGAATTTCCTACTCACAAGTTAAAGGGGAAGAATACTCCTATGCTGTGCTTACGGGAAATTTTATTCCGATCGGAGCTGTCGTTGGGAAATAGCGTATTTATTTATAAAATACAATTTTGATTTTCATAGGGTTTGTTCATATATTACATTACGCCATTTTCGACGTTTTCAACAACTTCGAGTATTTCCCCCGCTCCCCATACATAATGCTTTTTACAAAATTTTAAGTATAAATTCTCAGGTCTTGGGCTTATGTGCAGAAATTTTCAGGATCTTTAGCGGGATCTCTAGACTGCACACTACCTACTAGCAGGGTTGTCAGATTTTTTCCGACCTATTTCGCCAAATTGATTTTAAAAATCGCCAAAAGTCGCCAAAATCAATTTTATGTAGTTTTTCTTAATATATATTTGATAATAAATTTGTTTTTATGTAATACTTTTTTTAATATAAATTTGTAAAAAATAATCGTATAAAAATTTAGCAGAAAATCGCCAAAAATTATTTCTTGTAAATATTTCTCATCCGAATTCAAAACATTTTAAGACTATACTTGAGGGGATGAAAAGAAAAGGGATACAAGTGCCACAACTAAAAAATTGAGTTATATGCAGGAAGGAATCAACACTTAATAACAATATTTATTACTTTATAAAAATTCAGACCTGTACGACGACCTCAAAAGACGGTATGTATTAGAAACCAAAAATATAATGTATGAAATGCATGGGATCAAAAAACTTTGAAGCTTAACTACTCAGAACTTTTTTCCACTTGTATTCCTTTGCTTTTAAACCTCTCAATTAATATAAGAAAAATCATCAAGTCCCATTGTTTTAATTTCTTGTAGACGAGTTTTGGTGGAATTTATTTTTGAAAATATTCTTGCAACAAAGTAATTTTCCTGAATTATAAAAATGAAGTTCTATTTTGTAAAAAAATAGCCATTAAAATCGCCAACAAATTTATTTATCGCCAGAAAAATCCCATGTCGCCAAATTAAAAATTTAGACGCCAAACAAGTTGAATAATCGCCACGTTTGGAGAGAAATCACCATATCTGACAACCCTGCCTACTAGTAGCCCATGCTGAGGATACATTTCCAGTCATGGTGAATGAATTTTTTTTTGTTATAAAGAGAAGTAACACAATCAGGCAATTAATGCCTACCAGTTAATTAATTAATGTGTTACCTTTTTTGGTAAAGGGATATTGCAGAGAGAACAGGTGGTGAAGTGTGAGAGATATAGAAAGCTTAATCCATTTACAACACTGCTATTGCATGTTTTTATGTAGAGCAGTGTTGCAAGCCCCTCTGGTGTCTAGAGGCATCGAGTTCTTTAAGCTGTGTAACCATTTTATTAGTTCTTTTACTTCGCCGACGGTTCTGCTACAATACCGTCGAAGGAGGGTGCTGTGAAGTGCATTAGGATATGTTAGTATTAATCGCTGCCGGTACTGCCAAAGTGATCAGTGCTATGCCTTCATCACTTTAACAATCCAACAACAACCAACTCGATAACACACCAATGCACATGAGAAAAATGCATAATGTTGTTGAATTGCCTAAAACTAGTCTTGAACTCAAGACCTCAGGGTTTGTAGTCTAACGCGCTATCTACTCAGCCAACAGCATCCTCTTTTGAAATCACCTGACACTACTTCTAACTTTATAGTACATATTAATATATTTGTATTCCTTAACCCTTTAAGAATCACTGTCTAAAAAAGCTTGAAGAAAAATAAAAGATGTAGACAGACTTTTGTGAAAAAAACAGCTTTTCAATATTTTTTTATATCTCGGCACAGACATTCATGATGCCGCTAAAACGCAACCTTTTTTCTAAGATCTTGTTTTTGATGTTTTCTTTTCATGTGTATATTTGCTGACAATTAACCATTAAGACATGGTCAACAAATACATATGTACATACCCAGCGAACATTTTTTGCCGATTTCAGTCCGAGTTCTGTCTGAAAGTCTGCACAGGATCCCGAAAATCATATGAGTGCTTGAGAAGAAACCGGACCTCTTTGTCTGAAGAAGTTCTGGAAACATTGCTAAAATGTCTGAGAGAATTCCGTACGAATTACTAATTAATTTTCTGGAGAAATTCTAAATGAATCTTCGACATGTCTGAACACAGTCGGAAAAATGTCTGCGAAAACACCAGAAAAAATTTCCAATTTTTCTGATACTTTTTACGTCCCGTCCCGCCTTATTAATGTCGAAGAAAAGTGGGAGCTGAACTAGAAATTTATTTTAAAGAATGACAAAAGAAGAAAAAGTCCATAACTCTTACAGCCTTTTGATTTTATGTGCGACTCATAAAATAAAAAAAACTGCAAGATTTTTGGACTCTTCTTTTGCCATGTATTTTTCTGCTACTTGTGGCAGCTCATCAGGAAATATTTACCCATATTTTATAAGTTTAAAAACTTACACATTTGTATAGAAACTCTCAAGAGATAAATGAGAATTATTACGAAAACTAAAATCAGACAATGTGTTGATGTGGAGTAGAAAAGTGGTAAGACGTTGGTAAGAAAATATGCAGACTACATATTTTGTTAAATGTCTCAAAGGAAATTAAATTGCATTTCGAAAAACTCCAGACTAGTCTGATATTAATCGAATAATATATCAGAAAATTGCCGACTATTCTTCTAAATGTGTTAGCCTGAAAACACACCAAATACGACAAAAAGTTTTTGTCTTATACGTCAAACACGCTCGTATGATTATAACGCACATCAAAAAAAAAATTGTTGGGTGTGGGTTGTCTCAGAAGAACTAATGTTCTGTTGTCGTATACGTCACAAAAAACAGTTTTGTCGCATTCGGTGTGGGTTCAGCCTTAAGGGAATTTTAGACAACTCGGTTAATTGTCTAGTAAGGTTTCAAATATTTTCATCTTGCAGACATGTCGGCAAAAAATGTTGCTTGGGTATATAAATACCTGGTAAATGAGAGAAAAAAAAACACAAAACGAAGGAAAACTTTTTTCTCAGCACGCACACAAACACATGTGAACCGAATGCGTATGGAAGAAAACGATTGGATAGAACTGAGTTGTATGGAGTCGTATTTGAAATTTATTAGGAATTTAGATGGTTGTTGTAACTTTATAATTGCATGCGCATATCCATACACAAGCACACGTGAATATGTTTGTTTTAAATATTGTTCAGTTAATGTAAGTATGCATGTATGTATGTGTAGATGTGTGAACGTACTATTTTATAATTTTTCAACTGGTATGTTTAAATAACAAGATAATAAAATTAGACAAGTTAGATGGATGATTATTATTACATACATATTTTGTTAGTCTTTTTTTTTTCTTTTCTTCTTGGGTCAGATGAATGGTTCAGATACATACATCCATACTTACACACATACATATGGACGATTAATAACAGTTGTATTTTGGAGTCAATGATCGATTTTTTTTGTTAAATTTTTTTGTAATTTTTGTTCTTTATTAATAAGGTTTGCTTAAAACCCTTTTATTTTTCTTTACATTTTATTACTCCGTATGTACTCCGTACTTAAAAATTATCATCTTGGCTATAAAATGTTTTCATTATTCTAGAGAATAGCGGTACATTTCCTTTTTGGTATTAAAAAATTATTAGAAATTTAAAATTTTTAAACAAAAAATTTTTCTATCATTCGTCAGATATGGCGATTTCTCGCCAAACGTGGCGATTTTTCAACTTGTTTTGCGTCTAAATTTTTGAGTTGGCGACATTACGATTTTTCTTGCGATAAATAAATTTGTTGGCGACTTTTATGGTTACTTTTTTAAACAAAGTTGAACTTCAAAATTTTTATAATTCAGGAAAATTAGTTTGTTGAATGAGTATTTGCAAAAATAAACCCCACCAAAACTCGTCTGCAATGTGATTTTGATGATTTTTCTTATATTAATTATAGTCGTTAATGGGTTTTTGAATTTATAAGATGAGAAAATTTTACAAGAAATAATTTTTGGCGATTTTATTTCTATTTTTGGCGATTTTCTGCTAAAATTTTTATGCGATTATTTTATAAAAAATTTTAATATAAATTTTTATAAAATAATCGTATAAAAATTTTTGCAGAAAATCGCCAAAAATAGAAGTGAAATCGGCAAAAATTATTTCTTGTAAAATTTTCTCATCCAAATTCAATTCAGAAGTAGTATATAAAAATTTTTTTATTATCAAATACGCGGATCAATAAGTCCGTGACTTTTCGAACTTCCCTCGTAGTAATATAAAATGCAACACTGTTCCCATCAAGTACCACCTGCTAAAGCTGTGTTCTCACTATGTGTATTTGTCTTATGGAATGTGACTTTATTATACACATGTGATTTCATGTGTATGTCAAAATTTGAGCTTTACATAAGGTTTATAATTTTTGTGTTTACCTGTTGGTATGTTACGTACATTTGACATAACCTATAAAGCAAAACAATCATAAAACAGCCGAGTGGTTATACTTATTTTATTGTTATATATACTTTTTTTATTTAATTTTATACTTATTTTATTTAATTTAATACTTTATTAATTTAATAATTATTTTATTTCATTTTTCCGTCCGCAAACAATTGCTTTATTAAAAACCAGCTGATGATGTCAGATGCTTTGTCATTTGAAAATAGAACTCGTTCTAAATCATGTGTGCTGTGCACAGAGTAATAACTTTAATAATTTCATAAATTACATAATTTTTTATTCTTCCCATGATATTTCTGGACGGGCCCCCATATTGCCAAGATTTTGGAAATTGTGTGTTTTACTTCAGTATTTGAAATTTTGAAAACTAAAAAAAATATATCATTTGAATGGTTAGCACAAAGTAGATATTCCAATGAACAGTTTTTTTTAATAAAAATTGGAAATGCATTGAGAGGGTCCCGAGATATTTAGAAAACAACTTAAAATTTGAAAAAAAGAAAAAGCAAAGTAAAGTAAAAAAAGAAATTATTTTTAGAAGTTTTTCGAACTACTTTAGCTTGTAAATTTTTTTGTTGAAATATTAAGTTTTTTTCTAAATATTTCAGGACCCTTTCAATAGAATATCCATTTTGGGCTTAACATTGAAATGGTAAGACTTTTTTTGAAGATTTGTAAGTTTTAAGGAGGAAAGTAAAAACACACAATTTCCAACATCCTGGCAATACTATTGAGGTATCCTGAAACTCACATTAGCAAAATTACACTGAAAATAAAGATAATTGTGTGTAGATTAATAATTCATAAATTGTTTTATGATTTTAAGGACCCGTCTGGCACTTTTTTTTCAGTTTTTGGCGATTTTTTTTTCAGTTTTGGAGCTTTTTTTTGTTTTGACGCTTTTTTCGTTTTGGTGATTTTTTTCCATTTTTGTCAATTTGCTTAATTTTTTGACGATATTTGTAGTTTTAGCGATTTTTTTAGGTTTTAGTGCTTTTTTCGTTTGGACGACTTTTTTCGTTTTTTTGCGTTTTATTTAGTTTTTGGCGATCTTTTTAGTTTTGGTGATTTTTTTGCGTTTTAGCGATTTTTTTAATTTTGGTCTTTTTTATTTAAGCGTTCTTTTCATTTTGGCGATTTCTCGTTTTGAAATTTTTTTAATTTTGGAATTTTTTTAGTTTAGCGTTTTTTTTTAAATTTGAAGATTTTACCTCTTTCGGTTTCCAAGATACAGCCAATTGTCTCAATTACATAGTCAAAATTACATTAACTGATAGAACACCCTTTAATTTTTATTGTTTTAAATATCGGTGTTAATTGATGTAGTCTATTCTACAGACTACACCAATTAACACTAACTTTAAAAATTTAAAGTTTCTATGTTTGTTCGCTTTTGAACACCCTTTAATTTTTAACTGACATATATTTGTTGTTGTAGCGGCCAAAGTTTTATATATTCTGTGAAAATTTCAAGTCCGTAGCTCTTACGGTTCCCGAGAAAACAGCCTGTGACAGATAGACAGACAGACCGACGGACAGACAGACGGACGGCGTAGCGAAAACACTAGGGTTCCTTTCCACTTTTGGTGTACGGAACCCTAAAAACGTAACCACTATTTTTGCTCAGGGTTAGTGTAATTTAACTTGTGTTTTTATATCACGAAATAAAGTTAATTATGCTGCAAAAAGTTGTTTTAAATTATTTTTAATAAATGCGAACCCATATTTAAAAAAAATGATTGGAATTAAAGGAAATATAATTTTAGGTTGTCTGTTGGTCACGTTTTTTTTTTTTGGAAATATTTGGCAAGTGTGACCGCAACTTCACACACCGCCTTCAAACTTTGATCAACGGCTGCCTTAGAAAAATATTTCGCGCGTTCTGGGCCTCTACCATTTCAAATACCGAACTGTCTACAGAAATTCGTAAACGTAAGGGGTATTGGATGCACGCTACGACGTAACGATAGTAACGTAGCTAAAAATTCTATACGTTTGAACCCCTTTTATCAGGCATGCCGACTAGCTGGTAGACCACCTGGCGATGCTCTACTGAAATCGAAATAAATACCCTTGGCTTTTCGTGAAACGAATTAAGATTAATTGCGCAAACCGGGTCCACTGACGACCGGCTGTTATTGGCGCCCTATGCAAAAATAATACTAAAAAATGTATTCCTACAAAAGCAACGATATTCTGAAATTAAATTAAACATGAAAACTATAAATCTATCTCAACTATAACACGAACGTAATAAAAGACACACATACATATACATGTTTTTATTATTATTAAGGATATTGACAGGCAACTGTAAAAAGTATAAATATTCTAGTGTATGGATATAAGTGTGTATGTGTCGCATATGACGAAAAAAAAAGATAAAAGGAAACAGAGAATTATAACTAACACTAAACACCTTTAGCAATATCCCTGAAGGAAATGTCGATAGTAAAACTGTACTGATTCACTATTGACTTTGTCTCCAGTGCTACTGATTAATTATATCCCAGACTGTGTGTTCTGTTCTATAGACATTTAGCATGTGCTTGTCATTGAGATTCCACTAGTGATCTCGGAACTATTCGGAACTATTCACTTACTATAGACTAAGTGGTTCTTATGGGACCACATTGAGATATTGGCGCCAGAGACTCACTAGTGCATTTTAATGATTCTAGTCAACACATATGAATCTTTTTACTAGGTAAGGCAATTAAATTAAATTTTTAGGAACATTTTTAGTTTTGCTTGCAGCCACATTTATTTTCAACACTAGAAAATGAGACAATAAAAAATCGTTTTGTAGCTGTCAAAAACGTCTCTTCCCATTAAAGGCAAAATAAATAGTGTAGACGATTCGTTGAAAATGTCACCAAACTTGTCGACAAAAGTGGTGACTTGGAGACACTGGCCTATGTCTTCCTTCAGGGATATACATACATGCATATGTGCCCAGTAAACATTTTTTGCGGGCAGGTCTGACGTCAGAAAAAAATTTAAACTTAATCCCTTATGACACTTACTTTTTCCCGTCTTTTATTAATCTAAGATTGAAAGAGTGAAATAGGAATATGAGAAAGAGAAGAACATATGAAATATATGTTTTTGTTTACTAATTTTTTGTTGTTTAATTTCAATGCTGCCACTTTTTATTCTGCAAAAACAGCTTATTTGGAAAAATTAGCGCTAAAATCACTATATTTGGGTTTAAACCTAATGAATCGACAGCACTTTAACACTTTTAGCTCGAAATGTCAATTTTAAGTTTAAAACTTTCAGTTTTTTTCTTGACAGTTTATACTTTATTTTATCGATAACACATATACAAATTTTGACGTTTTGGGATTTTTTTAATATAGCCGAGCTCTTCGCTCTTGATAAAATTTTATACTACAATATATTTGTACTGTTTTCCAAAATCTTAGAAAGAAAAAAAAAAAGGAAATGCCATAAGGGCTTTAACCGACCTGTCTAAAATTCCCTTAGACATTTGGCAGAAGAGTCGGCAGTTTCCTATTACGACAAATACTGGTAAAAAGGGCTAAGCTAAGTGGACATTAGAGGTGGGAAACTATCGATAGTGTCACTATCGAAAATTTTCAATATTTTGAAAAAAAAATATATGTCGAAATAGCGATTCTAAACTATCAAAAGTTAGAAAAACTATCGATCTATCGATGATACTATCTATCGTGATACTATCAAAGCTTTATAGTTCTCAGAGACAGCACTAAATATGTCTGTAAAAACTATAAATAAAACTGCTTTTTAAACAAAACAGAACTTTATTTCTTAGTTCAATAAATAACAAAACTAAAATCCTTGCAACATATCAATATAAGAAAAATGTGTCAGTTGAATGATTTTTGAATCCAATTTAACTAACGAACGATCGTCGAAAAACATATCTAGCACAACAATAGTAGTGCATCATCTACTATCGGTAGCGGTAAAAAAATATTGATTGTTTTCAAATAATAATCGATTGCAGAATAAAAACATCGATAGTCATACAAGAAACTAAATATCGATACTATCGATACTGCCATCGATAGTTTTCCACCTCTAGGGGACATGGCATATAACTTCTAAATGAAGAGCTTTTTCAAAAAAGTGATTAAGACCTTTTTTGTAGAGCATTTAATTCTCTATAAGAACCTGTTGTTGGCATGTTCTTATTACATGTCATTGTCGAGCTTTTACAGGCTTGTTAAATATCCAAACAAAAGCTCAAAATTTGGTTCCTAGAGAAAAAATATTTTTTTTCTTATAATTTATAATTTTATACTTTATAAATTATATTTTATTAAATAAAAAAAAAATATTTAATAAAAAAAAAACTTGATTCATATATAAAGAAAAAACAAAAAAAAGGTAATCCATAAAAAATTTTAATATATTTATGTACATCATTACCATTATGTGGACTTGCTAGTAAAGCTAATATAATAGCGAAAAAAAATGTTAGCCACTGCACCAGCAATCACCATGACAATAGAACTCATCCAACCTACGCTTACAATGTCGGTAGTGTTGGACCTACCTGAAGGCCTAGGCCATCGCAGTGTAAATGTAAATTAATAAAATACAGACTTTTGACAAGGGAATATTCTTCATTATTGTTGAAAACGATTTGAAAACCACAATATTCCCCTCCAGCCACTTTTAATGTTTTTTTTAAAGAAATTGTGTACAGTGTAACCGCTTTTTACCCAACTTTTTCGCAAATTAATTAAAAAATTTCGGTTTTTCTAATTATTTCTTGAACGATTTCAAAGTCGATTATGTCTTCCAAACGCTAGCTGCTTGCCAACATATTCTCTTACAGCAACCTTGTTACTATTTCAGAACTCTGACCTTTTCTGCTCTTTAAAGAGGTCCCTGGACCATTATATGTATATAGTGGGATATATGTACTAGTCCCCATTTTCCCGCTATGACCACTAATCCTCTAGAGGAAGTTTCCTAAAATCTATTTTATAAAATCCATTTTATTTGAGTTCTGAAACTATTTCAGAATTCTGACCTTTTCTGCTCTTTAAAGAGGTCCCTGGACTATTATATGTATATAGTGGGATATATGTACTAGTCCCCATTTTCCCGCTATGAGCACTAATCCTCTAGAGAAAGTTTTCTAAAATCTATTTTTTAAAATCCATATTATTTGAGTTCTGAAACTATTTCAGAATTCTGACCTTTTCTGCTCGCTAAAGAGGTCCCAGAACCATCATATGTATATAGTGGGATATATGTAGTATTCCCCATTTTCCCACTATGACCTCTAATCCTCTAGAGGAAATTTTCTTGAATCAATTTTTTAAAATGCATATTATTTGAGAATTCTCAGAACTCTGGACCACCATTTGTTTATAGTGGGATATATGCACTAGTCCCCATTTTCTCGTTATGACCACTAATCCTCTAGAGGAAGTTTTCTAAAATATATTTTTTTAAAGCCATATTATTTGAGTTCTGAAACTATTTCAGAATTCTGACGTTTTCTGCTCATTAAAGAGGTCCCTGGGCCACTATTTGTATATAATGGGTGATTTTATAAGAACTATCGGAAAGTAAAAAAAAAATAACACATAAAATTCAGAAAAATGCATGAAATATTTATTTGGATCGATAGTTGGGTCGATATAATTTAATGTTTGAAGATTATTTCATGCAAATGTTGGCCGCGGCTGCGCCTCAAATGGTCCATCCGCTTAGTCCAATTTTGGCATACTCTTTCCAACATTTCGGCCGGTATCTCACGAATAATGTTGGCAATGTTGGCTTCCAGTGCGTCAATCGAAGCGGGCTTGTCGCTATAGACATTAGCCTTAACATAGCCCCACAAAAAATAGTCTAGAGGCGTTAAATCGCACGATCTGGGCGGCCAATTGACTGGTCCCAAGCGTGAAATAAACTGTTCACCGAACTCGCCTCTCAATTGGTCCATTGTTTCGCGTGCTGTGTGGCATGTGGCACCGTCTTGTTGAAACCATATGTCATGCAAGTCAAGCTCTTCCATTTTGGGCAGAAAAAAGTTTCCACGTAGTGGAGTAACAGAGGCCCAATTGCTGCGAACGGCGCCGAGTCGATAATTCACGGTCATCACCAACACTGGCCGATACGGCTGCGATATTTTCTTCAGTTCGCACTCTACGTAAACGTGTTGGTGGTTTAATGTCCAACAATGTAAATTTGGTGCGAAATTTTTTTACAATAGCCCGAATAGAAGCCTCAGTAGGTCGATTAAACTGACCATAAAATGGAAGAAGCGCGCGATGAACTTTCTTAACAGAGCACGCATTTTGGTAATAAAATTCAATAATTTGCAAGCGTTGTTCGTTTGTAAGACGATTCATGATTAAATTATAGACCAAACTGAAGATGTTTGACAGTGACACAAGATACAAAACGTGCGTGAGCTGTCAAAACTAGTGTTGCCAAAAAGATAATAGCAAAAAAATCAGTTAGTGGGATATATGTGATAGTCCCCATTTTCGCGCTATGACCATTAATCCTGTACAGGTAATTTTCAAATATCCATTTTTCTAAATCCATTTTATTTGAGTTCTGAAACTATTTCAGAATTCTGAACTTTTGCTGCTCGTTAAAGAGGTCCCAGGACCATCATATGTACATAGTTTGATATATGTACTACATAGTCCCCATTTGCCCGCTATAACGAAATCCTTCCCAAATAAATCCTTTTTTAAAATTAATTTTTGTAGTCTTATACGTGAAGAAAATGCGGATTTCCAATATTTTTAGGCAAAATCGTTGTACGTATAATTAATACGATGGTACCATTATATTACTAATACGTACATTTTTAACTGGGACTTTTCTCCGACATTAATAAACAGGGAAAAGTATCAGACAATTTCCGAATTTTATGACGTTTTTCAGACATATCAAAAACTCTTTTAGAATTTTCTCAGAAAATTAATTCAGAATACGTATAGAATTCTCTCAGACATTTCGGCATAGTTTGCAGAATTTCCTCAGACGAAGAGGACAGCTTTGTTGTCAACCAGTAATATGATTTTCGGTAAGTTTTCTAACCGACTTCGGATACGAATTCCGCATTTTGACTTTCTGACCGAAATTGGCAAAAAAAATAAAAAAATTTTTGCTGGGTGTGATTCTTTTATAATTGCATATGTGTACGTGCCGTGCCTATTAGGCATTATGAGGGTGTGTGCGCATGTTATTCAACATAAAAGGATACACAAGGAACCATAAAAATTGAAAAATATAAAAAATTAAGGGAATGCCTAAAGAATAGAAGAAAAAAAAAATAATGTAACCGACAACAATACTGCACATGTACACTAGAGCTTAAGTGTGTTGTGCACATGAGCACAATATGGTTGAATATTTCTTTTGGTTTTTGTTGTTTTTAATTAAATATAGTGTGAGTGTGTTTGTATGCGTGTGTATCTGTGTGTTTTGTCCACTCGTTATTACTCGTACTATTTTTTTTTTTGTAAACTATTCAGAGTTCTAAACAGCTGTCGTTTTTCCCAAAATATCACTTTTGTAAATAGATAAATAATTGTTATTTTTCTGTTCTTGTTGTTGTTGTTTTTATGAGGTGGTAGTGTTTTTTGTTATTGATTAATGCACTGTGAGTGGTTGAAGTGTGTTTTTTTTCTATTTTTGTATGTATGTATGTATGTTTGTCTTTATTGCTTGTATGGAATAGAAATGCAGGAGAAACTAAAACAAAAAGTAGAAAATGAATAACGGAACATTTGAAATCAAATGAATGTTTTGATTTTTTATGACAACTTTTAAAAGAATTTGCATAAATTCTTAAAACACTTGTTAAAAGGAAGTTTAATAAAAGCTATGAAGATTATTTAATAGATAACAAGGCGAATCCATACAAGGTGATGTCAGTGGCGAACTCAGTTCACCGTATTCAATTCGCTTGGACCGCATATATGTTAAACTTCATATAAAAAATGTAAAAATAAAAATTATTAATAGATATGATTATTTCGAACGTATTTGCTTGTGAATCCAAATTGAATATTAGGCTAAGGCTCGTAACGTTATATTCAGAAAGAATTGGGCTTGATTAATATTCCAAGGAAGAAGGGAAAAATTAGCATCAACTTAATTTTTCAACGTACACAGCAAAACAGAGTAGCACCACTTTCAGAAGCCGCTACACTTCCATCGTCAGCGCTCACGTGTATTTTGCTTATCACCACTTCAATTCTTATAATACAAATTTTTCGTGAAAATTGAATACGAGAATTAAATCACTTACACAGTCTTCACGAGACATTAACTTTGAGATAACATGAGAGAAAACGTCGGCAGAATACTAAAAACAAAATGTCGAATTTTCTCTTAATCTCATACTAGGGGAAGACGTAATTTTACTTTTCCGATAAGATTTCATTTTATGCAAATGCTCATTGAGTTAACATGTACCACTTTTGCGTAATTAGTTGTTTTATTTCTAATTTTTCACACAAATTTAAATTTATAAATCAACTAAACACATTTATTCATTTATTTAACACAAAAATTTTATCAAAAACATCGCTTTTCATTTATTTTAATAAACACTCACACATGCACACTATTTTATTTTTATGTACATGTGTTTTTTGACAGTTCATTTCATAAGATTGTTGTTATAAGAATTCTTATAACAACGCTCTCATAAAAATTCCTATAACATTGAGATAACACTCATTTGAAGTCTACACGTAACATAATTCTCTCTGCGATTGAATTTGACAATCTCATCTTACATATTATGTTACGTGTAGACCTCAAGTTAAGTTGACACTGCACTTTCCCAGTGTTGCCGTTGGATTATATATCTTCATTCCCATTTTTCTTATTTTTTGTTCTACTCAAGTCACACTTTTTTGGTATGATTTTATACTTAAGTATATATGAACATGTAAAGATGTGAAAAGCTCAAGCCAGTAGCTAGCTAATTGTTTTTTAATATGATTATTTCGAACGTATTTGCTTGTGAACCCAAATTGATTATTAGGCTAAAGTTCGTAGCGTTATATTCAGAAAGAATTGATATGATTAATATTCCAAGCAACGAGGGAAAAATAAATTTCAATTTAATTTTCTAACGTACACAGCGATCAAAAAATAGTCAGCTGTCGTAGTAACGCCACCGGGTGTCGATTCGCCTTGAGATATACATAGGTACATATGTGGTGATTAAAATCAGTGTAAAATTTTTGGTAGTGCTTGCGCGCCGGCAACAAATCCAACAATACAAAAACAACAGACATATTTGGTGTACGATAAATGTCAAATTCCATATAAAATGTAGAGCAAAATGTCAACAAAACTAAACAACACTTCTCATATATGGATTTTAACATCCATCATACATCACAAGGCGAATCTAATTCGCCCCTGATGCCACCTTATAAAAGTAATTTGCCATGAAAAAATACCAGCCAATTATCTCTTAAAGAGACTATGCAATAAAATCATATTTTGGAGAAAAATATCAAATTGGTACATAATTCTTAATTGTTTTGATTGAATTTGTACCAAAACTTTTCAATAAATAGAAAATTTAGGATGTTTTCTTTAAGTATGGTTTTTATTTTGTCAAATAATGATTTTGTTTTGAAAGTTTTTGACAATGCTATTTTCGCTATTGGTCCCGCTGTAAAACAAGCGAAATTTTGTACAGAAAATCTCTGCATGACAGTTAAGACTTTTGAGTTAGTTTTCTTTTTTTCATATGTTTATAAACTTTAGATTAACTAAAATTTATGTCTACTGGCTTGATATGCTTGCAGCATGCTCCTTTCAACACTTTCAATAAAGGTTGATGAATATCTCACACTCTCTTATTTTTAACAAGTTTTGCATCCTACGTTTAAAATAACCAATTAATTATCTACAAAATAAAAAATAAAAACAATGAACATATAAAATATACCTGTCGCTTACTTGCTTTAGCATGTTTAAAAACTAAAATTACAAAAAATAAGCCATATGTTGTCGTTGAGTGTTAAAATATTGTTTAAATTGTCATTTGATATGTCATATTTCATCGATCCTTTTCATTAAATGTCACAAATTGACCAAAGGTATGGAGAAAATGTTATTAAAACTTAAAACAGGTTGCAACAGATTGCTTTTAAAGATTTTTAAGCCTCTGCAGACATACATATGAGCATACTTACGAAAGTTTATACTACATACCAAACGTTCATTCCTTTTATTATTCGTCTTTTTATGGTACGAGTTTTATGCTTGATTAACATTTAATAAATTAATTTTTTATTACTTTCCTTTTACTACATCCAGTGTTTTGCTGACTAGCTTAAAGCATCCAAGATCTTTATTAAGATTAAAGAAAATTTTGAACAAAATACGCATATAGTATGGCATATTTATTCTTAATTAATTTTAAATGATGGCGATTTTCGGTTACAGTAATATGGCATCTCTATTATAATTGAAATGTCAATAAGCTAGTGTTGTTAAGTGTTTCACGAATATGCGTCGTAGTGTTGCTAGTTATTGTGAAATTTCCTTGAAAGCTTATGACTTAAAATTTTGAAACTATTTCAAAGAATTATGAACAATTTGTCGAGCCGTAGCCACAAAAAAAGCTTAACCGACATAATTTTCGAACTTCGTTTTTTTTTGACGAAAATCGATAATTTACGATTTTAAATAATCGATTTTCGTCAAAAAACGAAGTTCGAAAACTATGTCGGTTAAGCTTTTTTTGTGGTTATGCCTCGATATGTTTCTTACAACATTTAATCAAATTTTGTTTCAGACGTAGTCATTTTGAAATTTTTTTTTTAATTTACTAAACTTTTGCACACAAAATTATACCAATAAAATAATAATTAAAACCACAGTTAACAATTGCAAAATTTCCACGGGTAGCGTTTGTCATATGCATCTAAGTATGTATGTATGTACATATGTATGTACCAAGAGCAAGCAGTCATGTCATATAAAACATTAAATCGAAACTTTTTATGAATAATAACTATTCATTACAAAAACTTCATGGGAATATAAAAAATAAAACTGCACCACAACTCTTGATAGACATTCGAAAACTATTTATACTGAATTAGTTTCTACGTGCTGCAGACAACAGACAATCTTATTATTAAGTAACCAGTCTGACGATCTATAACAAATGGCTTACCACTATATTTTTTACATATTTTTTTTAGCAAAAAATAATAAGTGTCAATGGTTAAACCGGAAGCCATATTTAGCATTTATATTATCAGTATGTAAAAATTAAAACTAATAATGCGTTTGCATTAAGTATTTACATACATACTTAGACAGACATCTATGTATGTATGTATGTAGATAGAGATCATTGATCTGCTTTTAAACAAATAAGCATCCCTTTTTTTGTTGCTACTTGCTAAATATAGTCAATAATTTACATACGACAAGTATGAATATTACTTGCCCGCATACAGTTAGTAACAAAAGATAAGCTATATAAAAAATAATTTGTGCAGAAAATGTTTGCAGCTCTTTGCAAATAAAATAACAGGAATTTAAATTGTTCTAAAAAACTCGCGCAATTTTATAGACTCCAATTAAACTTTTTTTTGAGAAATCCCGTTACAAAAACTCCGGGAAAATTTTGCGCGATTTCGTAGGAATAATTTTTAGGGCCATTATTACAACTTAGCTTTAGTTAGACGGGGCTCACACACGACAATTTTTGTTGCGAAACTCTTAATTCTGCTGGGAGAAAGACAGAGAAAGACTATGTTGCTTTCTCTGTCTTTCTCGCGGCTGAATTAAAATTTGTGCAACAAAAATTGCCCTGTGTGAACCCCGTCTTAGGGTTGGGATTTTATTGGTCTGAAACCCATTTTTTCATTATTACAACTTTACTTTAACCTAAAAGGGTGCGATAAGTTGTGGGCAAGTTCGATAATTTGAAGTTGCCACATTTTCATAGGCAGCCATACTTTCTACTTCATCAAGTAAGACGGGGTTCACACAGGACAATTTTTGTTGTGCAACTTTTAATTGAGCTGCGAGAAAGACAGAGAGAGAGCAACACAGTATTTCTCTGTCTTTCTCCCAGCTGAATTAAAAGTTGCGCAACCAAAATTGCCCTGTGTGAACACCGTTTTAACACATATGTATGACGTTGCCAACGAGCGCTTTAACCATTCACAATAGTCTGTAAATGCTTTGGTATAGCCATACTTTATTTTACAGGCAAGTTGTAATAATAAAAAATTTATGTACAGATCTCATTTTATCACTCACTTCTGCTTAATGTGCCATTAAATATCTTCTAATTTACTGGCGAGTTGTAAGTGTGGCCCTGAGAACAATAAGAAAAGTAATTTCATACACGCATCATTTACAGTGAAGTTCATTTATAACATACACCGGCCCATACTCATGAATTGCATTGTGCCGGAACTACGAAAATTTGTTATGGGAAGATTAGGGGGGAGGGGGGGGGGGGGGGCAGTGATTATGCACATTTGATTTGAAGTTTCCAGCATTGAAAGTGTTAGGAAATACCACCTACGAGCTGTTCGCCTAAGTAACGAATTATCTCTGTAATGCAATATGATCTTAATGAAGAACGAGTTGTTCACAAAAAAGAGTGGGTTGCGGGAAGAAGTTCCCTGATTTCATTAGAACACATACCATTGTAGAGTGGGATACTCTACCGATAAGCTTTTTCACCATCTTCTGTACGTGGTCGAGTAACTTCAAAATAGACCTTGAGCATCGGCCCAAGCAGACGACTTGTATTCCATTTTCGGTCGGATATAGGTGATATAAATATTAAGGAGATCAAGTGATGTAAATTATTTCTTACACCGTCTTAAGAAACCGAAGCAGTTGAATGCTTGTTTTGACACTTGAAAAATGCGATAAGTCACTTTTGATTTTTCTGACAGTAAAAAGGTAAACATAACACTGAAAAATGTTGCCAACACACTACACAATTTTCTTGATTGTGCAATGAAAATCAAGTCTTTTGATTTTGCCAATATGTTGTGCTACTTTCGAATATGACATACACATTGGCGATATTATTGTTCAATACGAAAAACTGCATAATTATACTGCAAGTGGGTGGACCGCTTAAGCAATAACATTACAAAACAAAAAATAAATTGGAATTGGAAAACAGTGCGACTGGGAAGCCTGGAAAGAGAGGTAATATAGAAAGAGTCTATACCTCGTTCATAAGCACGTCTTAAGCAACATTGATTATTTCACGCGAAAAATTTGACATGTACGTTTGTTATAATCTTCATGTGTTTGTTGTAAATTCCATGCGAAAAATGTGCCACTCATATTATTTCGCATGAAAACTTAAAACGTTGTATATATGTTAACCTTAAGAAAAACAGAGTACTTACTACTTATGCAACATTTTTCGTGAACAAATCATGCCAATTTTTTTATATGTGTTTTGACAGCATTTCACGTGAAATGTTAAACACAATATCACGCTTTAGTTGCAAATAATTATGTGGTGCTGCCAAATATGTTTTTTTTTAAGTTACTAACTCACGAAAACAGTTGCTGATAAACGAACTATTTGCAAGTAAGAAGTTTGTGGTGCCATCTACCTTTACATATGTTTGTTATAAGAAAATAACAAATAGATAAATATATTAATAAGCAGATAAATATTCAGTGATTTAGTAAGTTACAATAAAAAAGTATTTGGCAGCATTTTTTATTCTTATATGTAAATAAGCACCGCGTATAAACGAAGTACCTATATGACATGTCAAACTCAATATAAAAAAAATTGTAAACAATTTTTGTTTAAATATATTCGGCCCAACGATCGAGGAGCTTGGATCGGCGAATGGAATCATCTTGATTCCATTCGCCGATCCATATCATCTGATATCATCTTGTATTAATTCGCCTTCATTGGAACTTTAAATTACTTTTGAATTTTTGTTATAGAAAAAAGAAAAATGCAATAACGTGCATTAAACGTATAAAAACTACACATATTTTTCTATCGAGACGCCACTTCTTTCGTCATCTACTGTGTATTACAATTTCGTTATTTTCCATACAATTCAATATTTCTAAATTATTTAAATAAACAATATATGTACACATACTCCACCAGTCTTTAATATTCATTCCAACATAGAAGTTGCTGTCTCTTGTGCATGTGGTTGAACTTTTATAGAAGAGGGTGTAGACGTTGTTCAATGTTTCCCACGAATATTTCTGCTTCATTAAAGTACACTAAAGTAAAGTGAGGAGTAAAAAAAAACTTAAAAAAATTGTATTGGTTTGCGGTCTGGTATTATATCAATTCAAGTGCTATTTCTATATATTTATTATATTGTTTCTTTTCTTACACTACATTTTATAATGTTTACGTATTGTTAGCATGATCTGTATACATACTACATATGTACGTATAGTTAAAATCTAACTCGCTTTATAAATTTTAAATACGAACCCTTTTAAGAAAGTTCATACTTTAAGAAAAGTATTCAAACTTGTGAGGGTTGGTAAACTTGTTTGATTTGTTTTTTTAACGCATAAAAATATTTTTTAAAATTAAATTTGACATTAACGTTTGGTGTCAAATATATTTTTGCATATTGGAAATTTGCGCTTTGAATACCCTTATTAATTTGAAACGAAAAAAATGTTGGTTGGCTTATAAAATCTTTATCATTTGTTTCGCTATTCTTTTCGTTTTAATTGCATTTTTTGCGGTATGGCAAAACTTATTATTAAAGAAATACATTGCATTTTATGGTTATTATTGCATATGCATTAATTTTAATAAATTAAACCCAACAAGGGGAAATAATCCTATCAAGACAATATTTATTACGTTTTAAAAATTAAAAAAAAAACATTTTTAAATTTGTTAATGCATTTTAAAGTTTGGTTTAAGGCATATATGTACTAGGTTTACTTGCCCCAATGCCTTTGTGATACATCCTAATATATAAAAAAATGTGTCAAAAAGCTGTTTTGCGGCAAAAATATTCAGCTGATCTGTCGAGACCACATGTTACAAACTCGCCTCGGTTTTGTTTAAGTGTACTGTTTTCTTTGTGTATCAAAATGTTATTTTGATATACATATGAGGGATATTCAAATTACATCTGGCGAAAATATCCACCTGACCTGTAGAGAACACCTGGTATAAATTTGCGGACTCAACAGCTCAGATGATTACTTTTTTTCCATATTTGCGCCGCTTCTATTTTGGATCTAGCTCATGCCTTTTTGGCACAATTTTCAGTACATTTTTGATATCCAAGAGGCGAGTCTACCTGTTATAAATATGCCTTGGTATATTGCAAGGCGAATTCATAACAGGTGGCGTTATCAGCACAGCTGATTGTTCAAGGAACTGCCAAACTTTCCTTATATATATTTTTATTTAAATAAATTTAAAAAATTTTAATGTAAATTTGTTAATTTGTTTTGACAATTGCTTGAACAAAAATATTGCTTTGTTGTATCAATTCGCCGATGACTATACCTTATTGATCTACCTTGGTATATTGTCAAGGTGAATCCCTACAAGTTGATGTCAGTGGCGAATTCATTTCGCGAAGTCAATTCGCTTCGAACGCATACATGTTAAACTGCATATAAAAAAACGAAAACAATAATAAGCGCAAACAATAATAAAAATGGGAATGAAGAAAAATAAACCGATGGCAACGCTGGGAAAGTGCACTTTAATATCAGCTTGATAGTGATTTAATTCTCGTATTCAATTTTCACGAAAAACTTGTATATATAAGATTTAAAATCACATTCAACAGAGCCACCTGATAAGTGCTGATAAGCAAATACACATGAGCACTGACGATGGAAGTGTAGCGGCTTCTGAAAGTGGCGCTACTCTGTTCTGCTTTGTACGTTGAAAAATTAAGTTGATGTTAATTTTTCCCTTGTTCCTTGGAATATTAATTATGCCCAATTCTTTCTGAATATAACGTTACGAACCTTATCCTAATAATCAATTTGGTTTCACAAAGCAAATACGTTCGAAATAATCATATTAAGAAAACAATAATCGTAAAATTTTTTTTATATTGAGTTTGACATGTATGCGGCTCAAACAATACCAGCAATAAATATTCAGCTGCCGTAGTAACGCAACCTGGCTGTCAATTTGCTTTGGTGTATGGTTTTCTTCACTTTTATAGCTAGGTTCACACAGGGAAAGTTTTCTGGTGAAAGACAGTGTTGAAAGATTGTGTTCCTTTCTCTGTCTTTCTTCCAGCTGAATTAAAGCTTGCGCGAGAAAAATTGTCCTGTTTGAACCTGATAAGTCTAGGTTCACACACAGCAAGTTTAGGTTGCATTCCTTTCTCCTTTTTTTCTCTCAGCTGTATTAATACTTGCGCGAGAAAAGAGAAAACTTGCTATGTGTGAACCTAGACTAAGACTGGGCTCACACAGGGCAATTTTTGTTGCGCTGGGAGAAAGACAGATAAAACAGTGTTGCTTTCTCTGTCTTTCTCGGGGCTGAACTAAAACTTCCGCAACAGAAATTGCCCTTGTGAACCCCATCTAAGAGATTTCCCAGTTTTTTTCACTATTACAGTGTTGTACAGTTTCTAGGAAGGATAAACTTTCAAAGATGGGCGATCGGAATTGATTTTACGTTACGTTGTTATGTATGAATATTTAGTTTTCATATTTTCAGTCTCCTAAGTGCATGAAGGTGAACCAATCGTACAGATTGAATGTAGGTCTTACAAGCTCTTAATATATGATCTTATGACTTCTTTAGAACATATTCCTAAAATTTTAATGATACCTTCAATTAAATTGTTGTTTTTGTTTCACTTGTTACTTTGAATAATTTTAATTTCATTCTAATTTGTGGTTTAATTTTAATAGCGTAGGAGTTTTGGTTATCATTATTTTTTATAACATTTTCTAATACTGAGCTTGTCCAAACATGTAGTATGTATTTAAAAAGGTTCTGATTTTTAATAAATACGAGTATGTTAATGTGAAAGTACTATGTATGTTAATCTTGGTGTATGTTTCTATAAAAGTAATTGAAACTCATGTCGGTGCTTGTTCAACAAATAAATACGTTTTATATATTTCTACTCCTTCATATTACAGTACACAGTGGGGTCGATAGCAAAATATTTACGCTGTTTCAATGTACATACTTTGTCTTATCTTGAATGTTTAGAGGCCGCTGTAGCATAACGATTTTTCATGGCACGTCGAAGTTAAAAATAAGTTACATATTCGGGTATGTTCTGTATTTCATGTGGAATTAAAATGTGTGAAATTATCAAAGCATTGTTGTTATAAATATTAATTTGCAACAACAATGCTTTGATAATTCCGCACATTTTAATTCCACATGAAATACAGAACATACCCGATTGTTACGTTTTTAGACCTATTCGTAAAATTTAATTTCATAACTTATTATGTCTTTAAATATTGCAAATAAATAAATAAATATTTTATGATTTTCTACAGGTTCGTTGAATTGCAATAAAAATAAAACACGGATATTTAATATCATAAATAACTTCTCGGTAATACTGTTTATTTGTTACTTAACTTTGACAAATACACATATAACTAAACACGATGTAACCACTCATTATTCTTGGCGATACTTACTCGTCTAAGTTCAAAAATACAGTGACTGGGCTAACGTCCGGCAGCACTCTTTATATAGCAAACTATAAAACCTTCTGGCAGTTGATTCAGCTGTTTCAGCTGGAAAAAATTGAAGTGTGTGAACCGGGTCTAAGTGATGAGAAGTAATTTCAATACTGCAGTCTTTTAAGATTAAACCTTTTGTACAAAATTCAATATCAAAACTAAATTGGCAGTTTCTAATATTTTAACTAGGGAGGTAACGATTAGCCGTTTTGCCGATCCGATACCGATACTTAAAAATAAATATCGCCGATACCGATGCGAATATTGAAATTGAGTAGATTAACAAAACTCAAGAAGGGCAATTTTTTTTATTATACAAAATTACAGTGTAAGAGATTATTATTATTTAAAATTGATACCTATTAAACCAGTATAAATAATTGAAAGTAATTTTTAAGGAACTACATTTTCATTGCTTCCAAAGAATCTATATTAAAAATATGCAGATAATTAGTAGAAAAGCAAGTAAAAATTTGTAATTCCTTTGTAATTTAAACAAAAATACTCGCCATGCTTTTAAAAAAAATCGATTTTTTAAAGAACATTTATCAACTAATACTCTTCTAAATAACTTAATAGCTTAATTATTAAAAGTCTTCTAAAAGTTTATATTTATTCACTTAAATTTACATGAAAACACAGTTTTGTGTTTAAATTCGCATAAAAAGAAACAAGTTGTGAAAATGGGTAATTTTTCATTATTTTTCCTTGAGGCAAAATGATCATAGAACACCGAAAAAGAAATTTATCCTAACATCGCTTCCAATTCGATGATTGTTAATCGAAAAAGATAACTTCTTACAATGACAAGAAATGATCCAAATTTGCAATACTTCCGGCTCGCGAATTCTACATTTTCATGACTTCTTTGGAGTGTCTTTTTTTTGCTGGGCATAAGTTTTAAAAAACAACGAATTGAATTCGAGTTCATGGTAAAATTAACAAAAAATAAATGATTTTTTTTTAGAAAATACAAAGTAAAATATTATTAATTTCTAAAATTGATATTAATAAGATTTAAAAAATAACGAAATGAATTTAGTTCATGGTAAAACTAACAAAAAATAAATAATTTGTTAAAAAAAACGCTGAAAAAAATTTGAAAAGTATTGCCGTATCGAGAGTAAAATATCGCCGCTACCCATGTATCGGAAAATCTGAAGTATCGCCGATATATCGGTATCAGTTACTTCCCTAGTTTTAACGTGTTCGATATCTTAGAAAAAAATTAAGTATTCTAAAACCATAAATCTCTGCACCACTGTGCAATAGCATTATTACTGGCTGGCGTTTGTTTGTGATTTTAAAGCGTGAGAAATTAGTGGTTGAGATTAAGGGTTTGACGTTGCTTATTTTTAAATAAATGAAACAGTTGATTTTTTTTAGTATTATTATTATACTTACATTAATAATATGCTGATAGCGTTTTTTGTATTGTATGTCCTCGAACTCATAATGATGGATAACACAATCGTTTTTATTAGAAACAACAATGAAATGCACGAGACCACAAATATAACATGCAAAAGAAATCGAGACAAATACAATTTTAATTGGTTGAAAAATAGAAAAAAGTTTTGGTAATTTTGAAAAAAAAAAAATAAATTTTTATATTCAACATACACCTATTTCAAAATTTATTACACATAATGTTCGCCATAATTACAGCATCACTCTAATAGAATGGAAGGAAGTGCTATTGTCGATTAAGATAAGGCAAAATTTTCCCTACAGTCCTATTATAATGACAAGACAACCTAAATGTAGTATGTAGGCCTTTTTTCCTACTTCTGGCAACATCGATAGTAAATGAAAAACAAAGATTAAGAACATTTGATTTTTCTATTAAAGCGTTCTAATTAGCTATACTTTTGCATATGTACATACTTACAAACATATGTACACACATTCATTCATTAATTATTACATGGCAATTTACACATTAAAAAACCATCAAATCTAAATTTTATTAAAATCATTATTGGTTACACATGCTTAAGCAGGCATGTAGGCACTTTTTTCCTATTTCTGGCAACACTGATAGTAAATGAACAACAAACATTAAGAACATTTGATTTGTCTATTAAAGTGTTCTAATTAGCGAAACAACATTTTTTAAATATACTTTTGCATGTGTACATACTTACAAATATATGTACACACATTCATTAATTAATTATTACATGGCAATTTACACATTAAAAAACCATCAAATCTAAATTTTATTAAAATCATTATTGGTTACACATGCTTAAGCAGGCATGTAGGCACTTTTTTCCTATTTCTGGCAACACCGATAGTAAATGAAAAACAAACATTAAGAATATTTGATTTGTCCAAGGTATATTGAACAGGTACCACTACAAGAACAGCTGTTTTAGTAAATTTGAGAATGTGTGCGTCACACAGACAATAGATTTTGACACATGTCTGGGATTTTTCTATCAACAACGGATATGTGTTAGTAAATTTGAGAGAGCTTATGAATGTGTGCGACTCACAGATAATTGATTTGACATATTTCTGGGGTATTTCTACCAACAAAATACATGTGTTTTTTGGTGTTGTATTTGTTTTAGTAATGGTGGTACCTGTGATGAATATGCCTTGGATTTGTCTATTCAAGTGTTCTAATTAGCGAAACAACATTTTTTAAATATACTTTTGCATATGTACATATGTACTTACAAACATATGTACACAAATTCGTTCATTAATTATTAAATGGCAATTTACACATTAAAAAACCATCAAATCTAAATGTTATTAAAATCATTATTGGTTACACATGCTTAAGCAGGCATATAGGCACTTTTTCCTATTTCTGGCAACACTGATAGTAAATGAAAAACAAACATTAAGAACATTTGATTTGTGTATTAAAGTGTTCTAATTAGCGAAACAACATCTTTTAAATATACTTTTGCATGTGTACATACTTACAAACATATGTACATATGTACACACATTCATTCATTAATTATTACATGGCAATTTACACATTAAAAAACCATCAAATCTTAATTTTATTAAAATCATTATTGGTTACACATGCTTAAGCAGGCATTTTGTTTTTATTTGATTGTTAACAACAACATCAAAAGAGTGTGAGGTGGGGAGAAAAAATAAAGTAATAACAAAATGCTGTTATGTACAGAGTGTTAAAATGTTTAGCAAAAGTAAAAAAAAATTAAATGAACAAACCAACTACTTACCGGGTGGGTGGCCAAAAAAGTTTACACGCTCTATCAATGATGCTTGAAATCGCGATATAAATGTCTGTCTGACTGGCTGCATATTAGAGTGCAAAATAAAATAAAATGAATATATGAATGTGTATAGTGTTTTATGTCTGCTGACAGGTATGTTACGTTATTTGGTTAAATCATTGAGTTTTCTATGGTAAACAAATCTGACATGGTTAATGTAATCGACTACAATTAAATTATGCGTAATATTTTAATTATTGTAATTAAAATGTTGTGATTATTGTTGTGTGGGAAAATTTGTGTGCGTAGGTATGTATTTGATTTTGAAAACCTATAAATTTATATTTAAGAATAGTGATTAGTTTCTGCATGTGAGCAGTAAGAAAAAACTGTGTTATTCTTGTACATACTATTAATTTGATTGAAAGTTGATACATGTAATAATAACCAACCAAACTGCATACATACCGATCATTCTATGAATCGTCCTGGAAAAAATCTACATATTAACCTACATATTTAAAAGTTGCGCGGGTATCGCCAAACAAAGTGGCCGAAAATCTAATTGATCATATAACCGTAATTAGATCATGGTGCAGAAGGCTTCTAGACGTGCGACCAAAACAAGGAGTCGACTGCTTTACTTATCACCAAACTCTTCCCAACTATGTATGTATGTGAAAGAGCTAAAAGGTGGCCTAGCGAAACAACGTGCATAGCCAGAATTAGAAAAGACAATCAGCCTTATTACGGTTGTCGTAGTCGTGACGAAATCGATAAAAATGTGGCAACGCTGCTATATGTTTTACATTGGAGTCGTTCAATTTCGACTACGACTACGACAACCTTAATAAGGGCCAATTTTAATGACGCGGCCACAGTTGCCCTAGAGAGCTCACTGGATGTCTGACGACACCTGAAAGTTAATCGTGGAAAGGAATAAAATAACTTAAATAAATACTGCAGGAAATCGCTATGAGAAACCAATGCTGGGAGAGGCCTACACACGACAAGCAAGCGAAGCGGAGTGCTCGAAATGATAAAAGAAGATGCCATGATCAACTTGCTAGTTATGCAGAAAAATCCTCTAAACAACACAGAACCAAAGATCTATACGCAATCATCAAAAAGCCCTTTCAATATCAAAACTGTGAACATCCAAGAAGGAGCAATTGGAAATATAGAGACTGTGCTATTCCAGCATATACTCTAACCCCAACACATTATACATTTGCACATGTACAGCTCACACAGTGCGACAGGATATCTCCATACAGATCCCTGATATTGCTGAAGTGTTAAATGCTATCAAGGCGTTAAAATCAAATATGGTATCTAGTGTCGATAATATAGCCCCTGAAATGCTGAAAACTGATTGTAAAATAAGTGTGAACCTCCTACAGCTTCTCAAAAATTTCCGGCTAACTCTCCAACTCGACTCGCAGCTTGAGGAAGATGTCATTGTTAATATCCCCAAAAGAGGACACCTTATCGATTACCGGAACTTTAGCGATACTGCAATCCTTGGTAAAGTAAATAAGGTAATAGCGCATATTACCAGCCAGAGCAGGCTGTCTTCCATCCACAAAAGTCTTGCATCGACCATATCAGTAGCTTGCGAATAATTGCAGAATAGTTCGCAGAGTGGCAATCTCCCCTCTACATGGTCTTTATAAATTTTGAAAAGGCTTTCGACAAGCTGAGTCACCATGCAATGCTTAATCAATCATTGTACGGGGATGTAAATGTCGAGTTGTACATGATAACGCGCTGAGCAACAGCTTTGCCATTATAACTGGTGTCCACCAGTAATGCATTCTATCCCCTCTTTTCGTTAACATAGTTCTTGATGTTATAGTACCTAATGCTATGGTATAAGATGGGGGTTAAACCAACAACTCGAACGCCTGGAATATGCAGACGATATCTGCCTCCCATCGCATAGTCACCGTCTGCAAAGCCCGGTCTGAGAATAAAGATATATATATTTTTTTAAAGACCGTCATTCAGGGGATGTGAACCTCCTACAACTTCTCAGCGAAAATTTCCGGCTTACTCTCCAACTCGACTCGCAGCTTAAGGCAGATATCATTGTTAATATCCCCAAAAGAGGACACCTTATCGATTACAGGAACTGGAGAGGTATTACAATCCTTTGTAAAGTAAACAAGATAATAACGCATAGTACCAGCCAGAGCAAGCTGACTTCCATCCACAATAGATAAAGAAAATAAAGATATATTTTTTATAAGACCGTCATTCAGAGGATGGCACCTACTTATGCAATGCATTAGCCGGAACTAGTAAAATTGGCTATGGAGAGGATTAAGAAATCTTTATGGCCATCATGATTAGAATTTTTCCACAATGAAAGTGACAGGATAGACCTCTGCAGGAATTTTATTCCACATACGAAATGTTCGACTAAAAAACGATTTTTCTCTATAATGTTTAGTGCGATTCGTTGTCGTATCGACCACAATTGGATGTGCTCTTAATGGAGAACGTGTGGTTCGCAAGAAAGAGTGGGTTTCGGCAACAAATTCTCTGATTTCATTAGAACACATTCCATTGTAGTAACGATAAAACAGTGAAAGACAACCCACATTGCGTCAATGCTGCAGCGAGTCAATAGATTTGGCTGCCCTACTGTCAGCGATGAGCTACCTCACCCTGTCAAGTAACTTCAAACTTTGAAACATCGGCCCATACACGAGAGTTATATTCCATTTTCGGTCAGAATAGATGCTATAAATATTAAAGAGATTAGATGGAGTGAAGTATCTCTTACACTGTCATATGAGACTTCCAAAATGTGATAAGTCAATCGAACGTCCCACTGAATTTTCAGACCAAGAACGTAAGAGCTTCTGATTTCTCAATACCCATAGTATCCATAATTGCAGATGGAGCAGCAAGTTCGGCCATACGTCTGTTGTATGGAGTAACACCATTTTGCCGAAAGTAAGGCCAGCAATCACCCGTGGAGCGTCCTTTACGAAACCCTTAGGGGCAGTCGCTAAGTAAACTGTTTGACTCCAAATATTTTACAAGATGAAAATTCACCATAATCCCTTCATTTTTGAAAGTGCAGAACATATCGCCACTGGGCACTAATTTTCAGGGTTACTATCCTCTCCATGTTTTAGGGATTGGTGTTACATTGGCAACCTTCCAACACGATGGGAATTCACAAGCTTGATACAACGTGCTGAAGAGAATTGTCTACGGACGTGATAGTGTCAAAGAGCACTGCTTCAAGACCAGTGCAGAAATACCATACGGTCCAGGAGACTTATTTATGTTGGGGTCCACTAAAAACCTTTTAAATGCACGTGCTCTAAAGCATATTTTTGGCATAGTTACAGATACTCTATCAAGCGCGGGAAGTGGTTGATAGCTTTATCACCGGGTCAGTGAATGTTTGGTCACGCGGAACTGAGGACCTAACATTATCCTTTAATCTTTTAACGAATGACCAAAAGCTCTACAGCACAGCAAATTCAAAACACGGTGTGAAATCATTTTGCTACCTTGGCAGCACTCTAGTTCACCGAATCTTAAAAGCTATCCTGGTGCTAAATTACGGCATTCGATATCGAACACAATTTCAATAGAAACTAAATGGACATTTCGTTGGATATCGAATGCTGTAACTTGTCCCCAGTCTTTTGGTTTAACACGCTCTGTACAGAAATCTTCTGCTAACTCAAAACGCACTAACATCAGCATATTCAACTCTTACATCCTATCCGTTCTCCTATGCGCCTGCCAATCTTGGAACATGATATCACACGTTGTAAAAGCCATCCAAGTATTCGTCAACCGCTGGCTCCTAAAGATATTTTGGCCAAGCGTCATACTACCCAACACATAACTCTGGCATCAAACTGATCAACGACCAATCCATATCGAAATACATAACACGCCGCGCAGATCACAAGTCGACACTACTAAAGGAGTTATTGATTGGTACTCCCAGGGCAACACTCGAAAAATTGGCCGTCCGTCACAAACTTGACGATGTCAACTGGATAATGAAATCAACTAAAGTGGTCTAAGCTGGAGAGAAATAAAACATGTTTAATCCATTCGAATCGAATGGAACGGAATAGAAACCATATAACATAATCTATATAAATAAATTAAAGAAATATGCTCAAAATATATATATATATATATATGCTCACATGATATATGCTGCAATTATACAGACGATTTTGATAAATTCTAAGAACTTTGACGAAATGTTCGACAGAACTCTGTGAGAATTCTGAAAATTTTTCTAGGGAAATTCTAAAGGAATTTTGGACATGTCTGCACAATGTATTAAAACTCTCAAGAGATAAATGGGAACTATTACGAAAACTAAAATCAGACAATCTCCTATATTATGAATGGCGTCGTCGATGTCACATCAACACGACAGTAAAAGATTGTCACGTGTCTGCTCGTTGTCGACAACAATTGACTACTATTGACAGTCTCCTACTATTTTCTTAGGGTTATGAAATTAGCCCAGCATGATAATATAAGTCAATTGTTGTCGACAACGAGTAGACAAGTGATAATTTTCTGCTGTCGTGTTGATGTGACGTCGACGTCGCTATTCATAATAGGGGGGAATGTACAGAAGAGACTTCTAAAAAAAGTCGTAAGCTGTAGGCTATAAAATGTGCCGACTATTCTGTTAAATAGTTTAAACAAAATCAAACTACATACCTTAAAATAATATGCACACTAGTCTATATTACTCAATAAAAATCTTATTCATTAAATAAAAATATAACTTAAACTAACTTCCATTCATTAATAACAATAACGATAAGATATTAAATTAGATATAAAAAACACAGTTTCTGTTTCACTGTCAAAAAAATATCACATGCAGTAATCATCATGTTGTATTAACGAAATTCTACACAAAATTGAAACGTTAATTCTGTTTGATATTCTGTGCAATGTCGCAATTGCAAACAACAACAACAACAACAACAGCAACAACACAAAATGCAACATTATATTAAATGCCATGCTCAAATTACAAATAAAAATTTTGTTAACTAGTACAATATTTTTCCCCTACTTATTTTTTTAACACAAAAAAATTCAAAATAACAATAAAAATGTATATAAAAAGAAGGGCTGGCTTATGATAGCAGGACGGACGGACGGACAAACTGAGGTAAAATTAACAATGCTTGCTCACGCTATTTCTTGTTTGTTTATTGTTTTGTAATTTTTTAAAATTTCAATTGCATTTAAAACAATATTGCTAGTATGAGAAAAATTATATTTTTATAAATATTCAAAGATTTTTTTTTTAGAAATTTGTATAAAATTATAGGTAAATGTAAAAAAATTGCATCTTTATATGTACATGTGCATAATTCTTAATTTAAAGTGCTTTTTTTATTGGGGTGTAATCGTAACACAATTATTAAAACATTGATTTCATTTTAAATAAAATTAGAAAGGTATGATAAGAGGGGAGTTTGGAGTTAATAGGCTCTTTGAAAAAGCATGTAGCAAAAATTGCTTAAGTGTTGGAACAATAAAAGTGACGACAACGAAGGAAACTTTAACACTCCCCCTTAAATGAATCCCAGATGTAAATTTTTAAAACGCCGATACACTTATATATTATTTAGTGCCCTTTGTCAGAATCTGTCGTTAGAACCACACAGAGAAAACAGATTCATTGAGACAACTGAATTTGTTGCCAATCGAATTTTGGCAGTTGCACTAACTATCATAGAATTCTTATTGCAAAAGAAGTTATTTTACAATAATAAATAATTGCTAATGCGAACCGTTTAATCGGTTAGGTGTATCAATGATAATAAAATTAACCACTGGTTAGTTGCAACAACTGATAAAAAGTAAAGTGAATTTAGAAAGACACTGTTTTAGTTGCAAATACCAATAATTGGTACTAAAATCCAAATCATAATATTTTATGCGGTTGTGGTCATCATATTCGTTACTTATTCATGACAATAATCAATTTAAGAACTGTCAGAATCATATCTTTTATTGCAATTATGCTTTTATTATAATGAACAGTGCTCGGACTTTCATTCAGCTAAATTTTGATTTTAAGCGCTTAACAAATGCGCCTAAAAATTAAAAATATGCGCAAAATATGCATTTACCTACGAGCAAAGTACCAAAACTAAAATATTGGTGGAGTTCACGAAACATTCGGTAACTGTTTACTTGTTAGATTGGTAAAATTTTCCATATATATCTTATTGCTGTAAAATTAATTTAGACAACGAAATGTATGGGAATTTTTACCAATTTAACGAGTAATCAGTTACCGAATGTTACGTGAACTCCACCAATATGAAAATATATATATTTTTTAATTTTTTATTATTATTAGAGAAAAAACACAAAACAAACATAATTCAGCATGTTATTTAATGCAACCGAACTTTAGTTGCGTTGCCAGTCGGCAACTGAAAATTAATGGTTGCCAAAAAGGCACTAAATAGCAACTGAAATTCACAGCTCTCAGTTGCCAGTTGCCATCAGTTGTACCATTTTCAGCGACTGAGGCTCGGTTTCCATCCATAATCGGCCTATTAATATTTTTTTTTCAAAAAATTGAGAAATATGCATTAAAAATTTTTTATAGCTTAAAAAATATGCATTTATTGTCAAAATATGCAAAAATATGCACTTACCACCAAAATATGCAACTACAAATCGATGCGAAACTACTTAAAATATGATGACTCGCATGGATAATTAGCCAATACCTCTTTATCTATCACCACAAAAAATATGCATTTGCATGAAAGTCCGAGCCCTGATAATGAGCATGGATTGTCTTTTGGATTCGTAGAAAATTGATGGAGTCTATTCACCTAATACTTTATCGGTCTAACCATTTTCCAACTAATCTTTTTTCTGGCTGCATGTAATTTTTTTTGTGTTGTACATTGCTTTTGGCATCTCCGGAATTTAAAAATCGTTGCCAACTTTTTATCTAAAAAAAGCGGTAAAATTCTGCACTCATACAATTAAATGTTAACTTTAAGTGAAAAATACATTTTCGTTTTATTTTTTCCTGTTATTTTAAGAAACCAAAATTGTATTTCATTAAAAGTCGAATTCCAAACTTTATAACAAACAACCCATGAGATTTGAATTGTACTTATTAATTAAAATTTTAGTGCTTTTCTTCCAATAAATTGTTTGCACTAACTTAGTTAGCAACACTGTTGATATCATAAATCACAGGAAAATACTTGAAAACCCCACAAACTTGTTTTAATCTTATATTTTCCTTATTTAAATAAGTATTTACTGTATATCGTTACTTTTACATGTTTAGTAACTACGGACGAGTGTGTATGTAGTTACTACTTATGCTTGTAATTCTTTATTGCTAAGGGGTGGCCCCTTTCATGTTAGACGACGACATGTTCTTTTGAATTTGTTGTGTCACAACAGTTGTCATAATTCTTTGAAGTAGTTTCGTTATTTTAATAATTTAATTTAATTTTTTATTTATTTTTCTTTTTCAGGTTCATCGTGCTTGTCAGTGGGCTGTAAAAATGGTGGCACATGTTTAACAAAGACAAATGGTGGCTCATATTGCAAGTAAGTTTTCATTTGACTGTTTATATATTTTTACAATTACACCTAAATAGCTAGAGTGTATCACACAAAATTTATTTATTTAACAAAAAATATTAATTGTGCAATAATTTTGTGCAAAATTATTTTATTTGACAGTCGTCTCAAAAAAAAAAAAAAGAATTAAAAAAACCTTTATTTCTTTTCTTTACGTAAATGATCTTTGTGTGTGACTTGAATTTTAAGCGTGATTAATATAAAAACGTGATTAAAGATTGCTGGCTTTATGATTTCTTTTTCTTAAAGTATATTTTTGAAGATTGTTGAAAAAAAGAAGGAATAAGTGAAATCGTTAAAATGAAAGCAGGGATGTTAGAAAATGTTTTTTTGTTGGCTTATGGAATTTGTTAAAAATCTATCTTTCAGTTGTTCGAATAAGTACATGTATGTTGTTCATATTGATAAATATCTATTAAATAGACGGAAATAATATTTAAATTATTTAGTAAAAGAGAAATTTTTTGTTACTAAAGCTACACCAGAGCAGCTTGATGCATCGGCCATTTTTGTAAGTTGTTTCTTCTCTAAATTCGAAGATGTTAAGTTTGCATTAAATAGACAAAGCTAGTTAAAAAAAAAGATATTTATTGATCTTGTAAAATATTACCTTCAGCCGGGCTAATGCTACCGTCACTACTCAACCGGCGCACAGTGACTCATAATCGTTTTTCGTTGGCCAAAATTCTATAACTTTTTAGCGGGTTGCGATATTTTAATAATGTTTTTTTTAACTAATTGAGCTTTTAGCAGATTTTGTTTTCAGTAAAATCGCTTCAGCAGTTGTCGAGAAATTCAAGCCCAAAGATGACCTTTTGATTTTTTTTTAAAGATTTTACATACAAATTTTGTTTTTTTTTTTAAATTTTGAGTCCCTTTATTTATTAAAAAAGTCTATATGTGTATAAACAAATCATTTAAATAATATCTAGGATAAGATTTTGATGAGGCTAGTATAGGTCGTTTCTAAAAAATGTAGTACAATAGATCAATTAATTGCAAAGAGACAGGGGTGGGGAGTACCCATTCCCCAGCACCTGCCCCGTCAGATTTTCCCAACTTTGTATACTGCCTTCAAATTCACTCATGCCAAATTTGAAGACTCTTACTGTTATATCTTTCCAGTTATCAGGTAATTATTAAGTACGTTGTATGGGGAGTGCCCCTTCCTCGCATCTACGCTGTCAGTTTTTTACATAACTTCGTATATTGTCTTTAAACTAATTCATACCAAATTTGAAGACTCTTACTGTTATATCTTTCCAGATAGCAGGCAATTATTAATTACGTTGTATGGGGAGTACCCCTTCCTTCGCATCTATACTGTTAGTTTTTTTTACCTAACTTTGTATATTTTATTTAAATTCACTGATCCAAATTTAAAGATTCATACTTTTATAGCTTTCCAGATAGCACATAATTGTTACTTACTTTGTATGGGGAGTACCGCTTACCTCGCACTACCAGCTTTTTACATAACTTCGCATCTTGTCTTCAAACTAACTCATACCAAATTTGAAGATTCATACTTTTATAACTTTCCAGATAGCACATAATTATTACTTACTTTGTATGGGGAGTACCCTTTCCCTCGCACTGCCAGCTTTTTTCATAACCTCGTATCTTGTCTTCAAATTAAGTCATACCAAATTTGAAGATTCATACTTTTATAGCTTTCCAGATAGCACATAATTATTACTTACTTTGTATGGGGAGTACCTCTTACCTCGCACCTATTCTGTTAGCTTTTTACATAACTTCGTATCTTGTCTTCAAATTAAGTCATACCAAATTTGAAGATTCATACTTTTATAGCTTGCCAGATAGCACATAATTATTACTTACTTTGTATGGGGAGTACCCCTTCCCTCGCACCTACGCTTCTAGCTTTTTATATAACTTCGTATCTTGTCTTCAAATTAATTTATACAAAATTTGAAGATTCATACTTTTATAGCTTTCCTGATAGCACGTAATTATTACTTACTTTGTATGGGGAGTACCCCTTACCTCGCACCTATTCTGTTGGCTTTTTACATAACTTCGTATCTTGTCTTCAAATTAAGTCATACCAAATTTGAAGATTCATACTTTTATAGCTTTCCAGATAGCACATAATTATTACTTACTTTGTATGGGGAGTACCCCTTCCCTCGCACCTACGCTTCCAGCTTTTTATATAACTTCGTATCTTGTCTTCAAATTAATTTATACAAAATTTGAAGATTCATACTTTTATAGCTTTCCAGATAGCACATAATTATTACTTACTTTGTATGGGGAGTACCTCTTACCTCGCACCTATTCTGTTAGCTTTTTACATAACTTCGTATCTTGTCTTCAAATTAATTTATAAAAAATTTGAAGATTCATACTTTTATAGCTTGCCAGATAGCACATAATTATTACTTACTTTGTATGGGGAGTACCCCTTCCCTCGCACCTACGCTTCTAGCTTTTTATATAACTTCGTATCTTGTCTTCAAATTAATTTATACAAAATTTGAAAATTCATACTTTTATAGCTTTCCAGATAGCACATAATTATTACTTACTTTGTATGGGGAGTACCCCTTCCCTCGCACCTATTCTGTCAGCTTTTTACATAACTTCGTGTCTTGTCTTCAAATTAAGTCATACGAAATTTGAAGATTCATATTTTTATATCTTTCCAGATAGCACATAATTATTACTTACTTTGCTGTCGATCCTATACTGCAAATTTGTTGACACACTTCGCATTTTGCTCCAAAAATAGTACGTATGTACCATATATTAACACTGTGACTACTATAGCTTTTCTGATATGAGATATTTACTTAGTATAAGCGTGGCACTACCCACTTTTATATTCGTCAGATTGTGTTGTCATGGCATCCTAATATGTGTGCAAGGTTTCAAGTTGATCGGGCGTCTTAAAGTTGAAGAAACAACTGTAAGTTTTGAATCTGTTTTCATCCCATCTTGAAAATTTTATACAATAATGAGTGACATGTCAATTGGCTACATTCTGAAAAAAAAATAAACAAAAATTAAAATACCATTTTTCAGGATATTTAAGTATAAAGGATACTTTGGTACTTTAGACGAACTTATAGCAGGAAGCTATGTCCTTTTTAACCAATGCTCGTTAAGAGCAGACTGAAACCTTTCGAACGACATAAATTTTAAAGCAGGGATGTTAAAAAATGTTTTTTGTTGGCTTATGGAATTTGTTAAAAATCTGTCTTTCAGTTGTTATAAATCAAATCAAATCGCGTAAAAATAGAATGAAATATTTTTTTGGAATCGAGTTAAATCGAATTCGCGAAAAAAAGTTCGAGTAGAAACAGAATCATAGGTGTATTCTCTTTATTTATTCGTGTAACTTTAAGCTAATACATGCATGTGTTCAATTTTAAACGCTTATAACTTTCAAAATACTAAACCGATTTTAACAAAATACAGATTCTGCAAATCTGTCAATAAATATCTTTAAAGTGATATAAGTTTTATGAAAATCTTCTTTATAATGTGAGCATAAAACAAAAAATCGTATTGTCAATTACTTTATAAATGCACAGTTGCCTAAGCTAGTATAAACACATTCACCCTTATTGTGAATGTCAACGTCGACGTCAACACAATACATTCGTCGCTGTCAATTCGATATATCGTCGTTGTCACTTCAATGCTAAATCGGCATTTACTAAAAGTATTGTATTGACGTTGACTTGCTATCGATAATGTGAAGGAAATAAATATCATCGCTATTATTTTGACGTTTTTATCCAATTTGTTTATTGCCTTGGTTTATTCAAATTTTTTAATATTGTATTCAAGTGAAAGTTTTAGTGATGAAGCAAACAAATAAAGACTTCTTCTCTTTTGAAAAGATCTTCTCCTTGGTGTTATCTTTCCATCATTTCCTTTTCTTCATTTTCCATAAAATCATCCTTTTGGTTGGTATTGTGTTTCGCAAATATGTAAAGCGTTTCTAGAAGTGGCTTCTTCCACTCGAATAGCATATGTGGAAGTTAACGGGCATCCCCGTCATCCTCAAAGATTTTGGAGCGCTTGCTAGATGCATATCGTCATATAAAATTTTTTAAAATTTTCAGAAGATAAAAACCTTAATAAAAACTATTGTGATTATGTTTTTTCAACATAGTATAATTAATTCAGACTTTATTAATGATACTTACCCAGAAAAAAAAATCATAATTATATTCACAACAGTTTCCTTTTTATTATGTTACCTATCTTTCCTCAAAATTTTTTAAAAATTATTATAGGCCGCCGCTTTTGCATTTTATATGGCGATATACATATTTTCTGGTGCTTACCGTTTGCCAACCATTGCTATGTCTAATTAGTGGTCCAATAGATTTAATTTCGTCGCAATTTATTCCAATCCTTTCTTAAAATTATTAGGAGTTCTGCTCGTATGAAATCCTTTTACTAGGGCTTGGTTTACTTTCAAGCCGCTGAATTAATTCCTCAAATTGTTTGTTGGTTGTTAATTTAATTTGTTTTCTATTTTAAATACTTTTTCAAATAAATATCCGTGACAGCTAAAACTTTCTATTGAGTCGTTGCCAAAAATTTTTTCGACAACAACAGAGCCAATTTAACACAATGTTGTCTTAAAGTCACCTATTAAAATTCGAAGCAGCTGTCAATTGTTATCGAAATCCGTCAATATTGACAACGGCAATGCCGTTATTGCACCGTCGACGTCACTTGTGGCGACGATGACATTCGCAATAAGGCTGATTATAATTTGTCTTTTCATATATGTATGTACCTACTAGGTCCTACCTAGAAGCGGTCATTAACCTTTATTTTCGAACTATAAAATCTAGAAAAAAAAAAACTATACAACATGATCTTGCAAGATAAAGAGAATTATTATTTTCCCAGCCAATTTTGTCAATTGTGAAACCCAAGGATGTTTAATACTGTTGTTGGCCGACATTGATTTTTAATTCAATTAATTTTTTTTATTTGTAATTATGCTAAGTTTAGAATAAATATTATGAAATCAAGTCTTGAGATTTATCATTTTACCTTAACACACTTAATCGTCGATTTTTCCAAAAGACAGATGTTGCGCATGTGCACCTGAAAGTAGTATTTGTTACAGGTTATTTGCTTTTTAGCCGTACAAATATTAGAAAAATAGTCAGGTAAAAGAAAATACAAAATACTTAGAAAACAAAAAAAATATGTACTGTAAACGTTTAAATATCTGATAATTTAGGATTATTTTCTCTTCTTCTTCTTCTAAACGTTTGCCTTCTCGCAATGTTAATATTTCCGAAGAATAGAAGAAAAAAAAGCAAAGCTATTTGAAAAAATTTGTAAAGGTGCATTATCATTTAGAGAAAATTAAAAACAAAACAAACTGAGAATGAAAAATGAAAAAAAAGAAAGAATTTCTAAAACAGAATAAAACTAAGAACGGCCACACTAATTGCAGGCAAGTAAGTGAGTTTGTTTATTTGCCTCGCTTGCTGTACGTGTAGTTGGGAATCCAACAAACTCTTCTTAAGTATTAAATTGTTAACGCTGCCTTTTGATAATGACGGCTGTGTTATGGCATTGCCAACGATGATGGTAATGTAATGGTGATGACTGACGATGATGCTTTGCCATTTCCGCTTTGTTTTTTTATTTTTTATTTGTAAACCTTTTTTTTCCTCTCCCCAGATTTTATTGTTCATTACTGCTGAACAGAACAGAAATATCATTAAAATTGTTCAAGAAAAGAAACAGAAAAAAACAGTAAAATTGAAAAAAGGATTAAAAGTTTACTAAATTGTAATCAAAGTCAAATCAAATCTTTGTGAGATAATAATGCAAGCATGCAACCCGTTAGTTGTAGCAACAGCAGCAGCAGCAGCTGCAGCAGCAGCAGCGACAAGTTAATTAAATAAACTTTAAGTTTGATTTCAGCCAAAATATAATTTTATCAACAAATCTCGAATTTTTTCCGGTACAAAATAAACCGTTTCATAGAAACCTTTGCCTTTGGAATTAATTTAAAACCTGAAACTTTCTTCATATTTTTAGTTGCCCCAAAGTTGGAAAACCTGTGGTGGTGAACTTGTTTTTGTTAGCTTTTTTGTTAAATAAATAAATTTTAATTTTTTTTTTTGTTTCTTTACACTACTATTTCTCTTTTTTTTTTGTTGTTAAACAATCAATGTGTAAATTTAATTATAGTCTTGTTTTTTTCGAACTGTTTTCAGTTCATACGAAAATGATGTTTTAAACTCGCTAAGTGGACCATCAATTTGTACAAAACATTTTAAATATTGACTAGAAAACAATCAATTTTATTGTTTTACGAAATTTTACAGTAAAAAAGGCCGCCAACTTAATAAGTTTGTTTGTTTGTTTGTTTGTTTGTTTTGAGAAAATAATGTTTCAAACCAGTTTTATTTTTAAAAGCTTAAGAGCGGAGAAAAAGAAAGAACTTTAAAATAAAACAGTAATTATTTAAGGCAACATCAAAGAAAATTGCTACCGCCATTTTTAATTTCTATTACTATTTTCTATTTGCTAAATAAAAACAGAAAGACTATAAAATATAATATAAATGACGACAATATCGTGCATGTCACACTTTCCAATCGCAATGGTTTTGATTCCGTACTTTCATTCCGATCGTTTTTGTTCTGCAGTCTTCAGATTCCGTTTATTTTGTATTTCGATTTTACAATGATAAAGTTTTTATACCTTGCGGAGGCGTTTGTTTACTCATGTTTTTAAGCCACTTCAAAAAAAAGGAGTTATCAATTCGTGTGTACTTTTTTTACTGTTTGGACAGGAAGGGGTTTGTCTGCAAGTTGGTCCCATACATTTTTTTTGAAAATCAGATGGGGGAAATTTGTTCACCCCATGCATAACTTTATCATTTGTCAAACTGATTTACAAAATTCTTCTTTTTTTTGTTTGAAAGAGTTTTGCCTGCAGTTTGGTCTCATAATTTTTTTTCGACAATCGGAGGGGGAAGTTTGCCCCCGCCCCCTATCTTCGCATACCTCTGTCATTTATCAACCGATTTTCAAAACTCTTTTTTTGTTTGAAATGGTTTGCCTGCAATTTAGTCCCGTAAATTTTGTTCGAAAATCTTTGAGGGATTATCCTCTTCGCCCTCCCCCGGATATATTGATTGGAGCATAACTCCTCCATTTATGAACCGATTTTCAATATTCTTTATTTGTTTGAAATGGTTTGCTTTCATTGAAGTAAAAATCGGGCTGACTAGGTAGTATCCCGATATATTATTATCGCCATTTCTTGGCCGATTTTCAAAATATTTTATTTTAAAGGACATGAAAGGTTTGGTACTATGCGCACACGCCATTTGTGGACAAACACACCATTTGAACTAACGCAAAATTGCGTCCGTTTTGTAATCTGTTCAATAAGATCTCTAGATTAAAGTCGGGTTTTTTCTGCAGAGTTATTACAAGTAAAGCTCATATTAAGCTTTTTATTAACATGGAAAACTTATGACCAAATATTTATTTGACGCTCCTAACAGTATTTTTTAGTATTTACTCCTTCAAAACGGCTGGACCGATTTTTTTTCCAAAAATAGATTAGAAGATTTTAGATCAAGTCACTTTTTAAACAAAAGAAACTGAATTAAAATCTATCTAGCCGTTTGGGAGCTACGGTGCCAAACGGCTAGATAGATTCCATTTTCCGAAAGGAACTTTGGCACGAAAGCACGGCTCATATAGAGCTTTTTCACGCCTTAACACTTTGGCACACGATGATCTCACCCTTTTATGCAGCGAATCACTATCTGCGATCTGAATCTAAATGCATGGAATGAAAGCTTTCATTCGCGGCAAAATGGAGTTTACGACCATTTCCGTCGTAGATGGCATTGACATTATTGTTCTGTATTTCACTAGAAATAAAAAATAAAAAAAATAATTTCCATGGTATTGTTGTTTTAAATAAATTAAGTAAAGTGCGACTTTGGCTTGCACACGAAGGGTTCCGTACGAATACACATATATATATCCCTTTTTGTTTTTACCCCGTTTGTCATTTTGGCAGTTTTTTCGTTGTGCTTTCTTGTTTAATTTTAGTTTTTTATTTTTTAAAGTATTTTTCGTTGTTTTTTTTTTTGGGTTTTTTATTTTGGTGCTTTTCGTGATATTTTTAAATATTTTTCTGGCGATTTTTCGTTTTTGAATTTTTTTTTTTGTTTTTTGCCGATTTTTTTAGTTTTGGCGATTTTTTGGTTATGGCATTTATTTAACGTTTTCACTTTCTGACGATATTTTTAGTTTTAGCGATTTATTTTAGTTGTGGCGATTTTTTCAGTTTTGGCGCTTTTTTCGTTTTTTGGGGATGTTTTCGGTTTTTTGTGGTTTTTTAGTTTTAGCGATTTTTTTTTTGTTTTGACACTTTTTCGTTTTGCCGATTTTTTTGGTTTTTGGCGTTTTTTTAGTTTTGGCGCTTTTTTTTGGTTTTTGCGTTTTTTTTCTTTTTTGTGATTTTTTTCATTTTTTGACGATTTTTTCATTTTTTGATGATTTATTTAGTTTTAGCGATTTTTCGTTTTTAAGACTTTTTCGATTTTTCACGTTTTTTTAGTTTTTTGGCTATCTTTTTAATTTTGGTGATATATTGCGTTTTAGCGATTTTTCTAATTTTGACGCTTTTTTCCTTTAAGCGCTTTTTTCATTTTAGCGTTTTTTTCGTTTTGAAATTTTTAAAATTTTTTTAATGTTTTAAAATTTCAAGATTTTACATCTTACGGCCGAAGTTTTACATATTCTGTGAAAATTTCAGGTCCGTAGCTCTTACGGTTCCCGAGAAAACAGCCTGTGACAGACAGACGGACAGACGGACGGACAGCGTAGCGAAAACAATAGGGTTCCTTTACACTTTTGGTGTATCGGGTTTGGGTGAGAAAAACACGTTTTTTATCTTCATACAAGTCGAGTCGCTGTAATGTACATGCTTCTTCAGTGAATATTTGCAATACCCTGTACAATGTAATCACAGCTATTGTTTAATTAAATTATAATCAGTGATTTCTTTTCTAAAAGTTAGTTTTGCCCAAAACGTTTACAATTAATTTTAATGTGAAAAAATGTAAAACTTTTCTTATATTTTGCTACATAAACGTCTTTTCGATTTGGGTTATTGATTGTAAAACAAACCCCACACTGAGTTCGCTATAATAAGCCAGCATCAGCAATATATCATAAACTTAAATCACACTGAAGTTGGCTGCACGTAAAACTACTCGTATAATATCTATTTAAAACTACAATTATTTGTAAGCTTATAACAAAGCACTAGAAAAAAAAACAAACAGACAAATAAAATTACCGAAAAGTAACTTTGCATACTTAAAACTATAGTTTAATAGGAAAATAAATCTCTGGTTTTAAGAAATTTTTTGCTTAAAGGATCTGATAAGAACTCCCCCTTAAAAAAAATAGAGAAAGGTTAACAAAAATTGTAAGTTTGGCTTGGATTTACACGGTTATCGCAACAAATGTATCATAATCACCAGAAAAGTTTAACCGAAAAAAAAACTGAACATGTACGAGCGATTACACATCAAAAAACAAAATAAGTAAAATAAAAAAATATGTACAAGAAATAAAGTAACAAAAAATAAACATCAGCAGAAAATCTTTTATACAAAGTTTATATATATCTATGTGCAATGATTGCCTTTACTACGATTAGTATTTTATGTATGTGGAATTTCAATTAGCCTACAACTGCAGAAGAAAATAAAACAAGTTCGAATAAAATCATACAAAAATCCAAACTTATGAAAAAAGATACAACTTCGATAGTACGAGCGGAGCGAATAGTCTCAGCAGAAGGTAGAATGACAACTTCACATGCACAAATGAATTTCTTTCATTTTGCAAAGACCATCAGCCATTAGTTTTGTTTTGTTTTTTTTTTATGAGTGTATGAGTGTATTTGTTCTTCTTTTTCTTTAGTTTTTTCCTTTATAAAATACAGTTTTATAATGTTGTGTGCAATTTTATCCTATAAAATTGCAATATAAAGAGATGAATCATCTAAAATGCTGGAATAATGGGATACACACACAAAGTTGGACAAACGAGTAATGAGTATTGGCCATAAAGTTGAAATTTTGCTTGGAAAAAATATTAAACATAATTTAAATATAAGTACATTCATAAGTGTATATAAAAAATACGATACTTGGGCATCACTTTAACTTAGTTAAAATGTAAAGATGTGGCAACACTATAACATGCACCCTTTGTACGTTCGTAAATGCCAAGATTAATTCATATCAGGTGGGTCAAGGGACATGAATAAATTTTTTTTTTAGAAACTAGCATAGCAGTTGTTAAAAAACTTTGTAAGGTATTCCACCAGCCGCAGATAACCCATGAAGGAAATATCAAACACCATATGGAAGGATCTTTGTATATAGTGTTTGATAGTTTGAAGGAAGTGATGACATTCACTCCTATCGCGAATGTTATGGGAATAAGTTGTTTGGTAGCTAACCTATATTCCCATTCCCAAAAAATCTGTATAGCGAATATTTTGGGAGTAAAAGTTTCTATTGTGAATTATTTGGAAGTAATAATTTCTATTGTGAACTGTTTGTCAGTGCTTTATAAATAACACTGCACAACAACATTTCTGATGATTGGGTTGTGTTATATGATATTAATACAATTTTTGATGATGATTTCAATTCCGTGATAGAAATTTCTGTATCAGCTCTAGGGATGCCAGTTCCGAAATCCCGAATACCGAAAAGCAGGGATTATTCTAAGAAATTAAGCCCCTAATCCCGGAATTTTTATGCGAATTTTTTTTTTCTGACATGGCAGCCAGTGGTGCATCCCTGCGATAGTCCAGCTCCTGCAGGAAACAACTATCTAGATGCTAAGCCTGCATTCCTGCAGAGACGAACAGTCGCAGAGAAGATGTTGGACTGACTTCTTCTTCGTCGAAACTGCTTCTCCAGTGACCATCATATTGAAAGCCTAGACGTTTCGATATACATACGTCCGATCGTACGGCGTTGCTTGGCCCTAACTCTACTAAGTGTAACAGCGACCAACTGAGTGTCGTCTTCCTTAGCGCCGGCTCGTTAATGTCATTTGTCAGCTCTAGGGAATTTCAATATCTCTTTGCAAGTCTGCTACGTCCAAGGCAGAGCCTGCTCTTGCGCATGCATCAACCATTTCGTTCCTCTGAACCCAAACTATCATGACAGTACTCACTTCGATTTCAGCGCCTTTGAATTGAGGGCACAAATTGTGGCCAGACTATCTACAAAAATGTCTATAGGACGTCTCTGAGACATGGCTGTCAACTCTTTTCGGAGCTTCAGTTATGGCGGAAATTTCCGTCTGGAAGGACGGTGGAGGTGCCAAGATCTTCAGACAATACCAGAATAGCAGTACCCATTTTGGGGTCGTCCGTAAAGACTGAAATTGTATTATCAAGAGTAAGATAATTTTCCATCCAGCTGTGCTTATTCGGGATATTGACTAAGAATGGTTTGTCAAAGTCTATGACAGAAGTCATGTAGTCCTTTTGTCTCCCTATGACTTGCCCTCATACGATTCGTAGAACGGTGTCATGTCATACTTGAAAGCGCTTGACTCTGAGGCTATGGGCAGATCTGGCAGATATGTATTTGATATAAAAATCAAGCGGAGTGAAGTGAGTAATAGCGAGACGTGCTATCTTCTGTACCATGCCCAGCGTAGCAAGATATGTATGTATTCTTGTCTACTGCCCTCCATCGGACAAGCGATAGGGCTGATGCCCCCATTTTTCCCCAAGGGATCTTACGCGCACAGAAAGCGCCTAGAGCTTTTTTCATCCTGTCTTCCGCATTAAGTTTCCAGGAGAACTTGGAGTACACGATTACGATGAGGTATTTAGACACCTTTGAGAGTAATACCACCCAAGGATTGTGGTCTGAATTCCGGAATTCTGTATCGTTTGGCAAAAAGTATCAATTGGGTTTTTGTAGGATTGATTCTCAGACCGTTTTCCTTGGCCCATTATAGTAGTTTGCTGAGTGCTGAGTGCCGAGTGCCATGAATGAATTTATTAAGCGTTGACAGAAATTTATCTGCATAGACCACTATGTTTGTGCAATATCCATTCAGTTTGAAGAAGATTTTATTTACAACAAGGTTGCATAAGAGAGGAGACAGAACTCAATCCAGCGGATTGCCTCTTATCGCAACCTTCCTCTATGTGATCATTAGGGGCCATTCACATATTACGTAACGCTATTTCAGGAGTTTTTATACCACCCCCCCCCCTTCGTAACGCTTTTTAGAACATTTTCAGTATAAGTTATCTAAGCCGTAACAAATCTTTAATCTCCCCCGCCGTGGAGCGTTACGTAATATGTGAACAGCCCCTAAGAAGACTGGAAATTATGGTTTTCGCTATTAAATAGGACGACCCAGTGTTCCATATCGCTTGAGCCAAAAACACCGATAAGTTTCAACATCTCGTATTAGGCCTGCCCAAATCGTCCGTAACAACGTTGCCTGGAAAGCTTCCTTGACCACGAATACATTTAAGGGTAATGTTTGAATTTCTCGCTATCACCGCTATAATTTGGATATCTTCATTCGATATCCGATAAAATCTGAGTCAACTCTTTGTTCTGTGATAGCAAACATTCCCAATTGTAGTATGCTACATTCGTCTGGGAGTCCTCGGACGAATTCTTCGATATAGACACTCTAGTTACGGTGCCTATCAGTGACAGAAAACTATGTTTCCTTTAGGAAATTTCGCAAACATTGAAATGGAAAAACTAAACACTGAACTTACTCCCAGACTAAATCCGACCTATTCAAAAGCAATAGTTGTGCAATTGTTAACTAACTTATAGGTGAAACCAAGTTTTAGAGCAGTGGTGGGCAAATATACACTGTCTTATTATTTGCTTGTGTATGTGCTTCGCGGCAAAATACCCTGCAGATAAAGTAACTGGTATGTAGTTGAAGCCATACTAGTTGCTTTTTGCTTCAGACTAGTTGTCTATCTATCCTTTTTTCATATATCGAACTATCGATTTTAACATTAGGTTGTCATAGGAGACCAACTAGTTCATTTGTATACAGTTATATCCCAGTTGGAGTCCTAGTTATTGTAAACTAGTGCGCTTACTAGTTTTTTTTATTAAGAGTTTTGTAACTCTTAAAAAAACTTTGGCTCAACCGGGGTACGAACACACATTCCTCATACTTTAAGGCAAGTACTCTACCCACTGAGCCACATTCTACTTATATTTTTAATAGCTAGAAATAAGTTTTATATAAAATTGTATACATGAAAATGTCCCTTTTTGACTTGTATCGTTACTAGTCTCGATACAACTAGTAATATGATTGTGCTTTTTTGACTATTATCGTTACTAGTCTCGATACAACTAGTAATATGATTGTTCTATTTTGACCGCTAACGTTACTAGTCATGTTACAACTAGTAATATGACTGACGTTTTTTGACTACTACCATTACAACTAGTAATATGACTGTCCCAAAGCGTTACTAGTTGTAACTTTAGCTGCTGGGTAGATAGGCTGAGTATCTCACACACAGCGTTGATCGTAAAAAACAGCCTATACTCGTGAGTATAGGAAATTGAGAGAATGCCCACCACTGTTTTAGAGAGACAACAACAAGTATGAACAACTCTATAATCAGGCCTATTTCGTATTTCATTTCAAACAGAACAGGTTCCGAAAGTCTTTCACTTAAAGTTCTCTCAAAAAGAAAAAACTAGTTTTGATAAGAAAAAATTCACACGAAACTGTCGTGTTTTTTTAACTTTTAGATCTAATGTTGTGGTTTTTTCTTCAAAATAATAAAAAAAATTATTTTATAATTAAAATAATTTTAACTTTTACTAAATTTACTATACACACATGAAATAATAATTTGTCTCGTAATATTCGCTTTAGATTAACTATTATTTTAGATTTTTATGCTTTGTGGTTTTCGAATACCACGCATCTCCCTGTTTTTTTTTTCTCTCTCAATCTCTCTCTCTCTCGTCATCGTATTAAACTGCGGTTAAACTTTGTTGATATAAAAATGAATTATGGGAATTATTCAAATTTAAAAAAAGCGATTAATATCTGCAGAAAAACGATCGATGTGTACCAGACTATGGCCAAGATTTTTATTAACTGATCGATCTAGTTTGTAAAACTTAAAATAAATAATAAAATAAAAACAAAAATTCAGGCTTTAATGTGCGTTATTTATGTATCGTTTGCAAGTGAAAACGAATCGAAAAAATACACAAAAATGCGTATAACAGCCAATAAATACTTGTATGAAGAGTTAGATTAATCTATTTGAAACAAATAATGGGTGTTTTTTATTGAGGTATAGAACTTTAAGTTGGCATCACTTTTTTAACTGGCGGCCATTTTGTCAGCTGTCAAGTGATTAATATTTAGTTCGCTTTGCCATTTCATCATGAACAGGTTGACAAAAGAACAACGCTTGCAAATCGTGCAAATTTATTTCGAAAATAATGGTTCAGTTCGCGAAGTTTACCGCAAGCTCCGTCCATTTTATGGTCGACATAATCGTCCATCAGAGCAATTAATTCGGTTAACCATGGATCGTTTTCGCACTACGTTTACTCTATGTGATAATACGCATCCGCAGAGACGTCGAAGAGTGCGCACCGAAGAAACAATTGCCGCTGTAGAGCAAAGTGTTGAAGAGGACCCGAATGAATCGATTCGCCACCGTGCACAGCAATAGATCCATGATAACCGACTATTTTGTTCCCGAATTGGATGGCATGAATGTGGATGAGTTGTGGTTCCAACAAGACGGCGCTACATGCCACACAGCGCACGTCACAATCGATTTATTGAAGGAAACATTCGATGAGCGCATTATTCGCGGAATGGACCTGTCAATTGGCCACCAAGATCGTGTGATTTGACACCATTGGATTATTTTCTTTGGGGATATGTGAAGTCGCTCGTCTACGCCAACAAACCAGAAACGTTAGGGGACTTAGAAGCCAACATTCGTGGCGTTATTGCCAACATACGGCCCCATATGCTCGAAAAAGTGGTTGAAAATTGGACCTGTAGAATTGGCTTTATTCGAGCCAGCCGCGGCGGCCACATGCCCGAAATCATATTTAAACATTAATGGCATAAAATTATCCTTCCAATAAAGCCAAATTGATGGACATTAAAACGATTTTCTTGTGTTTTATTTCAATTCGAAGTTCTATACCTCTAAAAAAAACACCCTTAGAAACATTGAATGTTAAAAAAAAATTTATGTTGCTGTTGTTGCATTGTTGAATGCAAGTATCTTTTGGATGGAAACTTTTAAAGTAGCTCTTGAACACAGTTATCTTTCAAATATGAAAGAAACCACAACCAAACTGGTCTACAGGTGGGGGTTTCATGGCTCCATGTGCACATATTAGATTGTAAAACTGTTTTATAGTTGTAATGCGTTGATATTAGTTTACATTTGTTTGATTTATTTTTTAGCAACGCTTAGAAATTTGAATATGTATGTTTAATTATCCAGCTAGGGCTTGATATATTAGGGTTGATTGAATTCCGTTTCCGAACGGAATTGAACTCTGTGACATGGCCGTGCAACTTATCAATTTTTGATCGCATATTTAAATATACATTTAGTTAATTTTCATTTAACTTTAAGTTTTACTCAAATACAGTTTCAGTTTTTCAGCCGTAAGTGCGTTAAAAATATGGCAGCACCATCAAACATTATAAAATTCCCATAAAAATAAAGACAAATTCTAAAAATATGCAAAAACAAAGTAATAAAGAGGCCACGTATTGTTTGTAAATTTATTTGGGGCATTTTATTTTTTTCCGCTTGCCTATTTTGAATAAAAGTAAAACTTAAGATCTCCGATAGCAAAATTGTCATGTTCTGCCTTGTAGGTTGCAACTAATTAACGTTAATTTTTTTTCTTGTTTCTTGGAATATTTCATTTTAAATGCTTTTTTCGTTGTGGCAGGTTTTTTTCGTTTTGGTAACTTATTTTTCGCTTTAGCGAATTTGGATCGTTCTGTCAACCAATTGTCCGTTTTGGAGATTTTTTCTTTCGTTTTAGTGTTTTTCCCGCTCTGCTGACCTTTTCTGTTGTAGAAATTTTGTAAATTTTGGTGATTTTTTTTCGTCTCTGAGATTTTTTCCATTTTGGTAATTTTTTCCGCTTTGTGAACTTTTTTTCGTTTTAAAATTTTTTTTCCGTTCTGACTATTTGTTTCCGCTTTGCCGATTGTGTTTTTGTTTTAGCGATTTTTTCGATTGGTCGATTTTTTTCTTTCTGGTAACATTTTCCATTTCGGGGATTTCTGTTTTAGTGATTTTTCCCCCTTTTTGGCGAATTTTTTCGTTTTATTACTTGTGTAAGCGATATTTTCGCGTTGTGATGGCTCTTGTTTCGTCTTGGAGGCTCTTTTCCGTTTTGGCGATTTTTTGCCGTTTAGTCTACCCGTTCTTGTGATTTTTTTTCCTTTTTAGCGTTTATTTCTCCGTTTTAATGTTTTTTACCATATCGGGATTTTTTTTATTTATTCAACGCCTTTTCGTTTCATAATTACTGTTTTCGTTTCATGTTATTGTTTTGTCAAAATGTCTTCTTGACCCCTTTTTTTTGGTAAATTTTTTTACATGCCAAGAAGGTATTTTTCAAAGCTAATCTGGGTGAGTATACGTAGTATAAATATGCCTTGAAATGTTTCAATAGTGTTAATACAAACATAATTAGATTAAATATTAATTCTTCAAAAAAAAAAACGACTCGAATATGAAAAGACTGACGGGCACCATGTCCAACAAAAAAAATGTGAAGACAGATGGCGCAAGCTGAGCACGTGTAAGGTAGCTAGAAAGATGTGGCCTTCTACAACGATAAGCGCACAACACTATTAACAAACAGAAACCGTAGGGACACCTCGAGACTCGTAGCAGTAGTGACGGAGCACTGCATAGCAGGAAAGGCCTCTCCTCGAATGCGTTCTGCCGTAGTTGTCGTGAACACAGTAACAGTTTTCCACTTTCTTTGCGAGTGCCCGGTCTTGCATCTCTCGAGACACAAATTCTTGGGCAATCACATACTAGACGACCCATTAGGCCTATCTGAGATTGCTCTAGGTGATCTAATTAGATAACCAACCAACTAAATCGGTCGATAAATGCCGGAGATCTCAAAAGTATAAAATAATTGCTAACCTTCTCCTTATTTTGAAGTCGGTTAAAAAGTGCAATAGTACCGAATATTTCACGAATGTAACGGTAGATATTAGAGATGCCACCCAAACATATTTGTTCTTTGCTGAAATCCTTTTATTACAAATTTTGGAACGAAGTTCCCTATGGCACGTTGTGCATATGATATGCAGCAGGTGTAACGAATACTGGGTAACAAATACGTGTAACGAATGCTGGTAACGACAATTCAAAACGAAGGCAAGAGGCTCGCCCGAAGGTTAAATGCCTTAAGAAATCAGTGTTGCCGCTTTGGTATTTACGCGGTTTCCGGTGCTGCCGTTGTTTACCGGAGAAGCTCTGGGATTTAGGGGAGATTTTTGACCTATTTTTGGGAGTCCGGGGTACTTGTGGGATTTTGGGGAGATTTTATATCCTAGTTTTTGGGAATCCGGGAAACTTCTAAGATCTTGGGGAATTTTTGTTCTAGTTTTTGGGAATCGTTTGACCAGGGTTGTGTCTTTGCTAATGTGTCCTTGCTAATGGTTACTAAAGGCACGGTCACACTTGGCAAATATTTGCCGAAAAAAGCGTGACCAACAACAGACAAGCTAAAATTTTATTTTTACTTTTTTTGATATTTGCAAACGCATAACTCTGTCATTTGAGTAGTCCACTTGCAAACACCGCTAAGTTGAAAAAAATAAAAATTCGCTAAAAGCCGCCATTTTTTTGTTGTTTGAAGTTTTAATCGATTTTCTACAAATTTTGATATATTAACATAGCGGTGTTTGCAAGTGGACTGACTACTCATTTGTGAACCGATTTAAAATAAAATTTTTTTGTTTGAAAGCGTTTGCCAGCAGTTTGGTCAAATATTTTTTTTTCGAAAATCGGTGGTGAAAAGTGCTCCCCCCCAAATATAACTTTGTCATATGTAAACCGATTCTCAAAATTCTTTTTTGGTTTGAAAGGGTTTGCTTGCAGTTTGATCTCATAATTTTTTGGCGCAAATCTGTGCGGCATTCCCTCTTCCCCCCCGCAATATTGGTTACCGCATAACTTTTCCATTAATGGGCCGATTATAAAAGTTATTTTTTGTTTGAATGAGTTTGATTGCAGTTTGGTCAATAATATTTTCAAAATTGAAATTGTGTATATTTAGTCGAACTATATGGGTTTTTATCCAAAGAAATTTATTATTCAGGCTTAAGTTCGTTCAATTTAATTTTTACAATTAAATCATTTTTTATTGAGAAATAATTTTTCAAATCATGTGACAATTGAAAAGAACAAAGACCAATTTCTTGACTTTTGTAAGGGTCGAACTGAACATCGATGTTTTCGGGATTAACCACAATCCCATCGCCAGAGCTCTCTATACTATAGGCTACTACAGCCTCCAAAGTCAAGCGGTAAATATCTGGCATTAAACCAGTTGCATTAAAGCTCTATGTTTCTTGGCTTTAAGCTTATTTTATGGTGGCTTAGAAATTTACCATACTTGGCACTTATCCCAATCAACAACCACACTTGTGCTTTTTGTTTATATTTCTCACCCAAGATTGAGAAAGCTCCTTTCTCTAATTCTTAGGGCTTACATATGTTTTGTTTTATCCGTATTACACGGCAAACTATCAAACATATTTTGTACTATGTGCCTCTATTGTTAATAATTGAAATTGTGTGTATTTAGTCGAACTAGAGTATAGAGAGCTCTGACGATGGGGTTGTGGTTAGTCCCGAAAACATCGATGTTCAGTTCGACCCTTACAAAAGTCAAGCAATTGGTCTTTGTTCTTTTCAATTGTCACATGCTTTGAAAAATTATTTCTCAATAAAAAATGATTTAATTATTTTCAAAACTATTATTATTTTTTTTAAATGGTTTGCTTGCAGTTTGGTCACATTTTTTTCTACGAAAATCGATGAGGCTAATCCTCCCCGCCTCCACCCGAAATATTGATTATCGCACAACTCCTCCATTTATATACCGATTTTCAAAATTTTGTATGTGAAAGGGCGTGAAAGGTTCGGCTCTTTGTATTCGTAAGTCGTTTTTCCCCCATAATTATTCATCTACGGGTTGAAATTACTATTTCCATTTACTTATTGTCATCAAGGTAGGTGAATTTTTTGTTTTAAAATTATAATTTTGATAAAGATGACATAACGACCGAAGGTGGCCTACCGATAGCATAAGGCTAAAGACGACAGGCCCAAACCGATAGGGGGTAGGTCGAAGGCGACATTAACTTCGTTCCAAACCGTTTTCCCATAACTCCGTGCGTTCTTTTTTAATTAATTTTTGAGCTTTAGCTAATATTTTTCTATGAGCGTTTAACCATGAATATATGTATTAGCCATATGTACATATTTATTTACTCACATTGTATATAAAATATCTTTCATTACTAACTTTGTGAGCGGATCTTTTTAAGATTCATGTCGTCTTTTCACTTAACTCTATAACTTAAGAAGGAATGGCATGCAACATATTAACAAATATATAGATACAAACATACACAGCCGTTTTTTAAAAACTTGTCTATAAACCCACGTCATATTAGCATCCATGTTGTATATTGAAGCACGATGCTACTCTAGCGATGCACTAAACAGGCCTCAATGATGACGATGGTGGTGATCATGATGATGATTTGCTACTGTAACTCATTTCTAAAAGGAGTTAAAGTATTTATTTTTGTTGTTTCTGTTGCGGACTGAGGAGACCTGAAATGTTAAAGCAACTTTTACTAAAGTGATTTTTGTCCGTATATGTTGCACGCATGCGATATTTGTGGCACAGAAAGTGCGTAGTATGTAGTCCGCAGTAGTAGTAGACTTGGCTTAGGATTGTTTGTTGTTCATTCCGAGGAAATCATACCAAAACGTTTTATAATTGGCGTTGATGATGTTTTCTCAGGAGAGGTATAATATGTATGTAAGCGCACATGCATCCATACATACATTTATAAAAATTGTTTCCATTTTCTTGTTTCATTTGAAAAGAAATATTTTTACTGTATGGATACTGACTGGTATGTCTAAATAACTGATCCACTCAATGACCATTTAGTGTGTTTTGGTTTTGAATTAATAAATACAGAGATTTATCAACAGTACCTCTTTCTGCCTTTTTTTCTTAAATCCTTCAAAGGTTATTTTTAAGTATTACATTATTTAAAAATGAAAGCTTATCATAGGAAAAAAATATTCAAATATTTTTCTCAAATGTTAAACGCGTTAAGCCAGCGCCACCTGTGTACATGATTTTTTGTAATGGACCACAATATTGTTCAGCATACCAACATGTTTCCTCTGTTATTTCGCTTCATTTTCTTTTTCCTTTAATATTATTTGTTGTTATTTTATTAATTTAATTTATTTATTTTTCAATACCTTATATTTCTCTTGTGTCTTATATTTTTTTGTAATGTGTTTTACAGAATGCCAATTATTAAATTAAAACTATTGTATGAGAAAAACTCCATTGAAAACTGAGCAGGCAGGAAAAATACTCATGCGTGGGGATCATTTGTAGAAAGTTTATTAACATTTTATTGCACAATTTAAACGATTGATAATTGATTTTTTCTTCTCTTTTTTTTTTGTTAAATGATTATTAATTTATTTACTTTAATCTTTTACTTTACAGCTGCAATTCAAAATTTGTTGGTGACTATTGTGAATATCCGAATCCCTGCCTAACAGGTCCTGGACGTTGCCAGAATGGTGGCACTTGTCAGGTCTCTTATCGTAACGATCGTTTGGGCATTTCTTGTATTTGCCCTCTTGGTTTTACTGAGTCATTGTGTGAAATTAAAGTACCGAATGCCTGTGATTCGTCGCCTTGTCTTCATGGCGGAACTTGTAATCTGAAAACTTTGGAAGATTACACTTGTGCTTGTGTTAATGGATATACAGGTAAATGCAGATGTGTAATATAATTGAATTATTATTAATTTTAGGTTAAAAGAAAAATAGAAAACTTAAAAAAGTTTACATAGTCACACAAGTATTAATACTTTTACGAAAATACAACCCTGATATTATTATATAAAAGCCATAAGCACCGCGATCCAAAGGATCTTTTGTGCAGCACAAATGTTCTCTGAAACAGATTTAAGCTACGAATAAACCCAGTTATTCTGCACGGTGAGATTTTGTTCTATGCTTCAAGATACCTCCAAGGATCTTCATTCTGCGCGCCACTATCGCCGGACGGTTACAGATAATGTGCTCCGGAATCTGTTCTTGCGTTGCGCAAAGTCTACATAGTTTAGTCTCAGAGTTGCCAATAATAAATTGGTGTCGTCTGAGACCGCAGTGTGAGGCAAACCACCCCGTTAGTAGTCTAAGGTAATTTTTGTCCATTAGCAACAAATTTTGGGGTTTGTTTTGAGATAACGTAATGAACCGTTTTGCTTCCCAATGACTAGCAAATTCAATATGACCTCAGGAACTATTTTTCTCTTTGACATATCCACGTGAGATGACATGGAAGTGTTCCGGTCCTATAAACCTACGTTGTGCTCCTCTGTTGGCTCGTTCGTTTCCAGCATGGGCTTCATGGACAGCCACCCAGCATAACGTCAGTTCGTTTTGAGCGCCAAGCTCATTTAGAGATGTAATACAATTCGTGATAACACGCGGCCTTATCGCATAAGATATTAAGGCCTTGAGCACTGCTAGACTATATGACAACAATTATATACGAATTAAATTTTCTCCTCAAACATTATCTAACTCAAATAAGGATGGCGTAGACTTCCGCCTGGGAAAGGGAGATTGGCACTCCAGATTTCTGTAGGATGTGTGAGGATGAAGAGGAACCAGAACTCATTGATATTTGCCATTGCCCGAGGTTGCAAAGCCATATGCTTAGGTGGGAGAGCAGCCGCTTCCATGAGACCATTAGTGATATGTATCGCGAAGTGCAAACTGGAAGATATCAGGGGTTTCATCATGGGAATTAAGTGGCTTAATGGTACAAACGTGGTAATTTTCTAACATGTATAAATAGAAGGTAGTCACGATGGATCCTATTGGGTCTCCAAGTGGATGTGTGTTGCAACACTACCCTTCCTAACCTAACCTAACCTAATGGACAACACCCTATCTCTGCACTATTTGTCAGTTAAACTTAGAACTTTTTGCATCCTTTCCGATATGGTTTCATCCTCTCACCCTACCACAGATATCTTAAGGTCGTCGGGTACCCATATGCTCGAAAGCCCACATTGTTGCAGTTGTTCAAACAGCTAATCGATGTCCAACCAAAGGCTGATATTAAAAGTATGAATACTTGTGTGACAATTAGAGATGCCAAACGGGAAACACCGATCCGGAAAATTCCGGAATTTTCGGAATTTATTTTATCTCACATTTTTCGCAAATAATAAATTTTTTAGTGTCATCTTTTGAACTAAATCGCTGTCAAACAATGCAAACACATTTTTCGATAGCGACTACGAATTCTCAAACTAACAACATGAAAACTTTGAAAATTTTGTATAGATGCACATTTAGTCTGTTTCCGTGCATGCACGAAGCTGCCCAAACTTACCCATAAGCTTTTGGGTAAGTTTGGGTAACATCGTGCACGTAAAAAAACACATATTTTTTTTTTTATTATAAATCGATAAGTTTAAAATTTTTAAATAAAAATTAATTAATTTTGATAATTTAATTTTTAGGAAAACATTGCGAAACTAAAAATATCTGCGCAACTTCACCCTGTCGTAATGGCGGCACCTGTACCTCAGTATCAGGTGGCACCAGCTATAAATGTATATGCCCAACTGGATTTAAAGGCATTACATGTGTAGATGATGTTGAGGAATGCAACAATAATCCATGTAAACATGGCGGTACTTGTCTAAATACACACGGTTCATATCAGTAAGTATAATAACAAATAATACTCCCATTTAACCCTTGTCCCTCCCTGCCTTGGAACTAACCGCTCAGTGCTAAATAACATTAGAGACACCTCAGTTTTTATTTAAATATTATTAAATCATTTTGTTTTTACTAAATGCCAATAATTCTCCGTAAAAAAAGATCAAAGAATTCTTTTTTTTTTTTTTTTGGTAATTAATGGCCATTTAAAAACCATTTATCTTGACTTTTGCTATTGACATTTTTTATTTGTTCATCTTTTGTTAATAATATTTGCATATGAATAAAAAAATATAACTAAGTTTTACATATATTAACTAAATGACCGAATTGGTTAAAGGTATAATGTATGTAAGTATGTTTGTATAATTTTTTTTTCATTCTCAAATTCATGAATGTTCAACAAATTGACACAAGAATATTAAAAAAATAATAAAAATAAAACGTTCAACTAATTTATGATCCACACACGTAAAGCTCTTTGTTATAGAACAAAAAGTCAGTCTACAATAAAAGTTTATTTATATTATATTTTAATTGTATTGTGAACAACTAATTAAAATAATTTAAACATTTAAAATAAATCAAAAAATTCAAATAAATTGCCAAAAACTTAAATAAAAAATCGTTTATTTTAAATTTAAGCGAATAATAAAAAAATATTGATTCATCCACAAAAACCAAATAAAATAAATAAGAAAACAAACAGAAATATATACAATAGAAAAACTTTGATTAAATTTGTGTTTATTTAGCCATTTAGACATGATCAAACATGCAGCTTTAACTTATGGTTACATAAATAACACATCAACACATTTTAAATTTGATTTGTTTTCAAAAGCCAAGCCAAGCCAAGCCAAACAACCAACTGTTTCCGGTGGCTTTTTGGTTTATTTCGTTGATCGCTACACTTCTTCATACTACGAATATATAAATTTGTAACGTTTCTCCCATTACTCGTACTTTGGTGTTAAAATACACATGTTAGAATTAAGCAACAAGAATAACAACAAAATGTATCGTCGCGTTATCTTGCTATGAAAATAGTAAGAACAACAACAAAAATATTAAAATAATTAGCATATTTAATTTTTTTCCGAAATGTATAAATTTCACATAAATTTTATTTTCAAATCTTATCTTATCTTTATTTATTTATTTATTTAGTTTTCTTAAAAGAAACATTAAAACGTCAATACAAACAAATTTGTTTGTTGTATTTACTAATTCTTTTTATTTTTTATTTCACTGTGTCATTCATTGTCAGTCAGTCATTGTTGTTATATGGGACATTATTGTGTCACCACCAAATTCTGTACTGGTGGTGTCTTCTTTTTGAATTTGTGTTTTTTGTTTTTTCTTCTTTTAAACAGTAGCATGATTAAAATAAGAATTTTTACAATGCTTGTCATTTAATGCATTCTTGTAAATTTTTAAGTAGAAAATAATATTATAAATATTGATTTCAATAATAAAGAATTGTCTGTTCATTAGACATTTTGGACGCAATTAAGCTTTTGATAATTTTGAAATGAAAAGATAGGATTATTAGTTTAATAGAAATAAATAAGTATTTATTTAGGTATTGCTCGTAAAATATTACAAAACAGTAGTTAAATATCTTAGGTTATGTTAGGTTAGGTTAGAAAGGGTAGTGTGAAACACTGTTGGAGACCAAATGGGATCCATTGTGATTCCCTTCTGCAAAATACCCGCGATGTGCCCAGAAAGCTTAATAACTGTCACTAAGTTTGTACTTCTTGTCCTCTATTTTGTACTTCGCTATATCACTATCCTCTCATGGAAACGTCTGTCCAACCACTTAAGTCTGTAGCGTTGCAGCCGCGGGCGATTCTTTCCGGCTCCTCTACATTTTTTTTTCAAATTTTTTTTGAACAAACACAACCCGCGAACCGATTAGCTTGCCTGCGGAAAACACCCAGGGTCTACGGCGGGAATAGAACCCACGACCTCTGGACTGACAGGTTAGCATCGCTACCACTCAGCCACAGACGCCCCCACAGCATACAGAAATCGGGAGTGCCAGCTTCTCAAATGTTGGTTCACGCCCTGATCGTGCGGTAACCAGCCAGACTGAGAACCTTCCTATTCATACCTATTAGTAATTCGGATCTTCCTTGGTTGAGTTTTGACCACATAGCCCTCGAGACTATACAATTCTCTCTACTAGCCCAGGAACGATTGGTCCTATTTACCACATAATTACTGAGCTCCCTATAGTAGTGACCAAACGGCAATTCAACCGATCCATCACTAACTTCCTCATTTAACATCGAACCTATTCTAGTCAGTTCGTCGGCGATTTCGTTTCCCTCAACATTACAATGACCTGGAACACAACTTAGCCTGACACTTTATTTGACCATAAGCGGGCTGAAGTTGGTAACTAGTTTCGTTTGCACACTGTGTCCTTTCAAAACCTTTAACGCCGCCTGACTGTCAACGTAGAAGGTTACCGCCTCGCCTTCAGCCACATTTTTGGCCACCCATTCCGTGGCCTTTAGGATCGATAGTATCTAAGCCTGGAAAACGCCACATTCATTTGGGAGTCGATAAGACTTACGAACGTTTGTCCCCAAAATAAAGATCCCAGGGCCCGTGCCTATTCCAAGTTTTTAGCCATCTGTAACGTCCGCACAATCCTCGTACAGCCTTCATCAGATTGAACCTAAAAGTCCCTACTTGGAATAGCTAATGAGAGTATTCTACCAAAATCAATTTCAATGAATCCGTGAACCTAGGGCTTATGGAGATCTGCCCATTAAAACTAATCTCATTTAAAATTCTTGTATGATCTGTTGATCTTGTCCTCGCCAAAAATGCTTTCAGAAGTCTTAGCAAATTCTTGGCACAGCTCGGAGCTTTACCCGGTAATTTCCTGTGGCTCTCCATCCTCAGTGCCTCCCTCTATACTAAACATCCATATTTAAGAAACGGCCGAAGGTAGCAAAGTAGATTTACACTTCGGTTGCAGTTCCCATTTCCTATGGAGTTCCTGCACGCGTAGTAGACATTGATCCCTTCCTTAAGCCTTTTCTGCATTTTCCTTTTCCATGAAAGTTTACTAACTCAATGTGGCCTGGAAACACCCAGATATTTAGCCTCTTCTGCTAGCCGCAACTCTAGCCCTCCAATTCTAGATCGCTTAAGTTTATCTATGTTCTACCTCCTGGTAAAGATAACTAGCTCCGTTTTCTCTGGGTTAACCGCCAGTCCCTTAGTGCTAGCCCGGGAGAACAGTTCACTAAGTGTCGATTGCATGACTTCACTGATACATAGTGGAAATAAACTTTGCCGCACCAGTATCATCACGTCATACGCATAAGCGACTATCTTGCGCCTAAGAACTATGTTCATCGCCAGCAGTCACAGTGTAGGTGATAGCTCTTCTCCCTGTGTTGTACACATAATCACAATTTTCCTAAGGATTTCACTTTGCATTTTTGAGATGATAATTCTACTGCTTAGCATAAGAACTACCCAGAAAGAAAGTTATGGACGCCGAGTACCTCTACCGAATCCCTAATAACATTTATGCTAATGTTATTAAAGACTTCCTTAATGTCTAAGAACGCAGCTAAAGTTTAATATTTAGGATACAGCCACCGCTCTATAAAACCAACCACAGGGTGCCGCTGTGGCTTATTAGTAGCGATGCTATCTTATCAGTCCAGAGGTCGTAAGTTCGATTCCCGCCATAGACTCTGGGTGTTTTTCCGCAGACAAGCTAAATAGCTTCGTGGTTTATGTTTGTTCTTAAAAAAAACGTAATGAAGCGCGCTCTCAATAGATTTGCCCTTGAGATAGGCATGCTAAGCACCACTGATGACGCGCGTATCAGTTGTGTTCCTAAGATATAGATAGATCAGTAATTCTAGTGTTTTCAGGAGAATAGCCGAAATACTAAAATTTGAAATCCTTCGGCTTTGAGTGTCTTGCTTTCCCAGCCTGGGGTATGACGCTGACAACAACAATGAACGTTTGTTGCTTTGTTCTATGAAAGTTGCAAAAACAGCAATACATTCTTATTTTAGTGTCTCTCTTTGTGGTGGACACTAGTATAAACCTCCGAAAGAAACATATTCTGAACATACTCACCACAAACAATACGAGTAGTACACGCTCGGAGATATTCTGCAACATGGCCGAAAAAATAGCATCTGGGCCTGGTGTTTTCTACGGCTCAACGGTATTTATTACCCAGGTTGCTTCTTCCAATTCCACTATATTCTCTATTGACTAACCTATTCCTGGTACGGATGTGGAGTCAATAACCTCCGCCGACGTTGCCACACTTTCTACATTACTACTGCCAGGTCTCAAAGGTAGATTCTGTCCATGAGCCATTCAATATGTGCTTGGATAGTATTCGCCTGAGTTTAGATACCTTAACTTCCCATCAGGCGCGGCTACAGCTTAAGCTTTTGGGAGGGGAACTTCTTAATGAAACATACAGTTTTGAAGAATTTATTTCCAAAACTCAATAGAAATTAGGTATATTTTATTCGTTTAGGAAGGGGAAATATTCCTTTTTCCCCTCCTCTTAATCTGCTACTGCTCCTCATTAAACTCCGCCTGCACTACTAACACTAAACAAGTGTCAAGTGGTACAAAACCAGAGTTTGACGACTATAACAGAAGTCTATAAATTTCAGTACTCTTATTATTTTTTGCCCCCACAGTTAAAGTCGCTTCTTAGGTTATTTATGAGTCGATTATGGATAGCAACCGAATTTCAGTTGCGTTGCCAGCTGGCAACTGGAAAGTTGTGGTTGCCAGAAAAGCACTAAATAGCAACTGAAATGAACAGTTCTCAGTTGTCAGTTGCCATCCGTAATGCCGTTTTCAGCAACTGGTAACCCAACTGAGGTTCGGTTGCCATCCATAATTGACCCATTAGAGCGTTGAACTCGAATCTGCGCTTCGATTGCCTTCACTCCGGAACCCTTCTTTGACATCTCACGTGGATATGTCAAGGAGAAGAATGTTTCCTGGGCTCAGATGGAATTTGCTCTCCATTAGGAAAACCTTCACGGTCTAAGACAAGCAAAACGATTCATTATGTTATCCCAAAATAAAACTAAAAAGTTACTCTTAATGGACAAAAATTACCTTAGATGACTCACGGGGTGGTTTAGATTACATTGCGGCCTCAGACGACACCAGTTTATCATTAGGAACTCTAAGACCAAACAATATAGAAACTCTACGAAACGCTAAAAGAGATGCGGTAATGACGCACAGACTGAAGCTCGTTTGAGGTATCCTGATCACTCCAGGTGGAAAACTTGAAACTGACTGAAATTATTCATTGTCTTCTTTTTTTTTTTGGAATTCTCTATTAAAATTCGAATTGCATTTATGCACTAAATTGGAACTACAACCTTTAATTTTATATGAAAGTTGAATCTTTCATAAAATCATTAAGATAACGCGTAGTTGATTTTTAACTTCACCTCCTTGTTATACGAGACATGTGTATACACACACATACACATGAATATTTACAACCAAGTTGCCATACAAATTGATTTTTTATTAGACAACTTTCATTTACATCTAGTTTTCTTTCATCTCTCAAGAAATAAAAATCAAAGTGCTGTTTCTAATTTTCGTTAATAACTGTTCGATATTTATTTCTTCGTTTTGTGCTTTATTCGTTGATTGAAATTTACAATAATCTAACAATCATATAAAACATTTCCCTTCACCATCATCTGTCGGAAATTGTCTACTCTAACAGGTTCTCTGTTATTTTTTAAAGTTTATAAAGTTGTTATTTGTTTCTTTTTTATAATCAAGTTGTGATAATTAGTTAGTCGTATGAAATTAAAAAATTATTAGTTCATGGATGCATTAACTTTATCATCAATATAATGATTTTTTTTACATAATAAATTAAATTAGTCAAAAGTAAATTTTATTACAGATTTTATTAACATTTTTTCTTTAGCTTTTTGAAGTTAAAGAAATATATATATTTAAAAGAAAGAGATATAACTAATAGTATTAATAATATAATGCTATTTAATTTAATTCGCGTCCCCTTAAGCTGTTTGTTAGTGCGGTATAAAATTTACTTGCTGTGATTTATTTTTTTCAAAACGTATATATTTATCTTCTCCAGAAAACGAAAAACTTCAAAGTTTTCGTCTGAGTATCTTCGTCTGGATGGGTAATTTGGTGGGTAGTATAACAAAGATTGATAATACAAACACATCAATAGTATATTGATGTGTTTGGATGCAGCATTCCAAGATTCACTTCACGTTGGAGCTGATGATTGTAAGTTTTGTGTTGGTATATAGCTGGGTGGATCGCCTAAAAGGCCGCCTTGCCTTGTCCAATCTGTTTTTCAAATCCTAGATGAGCTGCCGGTTGTTGTAATAATAGCGCAACCAAAATAGATAAAAGAAGTTGATTCTTCTACAGGAAGGAATGGCTGTGTGGTTGATGCATTTATGCTCAACGTTTTGGTAAATGTTTAGTTCCACTCTTATGGACATTTTCCTCTATCGTACGGAGTTGGACTTGCACGTTAAAATAAGTTCTAGTTCTAAGCATCCCTGAAGTCTCCAGCTTATGCCTCTGTTGATATGTGTGGCATCTGCCATAATGATGTCAAGAACGATATTAAATAATAAAGGTGATAATACACAGCCCGGTCTAACGCTCTTCCTGACTGCAATTCTGCTGTATATTAGAGAGTGTCGAAAGCCTTCCCGAAGTCGATATACATTAGGTAGAGGGGAGAGCGTCATTCTACGGATTGCTCGATGATTATACTTAGAAATGTTTATAATGCTTTCAGTGATCTTATAGAGCAATCTAAGCAATATTATCCGCCTCCAGCTTTGACATTTCGTGAGATCCATTTTCTTCGGCACTTTAGCACAGACTCCTTCTTTAAGGTCAGCGGACAGGTGTCCAGAGTTCTAGAATTTTTTGATAATAGGGAGAAGTAACTCTGCGCTGATGTTGCGTGATAATTTAAAAAGCGCAACTGATTTATTATCATAGCCTGGGGCTTTGTTGGGCTTTAACAATTCCGAGCACAGAGCCGTGATGTCAGTCCTTACAACGTGGGGGATAAGTAACCAGAATAGCGCTTCAGTTGCTGCGGGACTTTCCAGTATTCGATGTAATAGTTTGTCCATATGTTTGTTGTTATTGTTAACATGTTGTGATACTTCCATCTGTAGTTTGATTCTGTAACTTTTATTACGATGATAGTATCGTTAAAATTAATCCCCCTTATTCCGTAACTATTTGCCGACGTTACGTCAAGACAATACAAAAAAATTAGCTCATTTCTACTCGTCGTCGAAAACAGTTTACTATTACTGACAGCCACTTACTACTCTCTAAGGCATAGAAAATGGGAAGAGGCTGTTAATAGTAGCAAATTTTTGTCGACAGCGAGTAGACAAGTGGCAATTTTTTGGTATTGTCTTGAAGTGACGTCGACAAATAGTTACGGAATAAGGGGGAATATAACGAAAATTTATCGAATTTGTTATTCAGTAACATTTATAACGATATTCGCTGTCGGTTAAGTGACGACAATAATTTTTCTGTTGTTAATGGATTGACAATAGTCAGCTGTGCAGCCGTAGCACGTACTTTATGCCAACAACTAAAGTTATTGTTCTAAAACAATATAGAAACATATAAACACTTTTATGTATACAAATCAAATAACAATATTTCTATCATTTAAACATTAATTTTAACATATATTTCTCAAAATTAAAAAAAAATTAATGAAAAAAATTGTCTATACACTGTTTTACATGGACAAATTCATTAGTTTTCTTCCATTCCTCTTTGCGCTTTTGGCTTTTTTTTAACAGCGATGCTACATGATATCGAATAAAATTACACAATCGCACTATCGTTACTACAAGCGACTCAATTGGTCGACAAATGTTACGATTATCGGATCGTTAAAATTTACAGAATTCCTCTACTGGTCTCCCAAGTGGTTTGCTGGCGAATGATGTTTTGTAAGTCAGACGTTTAGTGGCTTTGCAAAGATCTGCGATGGTGGGTTCCGGCAGCAGCTTGCGCCTCGTCTGCAGTGTTGTTCATCTATTTACGTTTTTTCGTGTGCCCTAGAAGTATCTTTGCTGGATTCAAGAAAATGTCTCATAATATCGCAGTCTTCTAGCTGTGTGTGTGTGTGTGTGCGCGCGTGAGGGTAAGGTGCTGGAGAGATTTTCGGTGTTTCAACTTTCCAATGTCTAATTTTCTGCATTGTGCGCTGTATTTGAGGTTGTTGGATAGCTGCAATTTTGAGACGGATAGTAGCAATAAGTAGGTGGTGGTCAGTTGCGGCAACTGATCCTCTTCTATTTCTCATGACAAGTGATGACGCTGATCAGGGAATACTCTTGATCATTTGTGAATACGTTTATGAGGGAACGGGGTAACACCAGTAACTAGGTTATTTGTAGCACACATATTTGTAAACAGGATACCATTTTCGGTCATATGGCCTATTCTTGGCTGGTGTTATCGGAGCCAAGTTAAGTATTAAAGTCTACCATAAGCAATAGAATGTCACCTCTATGATTAGATGCTATGGCTCTTTCGAGCTGTTCGTAGTATTCTTCTTTATCCGGCAATTCGCCCATATCAGTTGGAACGTAGTACTGTAGTATGGTTATGTTCCTAGCCCGTGTGCAAAGTGTAACAGACAGTATCCTCTCAGAGTATCGCTTCCGACTGACATTAGCCTTTCGAGCTCGGCTGGATAATAGAAAGCCCACACTATTGCTTTTCGGTTGGTCTACAGGAAAATGAGCTCATTTGCAGTTTTTATCTTACCCTTGTCATATTCCATGTTCCAAGTCTTATCCTTCTGGGGCATATCTTTTATGACAAACTACATTTATCAACGTGAGGATGTGCTGGAGACTTATACGGACCGATCCAATTGGGGATTGCACTAGGTGGGGGCTATTCAATCAATGTAGCATCATACAGGCTGAAATATCGACAATCAAAAGAGCAGTCAAATGGCTAAGGTACAATAGGGTATCTGGCGTTTACACAATATCGGAGTTGGTTAGAGAATGCAGGACATCGCTGAATGATATGACGAGACATTTCTACCTGGGGATTGTCTAAGTAGCAGGAAATGTAGATGTGGTATTATTTCGGACGGCCTAGTCAAGGCTGGTGCCTGCATGCACGAAAGGAACATTGACTGAAAAGCTGCAAAATACAGTTTATTTATGGCAGCACAAACCAGATAGACTAATCAAATCACATGTGAGGTTTCCAGATCCATCTGGTACCAGTATAACTTCGCAAGATCTGCAACTATACTGGGACACCGGTTTGTCGATTAAATCTTCCTAACAAAAACTTCTGCAGAAGTTGTCAAAATAAGGAGGAGGAGGAGGAGGAAGAAACTGTCAAATACCTCCTCCGTCGATGTCCAGCTCTGTCTAGAAATGGGGCGCCAAACTTGTGCAAATGGTCACTTCCCAAACTTGTAGACCCTGAGGAATGCGATATAAAGAAAGTACATTAATTTATTCGGCACTCGGGTTAGCCCAGCACCTACCCAGCTTCTGGGATAGTCAAGTAATTTTAGGAAAATCTCTTCGTATCTGTTTCACGCATCACCAACTATCCAAGTGGACCACTTGTTAGAAACTGGCAGCCTGTACAACCTAACCTATACTTTGTTTCATTGTTTGATTGTTATTTTCTGTTGGGGTTCCATAATCAGACAGTATAGGATGAAAAGCTGATTAGACTAGAGCATCCTATAGTGGAGCTGAGGCTGCTAGCAGACCTCCAGGCCAACACAGTGTATCGGAATTTCCCCGAAATTTATACCGCTTAAGGTCCTTCGCCAGATCCTCGTTAGATAAAACAAGGGACACCAAGACCTTGAAAGACAGTGAGTAACTTTGGAAGTTGAGAAGGAGTGCACTTCACTTTTCCTTGAACCCTTCTACTTAAACTTAATTAAAATTAAACAATAGATTTTCTTTGAAATTTCCTTAAAACTCTGTTTAATTAATTTAATTTTTTAACGTTATTTTTTCCAAATTAACTAAATTCCACATTTTTCATGAAAATAACATAAATCCTGAAAGTATATTTTAATTACATTTTATTGACAAATTAATGTAGTGTAATTTAATTGGATTCACTTATTTATTGCATTTCGTGTATTTATTATTTTTTTCATAACTTCCATCAATTTTATGATTATTTAATGAAAGTTTCATACAGTTTTTTATATTTATTTATTTTTTTAATTTTTTTTCATTTTTTTTTAGATGCATGTGTCCTGCTGGTTATACTGGTAAAAATTGTGAATCAAAATATGTACCATGTTCACCGTCACCATGTCAAAATGGTGGCACATGTCGATCAACTGGTTTAACATATGAGTGCAAGTGTCCAGAAGGTAAGTGGCGCGATGTTAAACACCTCTATTTGTTTATAAATATATTGAAAGGAACAACTTGCCTAAAAGAAAAAAAACTTTACAAAAAAAAACTCAAACTGTGGGAAATTGCTTTTTTATGGTAAAACGAATTAAAATAAAAAGAAAACCAAGAAAGAAAAAAAAAAAGATGGAAAATTGGCTTATTTTAGCCAGCACGATAAGTATGTGCTGTTTAAATAAATATATTCAAGAAAAGAGGGCGATATTTTTCTTGCTACTGCTGCTGTTGTTGTTATTTAATGCATTTTCGTAATAATTTTAAATTGCAACTACTTTCAAAAGTTTGTCTTTTTTTTTTTTTTTTGCTTTAATATATTGTTATTATATATTTTTTCTTGCAATTCATCAGTGATATTGTTAAAGTAACAGAGATTTTTTTCCATTTAAATTGCAACTGGGACTGCCTAAATGATCTCTCGAGTCAATCTTTATAGTTAAATACATACAAGTGTACATAGTTATAGATTGCTTAAAGTTTGTCTTTTTTCGATTTTTGTTACTGTTATTTCTTTTTGGGAAGGCTACCCATGTACTGGTTTTGTAAATAAATTTGCTGTAATTTATTTTATTTGATTATCACTTTTTGACTTCGTAATTAAATGTGGTTAATCTTTAAGTTCGGTTTAAATACGCAATAACGTTTTAAACTTCACACTTACTGCCTGTTCGCCGATGTCGAAGGAGTCCTTTCTTTCGCACAATTACATTTGAAACAATAATAAAATTTTTTAATTTGTTTTTGCTTTAAATGTAATTTGTGCGAAAGAGAGAACTCCTTCGACATCGGCGAACAGGCAGTTAATAAACCTTGAATATCCAACCACGTGCATTTAAAGTCAATTTAAGTTTTACAATTTGCTATAGCCCAATTCACAATCTTGTGCAAATGGTCTTGCATAGTAGCATTTACAAAATGGTATAGCACATTGATACTCACCACTTAACAATTGTTAGTGGTGAGTATAAATATACTATACCATTTTGCAAATGCAACGATGCAAGACTATTTGCACAAGATTGTGAATTGGGCTTATATGATTTTAGCTGCTTGTTCTTCTTGTGCAAAACAATGCCAAGAAACAGTTTGTATCCGCTGAGAAATCAACTTCTGTTGTCTTGAAATTTGAAACTTATATGAATTTTATGACATTTTTATGGCACTTAAATAAGAACAATCATTTAAGGTTAAAGTCCAGGCGAATTGATAACAAGGTAATGTCAGTTGCAAAGTCAATTCGCCGTAATCAATTCGCTTGGACCGCATACATGTTAAACGCCATAAAAAAATTAAACAAAAATAGTTTAAAAAAATGTTCTTTTATGTGGAGTTTGACATGTATGCAGTCCAAACAACACGAACAAAAAATAGTCAGCTGTCGTAGTAACGCCACCTGGTTGTCAATTCGCCTTATTCTCAGTTGTGTTTGTAAATGTAATCGCCTCTCCTAATTAAGTAAAACTCGTTCCCAATTTGCCATTTTTAAAAGTTTGTTATTAAAAAAAAAATTACAGAAAAAAAGTTTTGATAAATTCGTCTTGGGTTAATAATTTGAGAAGTCTTCATTAAAAATACACTGATAGTTAAGATTAACTGTCTTACGAAAATCTGAAAAATTTAATTATCATGTAAGTTTAATTCATATACTCAAAACCAGGATCATAATATCCAGTTTGTGCTACATTTCTGTAACTTGTGAGAAGTTCTCAAAAAAATTAATATACTTGTACTTGTCATCCGATCTTTTGTAGGACGATTCATAGAATACTATAGTTGGATTATTATATGAATCACCCTGCAAACCTAATAAGAGTATAAAAATATTAACTTTATTTCTTACTCTTTCTGTTTTTCACAGAATAATAAAAAATTTTTCGATGCAAGAAACTCTCACACTAGTTACACAAACCAGGCACTAGTTCTAACGACGAAGAGGGAGGTTGCGACAAGAGGCTCTTCATAGGGTGGAGTTCTGTCTCCACTCCTGTTAGAACTTTTTCGTATATAGAATCCTCTTCAAACTGAATGGAAATGGTATACAAGTTGTAGCCTATGCAGATGACGTAGTGGTCCTTATCAGAGGTAAATATCTGCCAACGATTAGTAAACTTAGGGAATCGGTTGGGAATCAGTCCTACTAATACCGAACTGGTACTTTTTACCAAACGATACAAAATTCCGGAATTCAGACAACTGTTTGGGCGACATTAATCGGGAACTCTCGAAAGATGCTAAATATCCCGGCATAATTTTAAATTCCAACCTCTCGTTAAAAGGCAATGGGAGGACAAGATGAAGAAAGCTCTATGTGTGAAAAAAAAGGCTTTAGGAAAAGAGAGGAACTGAAGCCAATGTAGGATATATTGAATGTATTTGGCAGTGATCCGACCCATTCTTGTATACGGATCGCTTGTCTGGTGGAGGGCAATGGATAAGAGTACATAAATATCTGTCTTCGGTGGGGAAGGTGAAGAGAATATTTTGTTTTGCTATTACTGGAGCCAGTCTAGTGACAATGGCTAGTCTATAGACAATGGCCAGTATAGGGACAATGCTTCACTTAACACCCATTGATGTCTATATCAAATAGATATCTGCAAGGTATATGCTCTTAGGGTCAGAGAGTTAGGCGATTTAAGGCATGACCGTATTGGACATACTGGAATTTTACAAATCGTAGGAGTGCAAGTTCTAGGGAGACAAATAGACTACATGACTCCTGTCATGAACTTTGACAAAACCTTCTCAGTCGTGATCCCGAATCGGGACGACTGGAACGGAAATTACGTAGCTCGAAATAATGCAGTCTCTCAATTTTACGGACGGCTCCAAAGTGGACACTTGGACATTGTATCGGTGGTATTCTCTGAAGATCTTAACCTTGGTCACCTCCACCGCTGCAAAAAGAATTAACAGGATCGTCACAGAGACCAGTGCTACATAAATTTTTGTAGATAGTCTTGCTGCAATTAGGGCCCTCAGTGCTCAATGCAAAGGTGGTGCAAACGAAGTGAGTACCACCTACATGTATTCAATATCTGACTCTGCTTGAACGACGTAATGTCAAGATAGTTTCGGTTCCAGGGCAATAAGGCTTTCAAGAGAGCGAAATGTCGAATGAATGCGAAAGAGCAGGCTCGGCCTTGGACGTACCAGACTCACAAAGATTAAAGAGTGGGCGCTAAGGAAGAAGGCACTCAGGTTGTCCGCAATTATCACTTTTAGAGTATCCAAGATTCTTTGGCCCTCAATTGCTAGGGCTAGGACCAAGCAGCTTCTAACAGTTGTAAGAAGGTTGCTTGCACTCCTGGTTGGAGTCATTACAGGGCACTGTACGATCGGACGTATGTGTCGGAACGTCTGGGCTTCCCCAATGAAGAAGAAGAGTCAGTCCAACATCTTCACTATGACTGTCTGGCTCTGCCGGATCGCAGGCTTGGGCATCTATTCAATCGCTTCCTGCAATACCTGGAGAGTCTCAGGAATGCACCACTGGCTTGCCTATTAGGCGTCGTGAAAAGTTCTGGGTGGTTCTCAGGAGCTGGAATATCAGAGTTTCGTAGGAATGTGTAGGGTATAGATATTCCTCTGGACATCGCAATGGTCTTAATGGTCTCCGAGTGTGCTCGCTAGGATGCGGGCAGCCCATTTAACGTAATAGCCCATTCAGGCTGCCGCGAAATTAGGTAATTTCAAACCGAAACTAAGAACGAAATCTAAAGTGTTCATAGTGGTATTAAATGACATTTGAGATGATTTCACAGGCAGGTGCTACTTTTTTGTTTCACTCGGTGCAAGTTTTTCGCTTTTATAAATCGTCTGTTGCAAAATTGTTGTCTTGCAATAGCCCAATTCACAATCTTGTGCAAATGGTCTTGCATCGTAGCATTTGCAAAATGGTATGGTATATTGATACTCACCACTTAACAATTGTTAGTGGTGAGTATAAATATACTACACCATTTTGCAAATGCTACAATGCAAGACAATTTGCACAAGATTGTGAATTAGGCTAATGTGTATTTATATATTTATGTGGTTTGTTTATTATATTTTACGAAATGTTCATCATTTTTCCTGACGAAACACATACTTTCAACTTTTTGTTTACTTTTGACGGTTGTAGATATTTTCATGGTTGGAAAAAAATGGAACTTATTTTACAAAAACAGCGTTGCCTATTGTAATTTCATGTTGATTTCGGCGAAATTAAGTAAATGTATGCGAAATTATTTAATTTCAACTTGTTTTGGGCCGAAATCACGAAATTACTTAATTTCGTGTCAGCTTGAATGGACTACAATAACATAAATTTAATAAATTTCCAATTAGCATCTTTTCACGTTTTCATCTCTAAAAGTTTGCCGTTTTGGATTATTACAACATTAAAACCGGCTGTTCACCATATGTGTAGTTTTATTTGATACATGTTTGTACATTAGAACGGTTTTGAATTTCATAAATATCTCAAGAATTCCACTTTAATCTGATAACAACAAGTAAATCCGAAGTATTCAAATTATGTATGTCCTCAAACCCAAACGCACTGCCATCAACAAATCTTTCCTTGTTTGTAGTAATTTAAACTGATGTTCAGGGCAGACCTTCTCTTTTTTAAAGCCAGTTAAAAATTGTTTCACTTTATTCCTAGTAGGGGAAAACCGGCTTACTTTTTTAAGTGGTTGACGCCAACTTCGAAATTATTTCTGTTTGTTTTTTTCTTCTTGAGCAATGAGATTTGTATTTTATCTCACTTTACGATTGATTTGAGCAATTTTTATATTCAAGTTCAATTTGACTTTTGTCAATAAATAGAGTTCAGCATAGAACAAAAAGTGTTGCACAAATCCATATTCATATACAAATAATAGATAAAATTATTATTATTATTATTAAAGGCAAATCCAAATAAACGAGATCAGAAAAACAGTGATGATATTGAAAGAAGAAGAAAAAAGAAAAATGAGAAAAGGGCCATAAGATTGGAACAAAACAAGATTCGCAAAACAATACCAATTTAGTGTATGACCTCCTTGAAGGTGTAACTGTGGTTTGGCGGAGCAACAACGCGGCAGCAGCAGGCAACTAGCTGCTGCAACAACATTGAGATAAATTTTGGTTAAAATCATGATGCTGCTATTTTATTTTTACTGAGCATTAAAGATGAATGATCGACCATGTGATTTATTTGCAAGTTTTGTTGACTTGTTTGCTACCGCTGTACCCAATAAATTTTTTCAAGTCTTTCTCTTTTTGTATCTGCTTGGAGATTATATGTGTGGTGGTAAAGTAAAAGCCCAAGGGATTTTCGTTTTTAAATATGCAATGGTTGGGATAACAAAAAATGTGGACACGATGTTTTGTGGCCATTTCCCAGGCCTGACGAAACAGTTTGCTTCGAACTATATAAATACAAGAGAAGAAAAAAATTGGCAACAAAAATCGGCCACGTTAACCATTAAAAATATAGTTATAATGTTACATTGCTAATGCTGCTGTTTCCTATGCAGTAGTTGCAAGTTTTGCTCCTAGATTTGAAAATGTTAAACTCAACAGTTTTTTGTTACTCTTCATGGCTACTGTGATTATCTTGGTTTCAAGTTAAGCTTACTAAACAAAAAGTTCTTAATAGCTGGCTGACAAAGTCAAATGTTAGTTTTTGCTTTTTCCTTTGCACAAACTACGGGACAATCATTGTTAATTTAACTTTAATGGAATTTCTTTGACTTATTTTCATTCACTTTTCTTGTACATATTTTTTATTTTAGTTTTCTCACACAAATTGTAATATGAAATATGATTGTTGCAATGTTAATGGTTTCCTAATGTTATCCATGTTTATCTCTTCATGATATTTTTTCATTTCTTCTTTTTTTCGTTTTTGTATTGTTACCTCCAGCAACACCCTTTTTCGCAAGGAATTTCGTTGTGTGGCTGGCTGGTTGGTTGGTCATTGTTTGCTATGAAATCGTGAGTTATTGTTTATTAGGCCTAAATATTCGTTTTATTGACCTAAGAGAAATAAAAAAAAAATTAATTTTTGTTTCAAACTAAAATGAACGTGATAACCAGAGGGCGTATATAAAATCATAAACAATAAACTGAGTTATGTACGATCATTGGATTTTAGTAAAAATTAAATAGTAAACTAAAAAACTAAATGTTGTTAATATTAAATTGGTAGATACACATTTTTTAAAATGACGTATCATCATCTTTAGCACTACAAACCGGGGTGGGCCTTGGCTGCCCCCAATTTTGCTCTAAACAGGTCACGATCAACTGTCGCACCATCTGAGCCTGGGTCTTCCTCTACTTTTTCTTCCCTCTGGCACCAGTTCCATTACCCTTTTCATCGGATTTGAATTATCGAGTCTATGTACATGTCCAGCCCATCGCATACGTGATATTTTAATACGTTTAACCACGCTTATATCTTGGTAGAGTCTTTTGAGTTCATGATTGTATCTGACTCTCCAGACACCGTTTTCACATACTGAGCCATATATTTTGCGTAAAACTTTACGCTCAAATGCTTCCAGTTTATTATCAGCTTTCTTTGATAGGGCACAGGTTTCACAAGCGTAGGGCAGGTAGTATGAGGGTCTTATAGAGTCACGCTTTCGTGGTTCTCGGCAACGGTTTTGAAGTTAAATGTCTTCTTAAACTATAAAAAGTCCTACTGGCTGCTGTAATTCGTTCACCTATTTCTTCACTACACGGGAAGTCTGTGTTGCTTATTTTCGACCCTAAATATACGAAGCTAATTGTCACCTTGTAGTTTGTATCGCCTATTTTTATACTTTCACCAAGTTATTGTCTGTGACTGTTATTCCCAGTGGCAAGCATATAGTTCGTCTTATCAACATTTACCTTTAATCCAATTTCCATGGCGCTTTCATTTTTATTTCTCGCTATGATGTCTATATCATCGGCGTACGCAAGAATCTGTGCCATCTTGTTAAAAATTACGTATATCTGTACGAAATTAGGAAAGCTTCAAGTGTATTTCTTTTAATTAAGTACAACAACTGCAGAATCATTTAGGTTATATGCACTAGAATCCGGATGTCTATCCGGAGTCTTTTGTGGAAATCGACTCCTCAGACTGATACTCCAGTACTCTGCTAATTAAATGTTGCTTTGGAATTGTATAAATTATTTATTGCGTTTCTTTAATTAACGTCCAAAGATGTAATTATTTTGCTTTTATTTGTTAATTTGTTTCTTTTTGCGCCTTTATTGGAGTTTTTAAAACGCATAGATTGTTTTCGTTATTTCAATTGTGGTAACACTGTATATGCTGAGACAAAGCGTATACTGTGGCAACGCCTTTTGCAGTTCAAGTCAGAGAACAAAATATGGCGAATTCATACCAGGTATCATCGCAGGTGATTATTTTCGGCACTAGTAATTTGAATTTCCCTTACAAGGTGATATGTCAGTGGCGAATTCAATTTATCGTAGTCAATTCGCTTGGACCGCATATATGTATGTTAAACGCATATTAAAAAATGTTAACAACTTTTTTTTAACATGTATACCACCCAAGGTAGATCAACACCAGGTAGTCGCAAGAGAATTCGCCATGGAGAATTCACATTTGGGCTGTAAAAAAAGCTGATACATTAACACTGCTGATAGGCCAAATGAGTAAACATTTACGTAAACAGCTGGGCTCTTGCGACCACCTAGTAGAATCGAGTTTGCCACTAACATCAACTTATTATCAGCTGAAATAGCCGAACCAAAAATGCACGCGGAAGCAACTGTAACAGGTCAAGAAACAGCAAACAGAGTTGAAGGAGGACCACCAATAGCACCTGCAGCAAAATTTGAACCAATATATCGCTGGACAGGAGCAGCATGCCTGGTTTTAGGCGGCGATGGCTTAGAACGTCTCCCCTCACTCTTATCAACCTCTTTATCTGTGTCACTATGCCTCACTTTCTTAAAGCCAACAGTCGTCGTTGTCCCCCTTCAGAATTTTCCGCTTCAACAGCGGAAGTCAATAGGAAGATAATAATTTCAACTTCCAGATGATAAGAAGAAGAGACTTTTAAAAGTCGTCAGCAGGTAAACCAAATGTCACTTGGAAGATACTACGACGATACTTATAGCCAACAGCAGCTAGCACAGCCACAAATAACTTAGCAAAGCCACAAACCGTTTGGCAAGGACACAAGCCAAGTTGGAGATTCCACAAAAACAGGGCCATACATTTTAGGATTTCCCCGGAATTCTATGGCAAGACAGCGAAACCGAAGACGCAGCGGCAACACTGATCACCAGCCGGAATTGGCCTTCCTGCCGGAGTTTCACCTTTAACTTTAAATGCCTTACCAGCGGAGTCTCAAAACAGAAAAGTGTAAACATTTCACGGGCTTGTTACACGTATTTGTTTCATATTTAAAGTTTTTTTTTATTTTTTATTTTTCATATTAAACATTTCATTAATTAATCCTGAACGACCTTAAAGCTAAGCTTAAAACAAATTGACAAAAGTTACTACCGGACAATTTTGAAACTTTATAAAGGAGGAAAATCTTAAGTGGCTGAAAAAACACAGCATATTTCAAAAAATTAGTAAACAGATTTTATGCGAAAAATAATTAACTTTTCCCCCCTTTTCGCCATAAAATGCTAAATAAAATTTATATTGAAATTATTTAGTTTCATAGAGCGTATTTGGCATTTTATATAATATTCCAGCTGTTCAATCATAACTCAACACCCTAAATCTTTTCAACCTCTCCTCTATCAATTCAAAGAAACCAGTTTAAAAATCATTAAATTCGCCTACAGAATTCTTTAATCCTACAGCCTGGCGACTTCACTCCAGTCCTAGCAATAAATTACTTAACTATGTGCAAGTAAATAATGTAAAATAACAAAAAGAAACTGCAAACATATTTTCGCTACCAAAGAGGGGGGAACTTTTTTTTTAAAAATTATGCATAATTTTCTTTCAAAAGCATACAAAAATACTAAATGACAATCTTAAAGCTACTGTTTGCTATTGAAACATTAAAATTATAAAAGCAGAGGGTCATCGTATGGTTGATCTTATAGAGAGAAAATTTACAACAGAAGAAAAAAAAGAAAAAGCTGAATAAAATAACATTTTTAAATTTTATTGGCTTATGGTAAGTAAAGCTAAAAAAAACCTTTTCCTTTTTATCACTGCTAAACAATGTTCTTGGTGCGCCTTGGAACACAGTCAAAAATGGTTCAAGAAGGTTTTTTCTTACTCACTGCATGCGGATCAATGGAATCGTTTGTGATCGTGTTCTCTTTTCTTTATTTATTTTTTTATTATTGCAAGTTAAATGCATCAGTGTTGCCAAATAGTATGTAAATAGCAAAAATCTGGTTGTCTGCAGAATATTGTTCTTTCAGCTGGGAGAAAGATAGAGAAACATTGTGTTACTTTCTCTGTCTTTCTCCCGGTTCACATACAGCAAGTTTTAATTCATCGTGCTGTATGTGAACCTAGACTAGGAACACAAAAATTATTGCCATATCTTACACAGAAAAAAACATCATCAATCTGCAACTAACAATTTCAATTGTTAATATGTAATTTAAATTCAAACATATATTTTGTTAATATAACAAATTGAGTTGTTGATACGACAAACACAGAAATTTTTTTCAACAAACTGAACTAACCAAATTTTTTGTTATGTATTGTGAAAAAATGAACAATCAATGAATGCAAAAATGCATGCACACACGTAAATGAAACAAAGCAAATCAAGAAATTTTTTTCAACAAACTGAACTAACCAAATTTTTTGTTATGTATTGTGAAAAAAATTAACAATCACCATTGTTGATATAACAAATGAGTCCACACACATAGATGAAACAAAGCTAATGACTTTGGAACGATTTTCCGTCATCCCACGTCAAATTTGATTTCAAATTTGGTTCAAAAAAACCCCGTCGGAAGAAAACCACAACACTCAAAGCTAATGACGTTTTGTGTGTATTCGTTATTTGCGTATTTAATAACAAATTGCTCTGTAGCTGAGAGGTAAGAACGTTAGTCTATTAGTCCAGAGGTCGCCGGTTCGATTCCGCCCAAAGACATTTAGTGTTTTTCTCAGGCAAGCAAAAAGTCGTTTCGAGGATTGCGATTGTATAAAAAATATTGCTAATACAACAATTGTGATAGTTAAAATTTGTTCGGAAAATCAACAATTCACATTGTTGATATAATAATAATCTTAATTGAAATAAATTTGGAATCAACAATTGAAATCAAAATTTTTTCTAATTTTCCTTTAACTTACAATTTCGTAATTGTATTTACAAAAATTGTTGTAGGTTCAAAATCAATTAATTATTTAATTGATATAACAAAAAAATTAATTGTATTTACAAAATTTTTTTTCTGTGTAAGACGGGATTTATAAGAAGACTTTTTAGCTTGAGTTTTTTAGAGCTTATAGACGAATAGGGTAAAAAGGCCTTAAGCGGGGTAGTAACTCCAAGAGGGAATTAAAAAAAGTCAAGCAAAAAAGTCATCGTGTAAATCCTGTTTAAGCCAGCGCGTATTTAAATATGGCAGCAAAAGCAAAATCTACAAACACACATGCATGATTTGCTTATTTTTTTAAACTTTAGGCTAATAGTACATGTATGTATTATGTATAAGTGCATGTGTTAGTAGCTTCCAAAGTACTGAACCGCTTTTAACATTGTCGATAGGTATCTTTAAAATAGTTAAAGTTTTCTCAAAATCGGCTGTATATTATGAGCGTAATATGCATAACAAATAATAAAAATAATGTAGAAAAATATCGACCCCTTTATGCTTTATAAGAAACAAAGAGTACTCAAGATTGGCTTATCGATTTTATGATATACATTTTGAGATAAGCCGTAATAATGCGGTAATGTTAGCAAAATCGTCGGGGAAGTAAAACAAATAATAAAATGGCTACAAACAAAACCTTAAGAAAGTTAATGCGTCTGCTTAACACCAGAGGCGTTTCAATTACTGCTGTAAAATTAACATAACGCTCAATAGCAGAGTTGTAAAAGAATTAAGCTTTCTACCTCTATCTCACTTCATCATTTGTTCTCTCTACTCTATTCGTTTCCAAAAGAAGGTAACACATTAATATATATAATTAATAGGCAAACCGATTCCTTGTGAAAGAGTTTATGCTCATATTATGCAACCGATTTTGATAAAACTTATACTATATTAAACATATTTTTTCACAGATGTGTGCAACTCATATATTGTTAAAATCGGCTCAGTATTTTGGGAGCTATAAGCATTTAAAGTTGCTACTAATACATACACACGTATTACTCATGCATCTAAGTTGAATAAAAGAAACAAAAGACAACAAAAATAAAAAAACATGTATGTGTTGTTGTCCAACTGGTTTTTGCAAATAAAGTAACAACAATAAGATCCCAGTAAAAAATTTTCATGTTTTTTGAAGCACTAAAGAAATAAAGCTCTTCATAATTCGCTTTAAAATAAGAGCTTGTTCAGAAGCAGATTTCATAGCGTCACAACAACGCAGGTTTTGAAGCGAGAAAAGTATTTGCTTTTTACTTATACAAAAGCTTCGTACACAAGCTATACAAAAAAGCCGATTTTATAGTGGTGATCCAAAGCAGGTTTTTAAGCGAAAGCTTCGTACACAAGCTATACAAAAAAGCCGATTTTATAGTGGTGATCCAAAGCAGGTTTTTAAGCGAGAATGAAGAGTAAGTTTATTTGAGTTTCTTGGTGCCGTTTTGCAACAGTGTTTTTGGTCGAGTGATTGGTACGTTGGACTTCAAACCTGAAGGTTCTTAGTTCGATACTAGTTGAAGTTAAAATAACAAACATTGAGTAAAAATATGAAATTAATAAAAATAAATAAAGAAACGAAATAAGAAAAATTCAAAATGGCGTTAACGACGCCAATCCACATCAAACGATTTTTTTCATATATTTTCTGTTCTAGTGCTGAAAATGTTGATGATTTTCAGCGCTTCAAAAGCGCTTTTGTGAGCAAAATTGTAGTACTCCAATCCGGGAACTCGCCATACAAAAATCAGTAGCGATATCAGCAGTTTTGTCAGCGCTACTTTTATTCCATAATAGTAGAAACCTGCTTTATTGGAAGCAACTTTTTTACTGGGATATTTGTTTCTATGTTTTGATGTGAGTGAATTTGAGAATGGCATGTTTTTGACGGCTCCTTTCAGGATTTCGTACACTAAAGGTGAAAAGAAATCCTCTTGATTGCGCTACGCTGTCCGTCTGTTTGTCTGTTCTGGAGAAGCGTAAAAGGTACAGACCTGAAATTTTCACAGAATATGTGTAACTTTGGGCGCTACAACAACTACTACTGAAACTGTTAAAATCCTAATGTAATATATGTATAGACATTTGACATATTCAGAGTTAGTGTATTATTGCACAGAATACACCAATAAGTACTGAAATTTAAACAATATACAATTTAAATGTTATTCTATCAGGTAATGTAATTTTGACGATTTTTTCAATGAGCTGTATCTTGGAAACCATAAAATGCAAATTCTTGAAATTTGCACAGCATCTTATGAACCGCAATAATTGGAAAATTGAAGCAAACAAAATTAATAAAGGAAGTAAATCGCAAAAATAATCGCTAGAAAGAAAAAAGTTGCGAAAACAGAAAAAACGCATAAACTAAAAAAAATCGCCAAGTAAAAAAATAAATAAACGCAAAAACTAAAAAAAATCGCCAAAAACTAAATAGATCCCCAAAAAAAAAGACCCTAAAAACACAAAAACTAAAAAAATAGACAACATTAAAAATTGCCAAATGATACCGCTAAAACAAAAAAAAGCGCCAAAACGAAAAAAACCACCAAAACTAAAAATATCGTCAAAATTAAAAAATTCGTCAAATCATAAGAAAACGGTACAAATTAAAAATATCGCCCAAACAAGAAAGCACCTAAACGAAAAAAAACAGCAAAACTAAAGAAGTAGACAACACAAAGAAATCCGCAGAATGAAAAAACACTAAACCAAAAAATAAATACGAAAAACAAAAAACCGCCATAACTAAAAAGAACGCCAAAGTTTAAAAAATCTCAAAACAAAAAAAAACGAAAAAACTACCAGAAGTAAAAAAATCGCTAAAAGTAAAAAAATCGCCATAGCATAAAAGATAGCCAAAACAAAAAAAAACGGTAAAAACACCAAACAATTAAAAAACACGAAAACTAAAAAAATCGCCAAAGCGAAAAAAGCTCCAAAACGAAAAAACCGCTAAAACTAAAAAATCACTAAAATTAAAAAATCGCCAAAAAAGCGAAAAAAAAAATCGTTAAAACAAAAAAAGCTAAGTCTAAAAAAAACTGAACGAAAAAGAGTCCCCAAAACAAACGAAAAGAGGAATTATGCATATGCTATTCGAACGAAAGCAATTGTGTGCGAGTCAAAATTTCACTTTACTGAACTGAATTAATTTCAGTACGAAAGTTACTATGTATCATTACCTAATTATGCTTAGCTGCATTATATATTGTGTGTGGCTGTTTTTAAAGAGATTAATGACGTTAAATAATTTTTCTGTGAACCTTAATGAAATTACTTATATCTAGAATACGGACGATTGTGTCGTCCGTGAATTAACTAGTAGGCACTAAGTGCATGGATGTAATTTAGTAGAACTCAAGATATATCAACACCAGGTAGTCGCAAGAGAATTCGCCGTGGAGAATTTACATTTGGGCTGTCAAAAAAGCTGATACATTAACACTGCTGATAGGCCAAATGTGTAAACATTTACGTAAACAACTGGGCTCTTGCGGCCACCTAGTATGAATTCGCCTTGGTAGAACTGTTGTGGCAACACTGAAGTAAATTATTGTAATGATTCAATAATCTCCTCTCGAGTTTTTTTTTTAATATTTCTGCTTTCCATACTTTTATAGAGTTTATGTCCACAAAATTATACTTCTTTTTTTTTATTAAAAAAAAATATTGTACATCATCAATATTTTTTGTGTTTTAAGGTTCGTTTGCCAATTTTTTTGTCTGGCTGTCTGCCTTTTTGTCGATTGGTCTGGTCCGTCGTTCATTGTGATACGCTCTCAGTCTCAGTGTCCATAAGAAAAACTACCAACGATATGATTTCTTCTGTTGCTGTGTTGTTTGCTTTGAATTTCGATTAATGCCATGCCACACCATAAACCGGCTTTTGTTTGGTTTTGGGTCCCTCACGACGACACTGATTGTGTTGTTATTGTTGTTGGTTTCGTCACTGTTCTCCTCTTCTACTACTTTTTAGTTTTATTTATTTTTTAAGTATAAAAATTATATTTATTTTTTGTAGCCAAGCGTGTGGTGAACACTAACCAAGTGAGTGTAGTTTTGTTTAGTCGTTTTATTTGTGAACAAAACTTGGGCATTTTTTCATTTCTATATTCTTTATAAATAACAACAACAGCAACAACAAGAGCAAGAACAACAATAATGAATAAAATGTTGCTTATACACAGCCAACAACATTTTCTCGATCGCCCCAACAATGAAAGCAACAAACAATGAATTGAATAAAAACTTTATCCAACTCTACTCAATTCAGTCCGGCTTAACTCAGTTCTATTCGTTATAATAGCAGCAACCTCTAGTCAGTCAGACAGTCGATCGAATCAGTCAGTCCGTTGCAATGGCAATGTTGTACCTTAATTTAATTGTTGTTGTTTAATATGTTGTTGTTGCTGTCGTTATTGCTGCGGCTGCTGGCTTAATATCGAGGAGTGGCCCCAATATACAACACAGGCCAAACATTTTGTTTTAGACTGCATTAATAAACAACAAACAAAAAAATATATCCCAGTGCGCTAGGTGAACAGTAAACAAGCAAAAAATATACATTGATTGTGCATATGTATGTATGTATTATGTGTGTATGGGTATGTAAAAATATCGCCAATATTTTAATATTAAAATAATCAAAAAGAAGTCTGTTTACACTGGCCGTAAAACACAACTTCTTTCGGTTATCAAAGTGAGTCATTAAAATTATGCATCTACCTACATATGTACTTTCTTAAAAAATTAGAAAAAATTATTTGTATTTAAACTAATTCGGTGCATACAATTGTCTCAGGATGAACCGATTGAACGAATTGAATTTGAATTCATGGTAAATTTACAAAATAACAGCGTAATATATTAATATTTAAAATTGATATTCGGGCATGTTCTGTGTTTCACAAAAAATAAAATTATGTGTATTCTCATGGCATTGTTGTTAGAAATATAAATTTCTTTATAACAACAATGCCATGAAAATTCACATTATTTAATTTTTTTTTTTGAAACACAGGACATACCCGAATCGGGTAATAAGATAAGATTTAAAAAAACAACGAATTAATTTGATTCATGGTAAAATAACAAAACATAAATTATTTTTTTTAAAAAAAATCTAAAAAGACTTCGAAAAGTATCGCCGTATTGACAGTAAAATATTGCAAACACCGATGTATCGGAAAATCTGAAGTATCACCGATTGGTAGCGGTTGCATCCCTATTTCTAACGACTAATTATGGCAGAGGGCGCCAAAGAATATATGCATGTATCAGCGTTCAAATACATAATTTCAATTGTTAACACTAAAGGCATTGATAAACATAGATAGCAAGCTCTCGCACTGTCAATAAAATAATGACAACTCTCTTTACACATATAGATATTCACCCCTATCGCGAATGTTATGGGAATAAGTTGTTTGGGAGTAAACGGTAATTCCCATCCCCAACAAATTGGTATCGAGAATTTTTTGGGAGTAAAAAGTCTATTGTGAATATCATGGGAGTAACAATTTCTATTTTGGATTGTTTGTTTTGATTTATAAATAGTTTGCGTGCTTATAAAAGAAAAGTCTATTTTGTGAAGAAAAGTGTTAATTTAAAATGAATAGTGTTTATTTGCGTTTCCTGATTTTGGAAGAAGAAAATCAATCCACGGAACGATTGCAGCGAAGACATATACGCGATGAATCAGATCCGCTATCGTTAACGGAGACAAGGTAAAAGTCCTAAAGATTTAAATGTGTTTGTCTCTAAATCAAATGTTTTTGACAGGTTTCAGGAATATTATAGAATTAACAAAGATGCTTTCCAATTCCTACTGAACGTGTTGGAAGAAAACTTGCCTCCTAGAGGTAAAATGTTCGCGGTACCCACCGTAGTCAAATTGGCTAGCACCTTAAGATTTTTGGCGGAAGGCAGCTACCAAAAGGGGGTGGGCAGCCAAATCGATGTCGGTTAGCACAATCTACATTTAGTGCAGTGCTAGCAGAAGTTTTAGTGACATTAGAAAAAGTTTTGTGCCCCCAGTGGATTGTGTGGCCATCTCTTGATGAAAAGAAAGAGATTTCACCATACTCTGGCTGCGCGGACATGGCTTCCACCAAGCAAGTACTTTGGTCTTTATTAATACTCCTTCAATAAAATAAGTTTAATAAAGTTGGACATTTAAAAACAAATATGTAGCAACTTACATGTGTACTTCTTGTTCCCAATAACAATTTTTGTGAATTAATTTTGTAAAATAGTTGTTGGGAGTAAATAATCGCGATGCCATATTTTTTATGTTTGTGAACGCATTCACAAAAAATTTTTATGGGAACATTCACGATAGCAAATCATAAAATTTGGGAGTTTTGTCTTGGGAACGTTCATTCGCGATAGGGGTGATTGTGAATTCAACAAAAATGAGAGAACACCATTTTTGCATTTCAACACACTTGAGAGACTATAATTTTTTCACTTGAAAATGAACTAAATCGTAACTTTTTTCCACACACAAAGACTTTTTAGTTTTATTTAATTTTTTTATTTCTTTTAATATAAATTTTATATTTCTTCTTGCTGTAATTTTAAAATATTTGTTTAATTTTGTTGACATTTGTGTGTTGAAATTTATCAAAGTTTTCAACCCTATTTTTCATTGAACAGTATTGTATTTTTGTTTCTTTTTGCGATAAAAATTGTTGGTACCAAATAGAAAAATTGCAAAAAAAATGTTTAGCAAATTAATATTTTTAGAGCTCGAATGTATTAAAAAGCATTTTAAATTCATATTTTCATTAATTAATACAACAATAATTCTAAAAGAAATTTTGAAAAATAGTATGTTTCAGTTAAATGTCCCACCCAAAAGCTCAAGCTGGATACACGCCCGTAGTTCCCCCTTTTGCACATAGTTATATAGAGACTCGGGACCAAGGTCAACTTGAACGTCAGAAATCATTCAAAACTTAAAATTTATTTAAGAGTTAATTTCGTACTTATTCATAATTAGTACTCGGCGTAGACAATAAGCCTTACATTTAAGGTGTAATATGTGTTCAGTGCTTTTATGTAACTTTTGTGGGACATTTTAACCCTTTTTTAAAAAGAGGCAACAAAAACTCCCCTTCCGTGGCGATGTGCGGATTGAAATGTTTTACAAAAGTATTTGCCATAAAATTTTACTACAAGTCTTAAGGACACCCAAGTTCCAAACTCAACTGGAACGCCAGAAAGCATTAAAAACTAAAAAGGTGTTTAAGGGCTAATTTTGTACTTATTCACAATTACTCGTAGTATTCGGTATAGGCAATCTTGTAAGCTTTACGTTTAAGGTATAAGATGTTTTCAGCAAAACATCAAGTTTCAGAATCAACTTGAAGGTCAGAAATCATTCAAAACTTAAAATGTGTTTAAGGGTTAATTTCGTATTTATTCACAATTAATAAGGGTTTTCACGATGGGTAGTGCAATGTGTGCAAACGATGCAAATGTGTGCAAAAACTTACACCTTTGCACAACACAACGACAAAATATACGCATTTGCAATTTGCTTCATTTTACTTCGTTTGCACTAAAAAACCTTGAGCAAAAATGGTTATGCCAAGGCGAATTGATACCAGGTGACTCTATTAGTAAAAATGAGCAGAAGCTGACTTTACCAAAGTGTCAAACTCTATGTAAAAAAAACTAAACAACAACTTTTTATGTATGCATTTAACATGACAGATTGGTAAAGTGAAGTTGTTGTTGCTCTAATAAGGCCACTTGGTATTAATACGCTTTGGGTTGTGCATATTTGGTTAGTTGCAAATAACATCAGCCGCCATATTGTTTATTTTTTAATGGAAAAACTATGTATTTATACAACGATTTTTAAAATTTATTTAGTAATTTGCATTTAATAATTTTTTTACACATAATTTAATAATTAATTGGTGGTTTGTGTGTTAATATACTCAAAAGCAAAAATATAACTTTTGACAACAAATGTCAATGCTGCCAGATATATTAGAGCAAATTAGCAGTTTGTAGTGCCCCCAGTGCGTTTAAAGCTTAAATGCAACAGAATTGAAAAAAGTCGTTCACGATCTACTATAATATGCACAGCAAATTTGCACAATCACCATCGTGAAAACCCTTAATATACGACATGTTCAGTGCTTTTATGTAATACACCATTGAAAAGACGTATTTTGCCACCTTTTTTAAAAAGGGGCCTAAAATACACTTTCTAAACGTTTGATTCTTTGCTGTTAGTGTAAACACACCCCTGTTATACCATTTTCCCAGTTAATTCTCCACATTGCATGTTCAAGACACTTTAATTCAAGCCCGACTTTTTTCTCTTTATTTACACTAAATCTTGTTTTTATGTTATTTAAAGTGTATTAATCGATCAGTGGCATGTTTTATGTTAAGCTTTTTTACATTTTCTCATTCTTTTGTGTTTGAGATTAAAAATGCAGGGAAATCACACACACACACACACACACACACACACACACACACAAAGGCACACTATATTGTACAAAGGAAAAGTCAACAACAACAACAATTATTGTCGAACGATTTTCTTATACAAAGAACCGACGAAACAGGAACATAACAATTTCATAGATAATGGGATGCAAGAAATAGTTAAAAAGCAAGAAAATAAAATGAAAAAATGATGATGGCCATGCAACTCGGGAAAACAAGTAGGCAGGCACTTTTTTCTAAACATCTGCCTTCAACATGTTTTAGGAAACAAAAAAAAACAACAAAAAAGAAACAAAAACATCGAAACAGAAGTGCCTGTTGCACATGTGTAATTTTGTAAATGAACATAGAAAATAAAACCCTAAACACACGATTTTGACAAGTTTTTCTGCACCTAGCTGAGCTCATTTCTACAAACAAAGTACTCAATTCAGTCAGCTTTTTATAAAAAAAATAAATAAATAAAATAGACATGTGCGTGTGTAGTAGCATACAATAATAGAGAACCCAGTCACATAGTGACCTTCGCCACAAAATCATAGACGAAGGTACATATGTACATGCATACATACATACATATTTACACATACATAGTTGCAAAATAACAAAAATCTGATAGAGGTTTTTTAGAAAAATATGTACATGTTCAAACTTTTAAGATTGGCACAGTGTCGTGGGACGCCAGGCTGGAACTTAGGTCCTTACGTTATGCTTACTTCAGAAATTGCCCCTTACATCCCCTAGTGGGCTTATTTTTGCAAAAAAAAATATATAGCGTTTCTGTCCTTCCAGACTCAGATCTAATAATTTTTTAAATTTCATTAAAATTGGTTAGATAGTTTCAGCGAGGCAGACACTGCCCCTTACCCCCTCGTGCTCCAATTTTGGAAAAATATATATCCTATTTGTCATAGTTTCAGAGAGGCAGAAATCGTCCCTTAGCCACCACCCCCACCCCCACATATTGGTCCTATTTTTTAAACAAATATATAGCCTATGTGTCCTTCCAGAGTCAGATCTATTCATGTGTTAAATTTCATAATTTCATTAAAATTGGTTAGATAGTTTCGGAAAAGCGAAAATTACCTTTTACTACGCCTCTTGGTCCTATTATTGAAAAAAATATCCCCTATGTGTTCTTCCACACTCAGATCTATTCATGTTTCAAATTTCACTAGAATTGGTCACATAGTTTCAGAGAGGCCTTGTGGTCCTATTTGAAAAAAAATATATATAGCCCATGTGTCCCTTCAGACTCAGATCTATCCATGTTTTGAATTTCATCAAAATCGGATAGATAGTTTCAAAGAGAAGAAATTTCCCCTTACCTCCCCTCGTCGTCCTATTTTTGAAAAAATGTATAGCCTATATGTTCTTTATTAGTCAGATCTATGTATGTTTTGAACTTAATCAAACTCGGTTAGATAGTTTTAGAGAGGCAGAAATTTCCCCGTACCTCCCCTCGTGATCCTAGTTTTTAAAAAAACATATAACCTATGTGTACTTCTAGACTTAGATCAATCTATGTTCTAAATTTCATCAAATCGGTTCTTTGGTTTAGCCGTTAAAGCGAAACAAACAAACAAACTTACTTTCGCATTTATAATATTAGTAAAGATAGCTAGCAGAAATACCTTCAGCTATCACTGCCACGAACCACTTATCCAAGTCACAAAACTTGTAGCAAATACACAAACCATATTGGAGACTCCCAAAAACTAGGCCTATAAATCCCAGGAGTTCCCCGGCACTTCCCCGGAAACACCATTATGCTCTACGTATTTGCAAATACCCCAGGGGCCTAATCGTCACTTTCGATATCGAGCTGATTCGATCGAGTTTTCTTAGTTTGAGATTATGGCATTCGCTATCGAACAACATAAACATATTTGCTTTGGTTTGAAGGAAGTGATAATATTGCATATAAGTATTTCGTCAACATCCACTAACTTTGACGTTCAATCTTGTAAAGAACAGCTTGTCAGCTTTCTTAGTACTGCCACCTTATTAAAGTCGCCTTGTAAAATACTCAGCCAAGGCGTATTTAACAGTTGGGATCACTACCACAGCTGACTAACCTGATCAAACGTCAAACTAACTGCTTGTTCCACAATGTCTACAAGTCGCTGTCGTTCTGATATTTATATTGAAAACAAAAACAAATTTAAATTTTTTATTATTGTTTTCAATGTAAATATGAGAACGACATCGACTAGCCGACATTGTGCAACAGGTAGTTAGTGGTTGTTGATGAAATGCTCATAACACCAGGTTTACACAGGACAATTTTTCTTGTGCAACTTTTAATTCAGCTTGGAGAAAGACAGAGAAAGTAACACAGTCTTTTTCAGTCTATCTCCCAGCTATATCAAAAGTTGCGCAAGAAAAATTGCGCTGTGTGAACCTGGCCTAGTATTACCATTACCTTCAGACATCCTTCGGTATAGTGTTTGACATTTCCTTTCAACTACAACTGCTACTCCTCTGATAAATCTACCCATCTTTCAACGTTTTTTGACAACTGTTAAGGTAGTTTCTACAAAAAATTGTCTATTGTTATAGAAATGCCTGTACCTGTTTGATAAGTCTTGTACTCAGCAATGAAAAAATTGTTTCCTCCATTTATTTTTTTCTCTGCAACATTTTTTGCACAGAGATGGAGAGAATTTCGGGACACCCATTAAGAAACACAAAAATTTACTAAACTTGGTTTTAGACGAACTGTGGTTTACATCCGACTTGTCAGTTTTGTGACCCACATGTAACTTTGCGTGTCTGTCAAAATTGTCAATTTACAAACGATTTATAACTTTTGCTTTCAAACATGCATGTATAACTACATCTGACATAACCCCGAAGTGTAGCCAACAAAGACTTGTTAATTCAAAACAGCTGATGTCAGATGAAAATAGAACACGCTCTAATCGAATATTTTTTCACCTGACTTTGGCTCTGTAAATTTCAGAGGACAATATTTCAAAATATTCACACGGCATGTATAGCTTTTGCAGTGGGAAATTTGACAAGTTCGATGTAAAAAATGCTGACTTCCAAAACGTCAAAACACATTGCAGTGATGCGATTTTTGCTACTGTTTCGATACAAAGTAACCAATTGTGTTGTTTACTTTGTAAAAAAATGCAGCAACAAAATTATTTATACACAATTTACTTTTGTTTGTGAATCGATAACTTTTTTTATACATTTAGGGACGGACGTGTGACATTGTCAATGTTTACATGGTTGCATTTAGGAATGCATGACTTTGTTCAGTTGCACTGCAAATGACTTTTTTGGAGCTCACCCTCACGTTTTGGAACTCACTCGCAGTATGAAACCACCTAAAATAAATAAAAAAAATATGCTTCTCCACATTTGATGCGGAAACCTTTTTAGCGATTACGAAAGTGTTATCTATATGCAGGGCTGGGAATATATAATTGCTATTAAAAATTTAATATTAACCATTTATGCGTCACTTTTTATTTGTCCTTCTCTCTTTCTATGCACAATAGTAAATTGAATGTGCAAATATGAAATGCATTTTTTTAGTTAAATTAATTAAATTGAATATAATTGAAACAAATTGAACCAAATCAACATCATTCAACCCCATTCATTCTCGACTTACAGCCAGCCGCACATGCGATTTTACAGAAGAAGAAAAAAAACAGCAAACCGCAAAATATATTCTAGCAGCTGCAGAGATCAGGGTTTATATCAACTTTTTTTTTATTATTACTGTGTCTTTGGAGGAACCACTTACTAAGCATTTACTCATATGACCAAACAAACGGCCACATACCCACTAGACGACAATAATAATTTATAAATGCGCGGGAGTTGCAAGCAAAACAACAAACAATTCGTTTGTTTGATTTTTTTGTTCTGCCAGTTTCTAAATTTTTATTTATTTGCATTAATTAGAAAAGTTCATAACATGCAGTTTGCTTGTCGAAACCGCCTGTCTGTCCATTAGCTTTTTTTTTGTTTTTTATTATCTTTATTACAAACAGACAAACAAACATTTGTACCAGCATTTATTTATTCATACAACGAGAGTAAAAGATAAAGCATCCATCTAATGGATGCAGCAGCAGCAGCAGCCGCAGCGGAGGCTCCCTGCAAATGACAGCAACAACAACTACTGACTGCTGTGTTGTGATGTTTAGAAATTGTAAAACGAAAACTGCAAATAAAGTAAAAAAAAAATAGTCGCAATTTTTTAATTGGTGATCTGAGCTGAGCTTATTTTTGCTGTGTGATCACTTTTTTGTTTGTTTTTTGCTTAAGTTTATACACAAGAGAAGAGTGTGCTTTGCCTGCTCTGCTGTAAATACATATTTAGATACTTATTTTTCCATTAACTGCCTGCCTGCCTGCCTGCCTGCCTGCCATATGAATTGTAGAGTTGATTAGTTGAGGTGCGGTTAAATGCAAGGCAAACAAGCTTTACTTTTTTTCCTTTTTTCTTGCTGCACTCGTCTTAGTTTTACGTTATTTTATATTTTGTATTTGGTATGAAACCTAATCTATGGATTCTTAGAAATGTGAAACAAAATCATGTGTATCTTAAATAAACATTCATACATAATTGTACTCCTCCTTAAATTAGAAAATGGAGAAATGTGTGAACCAGTCAACTAACCAACGAACAAACTAACAAACAAACCAACTTGTTAACTTAATTTTTCTTTTGCATTTTGCTTAATTAAATAAAAACTTGCACTGAAAATGGTGGGCTATTATAGAAAAAATATTTGTCATTTGACAACTTTTCTCTAAATTGGTTTATGTTTTTTTTTTGACGTAAATAACAGGAAGTAGAAGAATTTGTTGTTTAGTTTGCTTAAAGCAAAATTAATTATTTTTCTCTATTATTGGTATCCAAAACTATCTAGATTTCTTTTATTTTAAGTAAAGTTTTAGGTTCTGTAATAAATTAAGAGTACATATATTTCTTAAGTCCGTTTGATTAAAGGATGTGACTATTACACTATACAACGATTTCAAACTTTTTTTTTCTTTCAAAACTATGGGGTTCTGACGACCAATTCTGGTAGAGGAGACTTAAAAAAAATATACGTGTGTCGGCGTTTTGTAAGATCACATCGGGATTTTATTGTAGGTGGTTAAAGTTTCCCCCTTTTGGCATGTTTGTGCAGCATATCGGTACATGAAACTATGTGTTCCTTACATCTGAGGTATAGGGTAGGCTCAGCAACTTTGTAGAAAATATTGGGGCAAAGATTTTTGTAAAACATATTAACCCTCTAACACCCCCACATAATGGTAATTTTTGGCGTTTTTCTAACAAATCATAAAAACCCCTAAAAAGAGGTAGTGTGGAGATGAAATGTTCTACAAAAATGTTTGCCATAACATTTTACGATAGGTCTTCAAAGACAACCAACTTGCACGCCAGAAATCATTGAAAACATAAACTATGTTTAAGGGTTAACTTCATACTTATTCACAATTAGTACTCGGCATAGGAAATCTTCTTGGTAAGTCTTACGTTTTAAGCTGGAGTTACATAGCACGCGTAGTGCGCGTTAACGCGTTACAGACTTCTGTCAAAAAAAAAGTTGAAATTGTGTGTTCACGTAAAGCAAGTTACACAAATAAATTTGAAACGCGTGTGCCGCAAAAAGTTCAGCGATTTTCAACTTTTTCTTGCGTTAAGTGCAGGGACCCCTAGGGGCGGTTTTTAAGATTTGTTAGAAAAGAGCCAAACATGGCCGTTATGTGGTGAAGTTAGGGGGTTAATATATGCCACAAAAAGATTTGCCTTAATATTTTCTACAAAGCTGCTGAACATACCCCACACCTCAGATGTAAAGAAAACATAATTTGTTATACCGATATACCGATATACCGATATGCTGCACTATCAGGCTAAAAGCGAAAGTCTTTAACCCGTCCCTCCCAAAAAAAATTACAATGTGATCATGCAAAACGCCAACACGCGTATGTATATTTTTTGGCCTCCTCTACCAGAATCGGTTGTCAGAACCCCGTATTTTTTTCGTGTTGTACCAAGAATGATGGAATGCAAGATTACGATATGCGCATATAACCAATAGGAACACAGTTAGTGACGTCGATGGCAATACATGCGCAGAAAATTTCAATTTTATACGCTCCTAAGCCTAAATGAAAAAAAAAATTTGTATTTTAATTGTCCTTAAAAATTTCAAACACTAAATAGCATATAGTACTATAATATATATCAGTGGTGGCCATTCTCACAATTTGCTAGGCTCGCGAGCATAGGCTGTTTTTTACCATCAATACACGTACACTGTGTGTGAGACTCACAGCCTATCTATTTAGCCTCGAAACACATACATAAACAAAGAGTAAGTGTATGTTTGGCTACCACTGGTATACTCAGCAGCTAAATTTACAGCTAGATATGCTTTGGGACAGTCATATACTAGTTGTAAAAAACGACAGTCATATTACAAGTTGTAACAAGACTAGTAACGATACTAGTAAAAAAAGGACAATTACATATACAGTGCGAGCTCGATGATCGCAACCACCTATTATCGCAACTGCTCGTTGTTTGCAACCACCAAAATTTTTGCATTTAAGTCTCTATAAGCGCAACTATCAGTCTCGGTTATCGCAACTTTAATACAGAAATGTGATTGTTCGATTGTTTGCTTTTCTACGTCGCCTTTGGACATAGAAAAGATGCAAAAACTACAAAGTACATACATACATACGTTTGTTTACTATTTTTTTTCGTGTGTACAGCGGCCAGTAATAAACTGTTTCTTTTCATGAATTTTATTTTTAAGTTTTTTTAAGGCGAATTTTTGAAGTTTCTATTTAATTTTCATATCAATAAATAATTACATACATTATGTATTAAAAATTGAAAATTTTGAGCTTTTACTTTGTATGTAAAATTGGGGGTCGGTTATCGCAACTTTTGCGATTATCGCAACCGGCTGTGGCAGAATTAGTTGCGATCATCGAGCTCGCACTGTATTACTAGTTGTATCGAGACTAGTAACGATACTACGGCTCTATACGACTTATGCATAAAACATATTTTTAGCTCTTAAAAAAGAAGTAGAAAGTGGCTCAGCGGGTAGAGTACTTGCCTTGAAATATGAGGAATGTGTGTTCGTACCCCGGTGAGCCAAAGTTTTTTTTTTTAAGAAATACAAAACGATAAATGAAAAAACTAGTAAGAGCACTACTTTACAACAACTGGTATTCCAACTAGGATATAACTGTATACAAATGAACTAGTTGTGCTCCTATGACAACCTTATGTTAAAATTGATAGTTCGATTTATGAAAAAAAGGACAGATAGGCAACTAGTCTGAGCTAAAAAGCAACTAGTATATTTCTAAACATATACTAGTCATTTCGTCTGCAGGGTATATTAAACATTGCCGTGTATGTGCATGTGTATCGGTGAGCAGGAATGTGCACAGCCATACTTAAGTATTTATAAACATATGATTGTATGTCTGTTATTTCAACAACCTTTTAATTAGTCTGTGCTATTTACATACTTAAATACCTAGATTATTGATAATACTTAGAAACAAAAACAACAATGTACTCGTATTTAAATGATCAAATATAAAACAAGCTTTAGCAAAAAAATGTAACTAAAACACGTATAATTTATGTGTGAGTAAGCAAGCACTCGTACACATGGGTAATTAAATTTTTTATTTTTTGCTTTAATCTGGTTGGCTCATGAATAATACTTACTTACGTTCATACATACTTACCTTTCTTATAAAAACCACGTACTCTTACAAGTATTAACCAAGTGTGTGTGATAAATGTGCAGCGAAAATTTTTTTGTTGCCGAATTCGGTCCGAACTAAGTCAGAAAGTCTGTAGACGATGCCGAATTCGTATCCGAAGTCCGCCAGAAAAAGGAGCGAACATCATATGTATGAATATAGTTGACAAGAAGTTCTGGAAGCTTTGCCGAAATATCTAAGAGAGCTCTGTACGAATTTTGAAGAATTTTCTAACGGATATACCTAAAAAAGAGCGTTGTGACGTCGCGTTAGCAGCAGTGTCCGTATTTACAATACATTTCAACATATAATTTTTAATTTCAATGTACGGTAAATACATACCCTGCTGACGTCGCGTTGGCTTAACGCTCTTATTTGGGGAGCTCAGTAAGAAAAGTCTGATGGAATTTTCGGTATGCCTGAGCCGGGGATGATAAATGCAGTACAATTGTACTTTTTTCAGTAGATTTGGCATTGAAAACATACTGCAGTACTCCAATTCAGTACAATTCAGTACAATTTTAAATATTTTATCTCGCATCCGTTGGTTTTGATTTTCGTCCTTCTTCTAAAATTTTTTCATTGAAAGATCACGTTTGATGTCATATTGGCAATTTCTTAGCCAATAAAATACAATTTTGAAAATATCATTTGAAGGGATTCAAGTGCCAAAAAGAAAATTCTGAATAGTTCAGCTTCTATGTTGTTTGTTCCTATGCATTTCATACTTCAAATTTTGGTTTTGATATGCATACAGTTGATTGAGGTCATCATGCAATTCTAAATTTTTATAGAGTGATAGACATTAGTAGTAAGTATTGATTCCTGTATCTAACTCAAATGGTTAGGTTTTGGCACTTGAATCCCTTGTGCTCTAACCCCTTCATTTATCATCTCTGGTCTGAACCAGCGTGACCGTTTTCCGACTAAAGTGGTAATTTGCCACTTTTTCAACTACCTTGCCATTTTTAGTGCCCCTTTTTAAAATTACCTAAATCTGCCACCTTTTATAACATTATGCCCCTTTCTGAAGTGATACTTTTTTATGAAGTGATACTTTTTGTTTTAATATGAGTTTTTTACGCTACGAAAGTGTTTTTATAAAAAAAATCTCAAGACAAAAATGTGTTTCTGAGTCCATTATTTGTAATGTCATGGAAAAAAAAAACTATTTTGAAATCGATTAAGAGTTGAGATCCATAAACATTCATTATTGCACTAAAACTATTAGAAACTAACACCCTGATTCACTTACACGAACTAGCAAAACGTTCTTGTATGAAAAGCATGCATTTTTAAATCTGTGTGTGTTAAAGTGATTTTCATGAAAATTTTTGAGTGAACGTAAGATTTATTTTTACTAAATCAATCCCTGAGACAAAAGTAATAATAACGTTTTGAATTTGTACGCAATTCGAAAAATTGGATTGACGAATTTTTATAATGAATCTAATAAGCCGTTTCCCCATATATTTTTGGTTTTCGCATATAATCATGCATGTTATAAAATACATTCTTTGTAGGATAGCCAAGAAAGATTTTATTTAAAACCATAGCCATTTTCTACATTCACACGAATATTAGTGCTAAAACTTGAAAAAAAACACTAAAAAGTGTGTGACAGGGCAACATTTCTTATACATAAAAGCAAAAATTATTTTTGACCGATACCAACAAACGGCGAATACAATGAATTTGTTTGTATTTTTTTATGTATGCTCCCTCAGAACTCCGCCATATAGAGACCATTTTGGTCCACTATTTAAAATTTTTATATGGAACTTTTTATCGGGCTGCCTTTCTCTTTGCTCTGCAGTCATGTATAAATACGTATGTGTTGTTTAAATAATTCGTTAGAAAGCGGCGTACTTCGTTGGTGCTGAAAACTCATTTCTTTTTTAGATACAAAAAACATCAAAATTTATTAATTTTATTTCAAAAGCATTAAATGCCCTAGAAATTAATTCATTAAATACTAGAATTTGGTTCAATTATTCCCTTTACAAAAAATTTTGCCCTTTTTTTCGAAGAATCCCCTTTTTGGTGCCACTTTTTAGAAATTTTCAACGGTCACCCTGGTCTGAACAATGTCGGAAAAACATTTGCCTATATTTTATAAGTTTAAAAACTCACACATTTATGCACAAACTCTCAAGAAATAAATGAGAAATCTACACAAGTGACTGTCGTAAGTCGCGGCTACACTTTGGTACACCCACCCCACGTCAGAAATGTTCAGTGGATGGTTTCAGTGACATTTAATCGTCACTGGCAGTCATACATGCATCGGTTAACCGGTTAATTACTAACCGATTAGCTGGTTAACCGACCAGCTAAAATTGGCTATTTAAAACCGGCTAATTTCAGTCGATTAACCGACATAACAAATTTTTAATATTTTGTAGTATTATACCGTATATAATTCGTCTCATATACAAAGATATTTTGCATACAAACAAAGAAGTGTGTTCAGTGATCTTAACTTAAGTTCTAGCTCATCCACTGTAGACTTAAAAAACTTTTGATCTTTGAAAATCTACTATTTTCTTTAAGAATTTAAAGTTTTACAATATTCCATCTCTAACTATCAGCGTTGTCAACTTTTAGATTTTAAAAAGCACTGAAACATGTAAAAAACGCGTAATTCATATTTGAAAAAATTTTTGTATACTTGCCTATTCTGTAAATCGAGCAGATTTAGAACGAATTAATTAAAAAAAAATAAGTGCACTAAAACAAAAAATTTTCAGATTTTTTTTAGTTTTCTATTTTTAGCGGCTAGATCGATTTTTAATTTAGTAAATTTTGTTTGAAGGATGACTTGATCCAAAATCCTCTAACCTATGTTTAAAGAAAATTGGTCCAGCCGTTTTGAAGTTATCATCTATTTTCTTCGTGGTTTTTTAAAATTCTTAATTTAATGTTATTTAGAGCTTAATATATCATATCCGATATTAATTGATTATATATGATCATCAAAGCTATTGCTACATGTTTTTCATAGAAATTATCGGGTTATCATAAAGAAAAAACTGTAACTTTTGAATCTATTTTCATCCCTAATTAAAGGCTTTGTACAATAAAGACCTTTCAGTTGTACTCTGTAAAAAATAAAGAAAATTACAAATACCTTTTCCAGGATATTTTGGCATTTTAGAGGATCTTGTAGCGGGAAGTTATGTCCTTTTTAATCATTACTTATTAAGAGGAGACTGAAAACTTTCGAATGACACCAAATTTATTAATATCCGATGACGCTCTCTAAAGTTATTCAATCTTAAATATGACGAACATTTCTCAAAAATGGCAGAGATGCCCAAGTTTAAACGGCTATAAAAAGAAACCATAAAAAGTATCGGAATAGTTCTTACGACACGTGATGCGCACGTAAGAGTAGAATATACATATGTATATTAGGGTAATTACCATTTTTTGGCGACATCCTCCAGTTCCAAAATCGTGTTGGGGATGGAAAATAAGTAAAAACAGCGATCTCACTTTTTCGCGATTGTGCAAAAAATTCACGCACCAAATACATTGAAGTTTTGTATACACAATTTTTTCTTTTATCAAAAAAAGTGATATTTAAATCGAAATAACTCAATTTTTGTGTTTTTTTTTTTGTATAACCGTACTTACAAAATCGTTACCCGTCATTTTGAGTAAAAAATAACTTTAAAATATGTCTTCTTTAATAAAGAAAACGTATATACAAAACTTCAATGCGTTTGGTGCGTAAACTTTTTTCATGATCGCGAAAAAGTGAGATCGCAGTTCGTATTATTTTTCCGTGCCCTGCACGATTTTGGAACTGGAGCTTGCATATATCCAAAAAATCCAAAAAGTAATGACCCTAATGTATATGTATGTCAAATATCGTTGAAAACTTATAGTTTTTGAAATCTGAAGTGCAAAGCAAACGAAATACGTACAAAAATTCGTTTTTTATGGGTTTGGATGCTTTTAAAAGATAAAATATGAAGCACCAGTAATTGCTCGAATCCATTTTTTTTCATTTTTCTGCATGACTGCAAAAACATGTTCAAGAAATAATTGCATTAACAAAGAATTTTACACTTGAAACAAAATTTGTAGATAAAGAAATTAATTTTTGAATTTTGGGTTTAGTGCCAGCGTCACAAAATAAAAGCACCAAAAATAAGTTTAAAAAAGCACCGAGCACTAACTCCAAAATGTTTCGCGTCGAAGAGTTCAAAAAGCACCAAAAACGGTGCGAAAAGCACTGAGTTGACAACGCTGCTAACTATTTTCGAACAGAATCATTTTGTCAGAATGTACACGGGGGAAGTATAAAGCAACAATAACAACAACATAGCAAAATTAAACAACATACAGTGGAGTTCGATTATAATGAACACCGGCTAAAACGAATTATCGGGTACAACGAACAAATTCACCGGTCCCAACACTTTATTGCATTAATATATCATAGAAATTAGTGTGGTTATAGCGAACTCCGTTTAAAGCGAATTTACGCTTATAACGAACTAGTTTTTAAGTCCTACAAATAAAACTTCCTGAAAATTTTAGCGCTTATAAAAAATCGCTAGCATTTCTCTGACGTTTCTTTTGGAGCATTAAAAGAACTATTTATCCAATTTTGTAACAGTATGTATGTTTTGTACCAAATATGTATTGTAAACTTATTTAGAAATAAATGAACAAAATTGCACTCTTAAAAATATTTTTTATTTCTGGCAAGAAAATTTATATACTCCGGCTATAACGAATGAATAAATTTGCCTAATCCCCAGGATCTTGTTGTAACCGAACTCCACTGTACAAACAATCTGACAACAGCTGGGATTTATACTATTGATGATGAGGATATTTGTATTGATTACCCAGAGAAGAGTAAAAAATTGAGATAGAAAGAACAAGAGAGAGGGCGTGTTTATTTCAGTATGATATTTGTTTTTGCTATTTTGTAGATGTTTTGATTGCAGGCAATAAACAACTGATGGTTGTTTTTTAAGGTGTTACAAATTTTTGGTGGATGGTATCAAATAATAACCAACGATCCATCAAACACACAAGTTAGATGCCTATAAAAGAAAAACTTAAAGGAAAGTCATTTATAGTTACAAAGCAATACCTACATACATACATATAGTCGAGAGAATGAAGACGTAAAACATAAAAAATTTGGAAGTCTTCAGAAACAGCTAGGATTTGGATGATTTTTTTTGTTTGTAAACATATTTGTTTTTTTTTATTATTTAAAATCAGAACGTCAAGTTTAAAATACTACAGATCCATTTATGCTAACAACGACCCTTTTCGTCAAATATGCTTAAGGTTTCATAATCCTTATCACCTAATTGATTTTTGTGAGAGTAGTGCTGTTGTCGATTTTCTTAAAAGCTTATATTTTAATTATGTACCCCTAAGTCTGTAAGGATTTGTAATCTATAGACCTAAATAAATAAATAAAAAAAGCGAGGAAATAATTTTGAAATTGTTTAAAAAATATGTATTGTACCTATTTGTATAGAAAAATCAGTTTTCAATGCAATACTTATTCCACAATTAGTGGTAATATATATGGAACTTCTAAGCTACTTAATGCATTTGTATAAAAATTGAAATAGTTGCTGAAGAGGAGCCAGGCTTTCAGAATCGTGTATTTTGAAGTCTTTAGCCGCACCAGGGGCGGAGCTACAATGGGTGAAAGTTGGGTACCTCGGATGTATGGCTTGTAACTGTCGTAAATATTGACCGATATTTTTTTGATCAAAAATAAAAGTTAAGTGATATGATGATTGCATAAAAAATTAACAAAAATATAGGTTAAGATTAGTTCGCAAAATATCCATTTGCCATGTCTGGTCTGAACTCACCTTAAGAAATAAAGAAATAAATAACAAAAAATTCAATCGAAGATCAAATGTTCAACAAAATAAAGGAAAAGAAAACCGACAGTTTCCCCAGCTTCAATAAAAATAATGGCAACAAACAATAGTACACTTCATTTATTCTTATTTTCTGCCCAACATCGAATTGCAGACTTTTAAAAGAGTCTTTACAACTTTATTTATTTACTACACTTAAATGAAACCTATATACATATTTTAGTTTAAAAATTTACCATATGACTTCGGCTGCTTGTTCTTCTTGTGCAAAACAATGCAAAATTTGGTTTTCTTCTGTTCACATTTTCCTTTTATCACTTTTTAAAGGATTTTTTTTATTATTTTGAAACATTTCTTGGCTGAATAAAAATATATTTCTGGAAATTTATTGGTGTTTGTTGAACAGCTGCTGTTTCGGAGAAATTTATGGGAATTTTATGATATTTTGTGATGCTGCCATACTTTTATGCCACTTAAATAAGAGCAATCATTAAATACTGAATGACTGTTGAAAATGCTCCATTTGAAATCATCAGTTGATATTATAAAAGTTAAAATAATTGTCTCAGAAAGGATACCTGTTACATACATAACATTATATTCAGTATGTATGTATAACCAAATGGAATAAGAAATCGATATTACAATTTTTTTAATAAAAAAAAAATCATTCATATTGAGAATAGTGCTATTAATTTTAACGGAACTGTATGCACGTATTTTAAAAATAAAGTAATTCTTTTATGCCTTATTTTGGAGTTTAATATTATTAGGATAAATGCTACAACTATCCTAATCATCATAAGTCGAGCTAAGAAAAAATTTCCTATGTATTTATTTTTAAATCTTAAGCTAAAAAGTTAAAAAATTATTGGAGGTACTTCGGTTGTTTTATCAAAAAGTCCTCGGAAATTATTTAAGTACCTAAATCTAAAAATGTTTCATTCTTTTACAATCTGTCTACAACTATATTTAAGCCAGTTCTTATAAAAAGCTAACAAAATAAAGCAATATCAGACAACAGCGCCACACATGCATAGCTACTCACATACATACATGTACAGACTTCCATACATGCATATAAGTACCCAGCGGTAAAATTAAAGACTAAAGAGGCCTTCCAGAAAGCCTATTTAGCAGATATAAGGCATTCCAATTACCATTCCATACTCATATCATTTTTACCCATGCTGACATTGCGGCATAGGCCTTCCAATGTCGGGACTCCCAAATGCATCTTCTGGAATGCTATTTTGAAGCCTTTCTAAAGCCCTTATGACACTACATATATCTTGCATTGTTTTGCTATAGGATTGAAAGAAAGAAATAACAAATGATAGAAAGAAACAACTATACAAAATGTAAAGAAAACGTAATGGCTTCTTTAAGTGCTGCCTACTTTTTATTTATAATAAAACGACAAAAGAGTAAAAAGTTGAAAAAAGAGGCGTTAAGTCGCTGAATTCGTGAATAAACCAAAAACTTGGCAACACTTTAATGTTTCAAGCTTGAAATGTCAATTTTAAGTTGAACATTTTTACATTTTTTTTGGAAGGCCCCAATTTTTTATCGATAACATTGACAATTTGGTATTTATCTTAATATAGCTGAACTCTTTGCACCTGGTAAAATTTCCTATTATATTCTATTCGCAATGTTTTCCGAAATTTGAAAAATGAAGAAAAAATGTAGTGTCATAAGGGCTTTAAGAAGGTCTGTTAAAAAGCAAATGGAGGTATATTTTTTGTCTATTTCAGTATTTTTATAGCGGCTTTATATTTGATTAATGTGATTCTTTTTTCGAACTAGTTCTTTTCATCCAAAGTAATTTTTAATACATATGAGGCTAAAGCTATGTACAGACGATTGTCAGATCTTACAATATTGTAAGTAAAATGTGCTAAAAAGTTCTTAAAATCATGTAAACTGAAAATTTTTGTCTGACAATGTTGGCAGAAAAAGCATTGTCAGTCGATTTTAATACTACCTGCTGACAAAACATTTTCAGACATCTCACAATCGTGTGAACTCATCGCGTTGCCATTGTTAGATTATTGTCAGACATATTTTAATTGTCAGATGTGCGAAGTTTCTGCATCTGACAATGGCGTCATTGTCAGAGAATTCTTTATATTGGCAGCACTGCGCACATCTTTTTTTTTAGGGGAAAAGGAAAATAAAAGAAACTATGCAGCTAAAATAATTTAAATTGTTTTTTTATGTTTAATACTAATTTATATTTTCATTTTTTAAAGTTAACACAAGAACAGATGATAAATAATTGATAATTTCTGTTACATGATCTGAGTCTGGCAGCGCCAAACCACAGATCTGACAATTTTTGGATCTGACAATCGTGTGAACTGCCAATTTGTGTACTGACAATATTGTCACATAAATTTATTGTCAGACAGTCGTCTGCCAATAATTTGTAAGCTTTTCTAACAACTTTGATACAATCTGGTGAACTAAGAATATAGCTTGTGCTGACAATTTGTTATTGTCAGTACATCATCAGCACATTGGCAGATCTAATAATATTGTAAGATCTGAAAACCATCTGTACAGGTCTTAAAACTCGTGTATTGTTTAACCCTACGTCTTCACGATCCATCGACTTGAACATAACATGAACATGACGCCGGCAGAGCAACTGCAAAAAATTCATCAACTTCTTTGTTGTGGTGAACACGTGCGATGTCCATGTTCTGTCTTATCAATGTATTTGGTGATAGCGCAATAGAAATGGAATATTTAACAATTTCTTTCTGTCCCATTTCTTTCTATTATAAATGGTTGTTGACGGCAAATCACATGGCTCAGCCATATGTTCGGGCATCGATGTCAGAGCATGGACGAAACATGGACATGATCGGTCTACATTAGCCATATGCGATGTCCGACATGATGTTCATACAAACTTCATGGTAAGAAGCAACTGGACATGATGTAGTTTTGAATAGAGATGGGCTCGTATCGAAATTTTCCAACACGATCCGAACACGAATACCGGGATGTCCAACACGTACGAAACACGCACTTCAAAATTTTTCAAAACACGACACGAGACAACACGCTCGAAATGAAATCCAAAAACAAACAAAAAACATTTTTTTAATATTCAAATACATATTTTTCTTTTATTTTAACGTTTCATGTTCTATTTGTATTTTTACCCAGCAAACAAAATCGGAAGTAGTTCCTAAGGTTTACCATTTTCATTGAATACCAATCACTACAGATACTGAATTTAATATTCTAAGGCTGTTGTTTATGTGTCAAAAATTGTTCTAGACAACTTTTTAATCGCATACCATTCAGCTCTTTGGATCACTTCCGTCCTATGACAACCACGTGTTAAATTCATTGATGTTTCGCCAGAAAGAGAACTACTTTGAGCGAGCTCATCAATGCTGCAACTAATGATTTGTATGTTCATTTTTTGATGGGTATTTACATATTTTTGTTGAGAAACAGTAACTTATTACAACGGAATAACGATTAGTTAATCACCTCCAACATAAACGGCATAATAGAAGCATGTGTGAAGTCTCTTGTACGTAAATTTCAGTCTTATATACAAATTACTTGCAAAAAAAGAATACGAGAATAAATTTTAATTGCATTAAAAAATAAGGTCTTGCAGGCCTTCAAGAAGGCCAGAAATTTGCAGTCATGTTGAATCTTACCACTGGCTATTAATATATATGCATGTATTTACGTTCACGTAAACTACAACATAAAATATGCAGCAAATACCTACATATTTTAAAATCAGTACTAATAAGTCAGTAATAACTCATAATTCTGCAATATATATTCTCTTTGAAATTATGGACTTTGGTACAAATGTATACATTATTCCAAGATTTCTTGGACCAGTTTCGTAAAATTCTACGTAGGTATGTTATAGGAACTTTGAATCCAAATTTCAGTCGAAATTTGAGATCATATCAGTGATTAGAAAACCGCTTATATCGACATAAGTTGAATTCAATAAGACAAGGTTCACACAGAGCAATTTTTGTTGCGCAACTTTCAATTCAGCCGCGAGAAAGACAGAGTTTGTTTCTGTCTTTCCACCAGCTGAATTAAAAGTTGCGCAAAAAAAATTGTCCTGTGTGAACCCCGTCTAATTGTAAATAAAGGAGAAAAAAAATATCAAACTGTGTTCAGATGGTATTCAGAAAATTTTTTACATTCATGGCAAGAGCGTTTAAAATAAAGCAATTTCGTACTCAAAACCAGCATACATAGTAAATCGACTTAAGCTATCATTGCTCCATTTTATTTCTCCATTTTTTGTCTTTCCTGCAATACTACTTAATTATAAACAAATTCAATGATTTTAGCGTCTTAGCTGACGATATATTGTATGTGAGCTTGAATATTGTTGTTGATATCATTGTTTTCTTTCAGCTATGCTTTAATATTATGAAGAACGACCAGGTTTATTTTATATACAAATATGTAATGTATATTTGTTGTATTAACCCAGCTAACATTTTTTGTCGACATGTCTGATGGCAGAAAAAATCAGACACTTTACTAGACTATCAACTAAAGGCCCTGATTCACTTTCCTACACGATCCCACGATTCATTTAGAGGAAAATTTTTACAGATGTCTGACAGACTTTAAAAAATCGCTTCAAAATGTCGTTGTACTCGTAGGTGCCACACCATTATACAAAAACGATGCAAAAACATTTGTTTGCTTTGGTATGCACATGATCGCATGGAAACTATAATTTTATGCAAATTTTCATAAATTTTTCCAAATCGCACGACTTGCCAAAAAAAAAAAATCTGTCACACAGTTGCATTTTTTAGTCCCCGCTACCATAATTGTTTAGCACACATGTCATTTTTGGCGGATCGCACGATTGTATAGGATAGTGAATCATGGCCTTAAGCTGCGTCCTAAATTCCCTCAGACATTTACAGAATAGTCGGCAGCTTTTTGGTACGAATTTTCTGGACATATTCTGAAATATTGTCTGATTAATGTCATAATATATAATATAATTTGGATGCACAAGCAAATACTTTTGAAATATGTAATCATATTAATAAAGGCCATTTCACATTGTAATACAAGCTTTTAGTATTTGTAAGACGAAAATCAAATCAAAATCAGTCTGACTGTCAAAAAATCTTAAAGACATTTTTCTCATTACATTTTGTTTCTACACTATCACATTCCAAATAAAACGTAACATAAATAATTTGCAAAAACTCAAATTTTTTTCGTTCCTCTTTCTTTGTTTATGCCGGCAAACAAATACACAACTGTTTTTGTTATTCCTATGTTTGTTTGTACAAAAGACAACCCTGGTAAAATGAAAAAAATTACTGTTTAGAAAATTTCCTAAAAATGACGAATACCATAATACTGTCACATTTCTTTACGTACTATTTGTCATATCATAACAATTTTTTTTCACACTGTTGGATTTTTACTTAAGATTTGAGTTTTTGACAAGTATTAATACTAAATCTAATAGTCTGAAGGCGGCTTAAACAATTAGCTACTGGCTTGAGCTTTTCACATGTTTACATGTTCATATATACTCAAGTATAAAATCAAACCAAAAAAGTTTGACTCGAGTAGAACAAAAATGGAAATTAAGAAAAATCATCCTGTTGCCGTCGAAAGTGCAGTTTAATGCCAACTTGAGTGAATTAATTCTCGTATTAAATTTTCACGAAAAAGTTGTATATATGTATAAGAATTGCAATCACATTCAACAGAGCCAGCTGACAAGTGGTGATAAGCAAAATACACGTGAGCACTGACGATGGAAGTTTTGCGGTTTTCGAAAGTGGCGCTACTCTGCTCTACTGTGCGCGTTGAAAAATTAAGTTAATGTTAATTTTTCCCTTGTTCCTTGGAATATTAATAATGCCCAATTCTTTCTGAATATTATGTTACGAACCGTAGCCTAATAATCAATTTGGGTTCACAATAAAACCTCATTTTTGGATGGCTTTTTATAAATTTTCCTTACTCCATTTGCTTTTGCACACTTGCTATTAAGAAGCAAATAAAAAAGTTTCAGGAAATATTTCATCGTGTAAACTTAAGGTACGGTCACACTTGGCAAATATTTTCCGAAAAAAATGTGACCAACAAACAAGCTCAAATTGAATTTTCTTTAATTCTAATATCTTATATATAAATAGGTCACACAATATTTTGTCGTACACTTTTAAGTATCTTATTAAGTACTAATATTTATGAAGCATATACGGCTTAAACGGTATTTTTCACTAGATATGCACAATATATTATTTGTCTAAAGAAACTCGGCTACAAACAAACCCGGTTAGGGATCAAGTGGTCGAATTTCGACCACTGGGCGGGATCCTAGTTTTCTTAAATATGGGTTCGCATATGTTAAAAATAATATAAAAATAGCATATTGCGGCATACTTGATTTTAATATAAAAACCAGGTTAAATCAAACTAACCCTGGGCGAAAGTAGTGGTTACGTTTTTTTTGGGCAACTATTTGCCACATGTGACCGTACCTTTAGTATGTATGACAAATAAAACGAAAAAAAAACTAATACTAAATTTACGCGATCAAATATTTCATTAAATTTTCTTCAGAGAACTTTTCTTAGTTGCTTCTTGCAAGCGCGGAAAAGCAAATGGGTTGAAGAAAAGTTACAAAAACAATATGAAATTTTTTTTATTTCCTACAACTTTTCCAACCCAACCTGTTGCCCGATCCAATCTATTAGCAAATAAAGAAAGTTTCATGCCACAAATTTCATGAAATATGTCATTGTATGAATTTAGTGTAATGAAAAAAATAGAAATAAATAAAAATCGACTTTAAAACAATCGATTTTTATCTCCGATTATTCCATTCACTAATGGCAAGTTGTTTCAACGTTGTTTAGACATTTCCCCAGAGTTTTTAGAACTTCCTCAGACAAAGAGTTCCGCTTTCTTGTCAACCTCTCATATGATTTTCGGTTTTTTTTCTGGCCAACTTCGGATACGAATTCGGCATATTTACTGACTTTCTGGCCGACATCGGCCAAAAATGTGTGCTAGGAGTGCATGGATGTGCATGTATGCATATGTGTGCCGTCATTATGTAGTGTGTAGTGGTAGTAGCAGCAGAGTAAAAATAAAAGCATAAAGCAACAACATACTAAAACATACAAGATATGAACCGTGGGAAAGAAGATCTCAAGACGACGTTTTGTGTTTTATTTCTGTTTGTTGTTTTTGTTTTTTTTATATTTTATATACACATTTTTGTTGTTCTTGTTGTATGTTTATTTGCTTCGCTTAGCTAGTTTGTGTAGTATGTTCGTATCCATGTGCATATCAAATAAATGTTTGTATGGATGACGATAATGATGTTTGTTGGTTGGTTCGTTTGAGCGTCGTTCTTTCATTCGTATGAAACTTTGGATTTATTTCGCCTGTTGTTTCGTTAAACTGTAATTGATTTCAGGGTTGGGAAAATCGATACAAATGCTCCAGGCCATACTTATATGATTTGTTCGCAAAGCATTTCTCCATACACATTGAACATGCATATCAGCACACATAAAAACAAAGTCGAACACATCAAGAAAGTTTGAAAATTTTAAAATTTCTTATAGCCCAATTCAGCAACTCGATAAAATATTATGTCTACAGACGGAAAGCACTCACTAATGCATATCAGTAAATCGTTATTATATTTTCGTTTGAGTTTCGAAGTTCTTGTCTTGCCTACAAGAAATTGGAAATAAGGTACTGCCAAGTCAAAAACCATAATAGATAAAAAAATTATTTGGCCTGTATTTTTGTTCAACTTATAACTATATTCTAATGTGGCAATTTAAACAATTATTTTATTGGACACAATAATTTTTCATTTTCAAAGACAACGGCCTAAATATGTTCTAAGCTATTTTGCGAATACAAAACAAAGAAATCAGTCAGAAAATAGTCGGAAAACGTGTAAAACCGACAAAGTGAATTGGGCTATTAAGTTTTATGTTTATATATTTTCGAGTTGTATTTTAAAATAATTAAATTTGAGCTTAAGGAGATTTTTCTTTAATTTAAAGATTTTTGAAGAAAAAAATGTGGCAACACTGGCTACACATCGAATATATAATTTTGTGTTTGAACCTTTACAAGTGGATATGACTGACAAAGCGGATAGTAATTAAATATACCTTATGAAATTCTTCTGCAAAAGAATCATCAATTGTCCACATACAGGCTGGCACAAATATATACTTCTTCAGAATCCGTAATGAAATCGGAATCTCACTTGTTCGCTTTATTTTATCACGGAAAATTTACATGAATGCATCGCTCATTTTTTTGCAACGTAGCTATATCTCAAAAATGTAAAACTTGGCAAAATGCGCTAAAAAATGTTAGCAAGTAGCTATGTATATTCGTAGCTTTTTAATTGTTATAACTTCGGTTTAGATCGAATGTGCCCATTTCACCATACAATTGTTTACAAGCCATATTTCATTTCTTTTTATACTCTTTATTTAGTCGTTAATGCGAGAGCGACGAGTGTACAAGCATAGTAGCTGTGGTGGTATTTTGCCACATACAGTGTGTAAAATAACTGATGAATGAAAATTCTCTATTTTACCACTAAAAAAAGGAAAGGAAATTCAGTGTGAACTGCATTATTATACATATTTGTGACCAACATAATTTCTTGTGATAAAATTTAATGAAAATCTTTGCGTTTATTTTATCGTGTTACTGTACTTCAAAATTCTCTCAGCAATATAGCTGCAAAATATTTTTGGGCAGCAATGGTTTAGATTAAGATATGTTTCTAAAATTTTTTTTCATAAGTACATATGAAAGTACATACATACATATTAAGGAACACTTTTTGTTCAGTAACTTAAAACTTTTGGTTTCTTGGGATATGACTATGCTGCATTAAAGAAGTGATATGTATGTGATTTTGACATGAAGCAAGTATTTACCCGCATAATCACGGCAGACGAAAGTTATATCGCTATCGAACAATTGGCAAACTTTTTGCGGATAAAACGTTCGAGAACGACTATTGCTAGTAAAATGAAAAAGAACTCAGAGTTCACCCGTCGCTCAGTTTTTGGCTGCAAGTCTTTCGATCTCGAAGGTTTGCTTTGATATTTATAGGGAGTCCTTAAGCTGTTTTTAGACTATTATATAAGCTGTTCGACTTCTGCACAAAATGCAGCCGTGATAGGTACAATGTGTTGTTATTGATTTTTAAAAACTTTTCATAAACTCATTAGATCAGGGTTGCATTTTCTACAGAAGTAGAACGGCTTGTGAGATAGTGTAAAACAGCTATTAGCAATATCTAAAACGAACAACTTTAACGATATCACTAAATAATCACCAAAAATAGTTGTAATTATTCGACTTTAATATCGCCAAATACTCGTTTTTAATATTTGGCAATAGTTCGAGTGCGAAGCTTTTCCTACTTCTCTCTTAATTATGAGTTTTTAATTTTTTTCTTTCTTAATTTTTTGTTTTGATTCTTTTTCGTGAGAGGAATTTTTCTTTTAAAGATTTTTGTTCGCTAAAAGAAGACCGCAGTATCATTTAGAAAGATTGAGTACGAACGTAGCGGAGATGACGTTTTTTAGCTAGCTTACTCAAAATTAAATTCGCCATTTATTCACAAAAACTTTGTCATTGCGAATGTTCAGTTTTGTTCTAAATTTTCGAACATTTAGCGAACGTTTTTGTTTCGCTAACTCTTCACAGTGGTGAATGTTCATTTTTGTTTTAAGTTTTAGAACATTTAGCGAACATTTTTGTTTCGCTAATACTTCGCAGCTGTGAATGCTCGTTTTTTTCGAATCTCAGGTCAAGCGGGTATGCATATGCTGCTCCTAAAAAGTAACATTCTTCTCTAAGGCCGGTAACAGTATCAACGTACCAACTCTGGATATATTGGGTTCGTTTGTTTTATTCGTCTCTTTCTTTGTTTTTCGTTATAAACTTCGTATTTTTTTTCTCTTCGCATTTGTAGCTCGTATGTTATTCGGTATTTCAAAGTTTGTTTTTCTTTGTATTTCTGTTATGGTTGCCTCTTTAAGTTTCTTACACATTTTCCATACATAGATAAACACATGCATACATATGTATCTACATACTTCGTTTTGTTTTATTTTTGCATAAGTGTTGATTACTGTTGGCATTTCTCCCTGAGAGTTATGTTGATTTGTAGTGAAATGACCGTAAACAGTGGTGTAGAAAATACAAAATGTTGGCAAATTGTATAAAGTTTTGTTCGTGAAAATAGGAAAATAATACACACATATGTATTTGCGTATGCACCCAGCAAACATTTTTTGTCGGTCAGAATGTCTCGACAATATGCCGAATTCGTATCCGAACTCGGTCAAAAAACGTACCGAAAATCATATGAGTGGTTGACAAGGAACCGGATCTCTTTGTCTGAGGGAAATCTATAAACTATGCCGAAATGTGTGCTTTGAAATTTTTAAATTGGCTTCTGCAGCACCTATGATGCCCCTAAACGGGTCAAACTTCCGGACGGGAAGTGGAACTATAAACCGGACTGCCGACCAAACTTCCGGTCCAGACCGCAATCGGAAATATGAACTGCAGTGCCGACTAACTTCCGGTCTAGACCGCGACAGGAAATGCGAACTGTACTACCGATCCAACTTCCGGTCCAGTCCACAAACCGGAAGTTTTAATTGCACTACCAACCCATTTCAGGCGAAAGCCCGGAACCGGTACTGTCATCCCGCTGTTGCTATATACTTTTTGAGAATTGTACTTGGACTTAGCCATACGGTGGGTTTGGAAAATTTTTACAAAAAACTACGTTGACATGCAATAACGTCCATGCGCAAAAAAAGTGCAAAAGACAATGGTCCTTTTTTGCTCTTGCTTGTTTTATGCGCAGCGCGTAAATAATGGCGCGGAGCAAGCGCAAATATAATGGCGCGGAGCAAGCGCAATAATAAATTGGCTCCGCTCTTTGCGTTGCGTTTCTTCGTACTCTGGCTGATACTATTGCTTCGTATGTGGCTTTGTTGCTCTTGAAATTTATTTTACCTCAACCGTTGCCTGAAAATCAAAATATTTTTATATTTTGTGTTGGTTGCAGCAAAGGTTGTCTGCTGTGTATCATTGTGTACTGTTTTTACTTAATTGTGAATGGAAATAAATAAATCCAACGGAAAATAATACAAATCTAATAAGTTTTATTCAAGTATGTACAAATTGTCTTGAGCTGCCACACTGGTTACCTCGTTTGTGCTGAAAAAGCAAAACCGATGACAGCAAAAGGTTGCTTCAACAGTTGCCTAGTGAGTATGCACCTTTACATTTTATCGTATTAATGTCAGAGAAAAGTCGGAGCTAAAATTAGAAATTTATTAGGAATATCATTTAAAATTCTCCATTCATACTTCCCTCTATATGCTAAAAGCTTAAACGCTCAAATATTTGTGAACATACTTTGAAGAGATAAATGAGAATTATTATGACGCAAACTAAAGTCAGACAATGTGCAGAAATAAGTGACTGCTAAAGGTTGTAAGAAGGGGGTCAGAAAATGTGCAGACTATTCTGTTAAATGTCTTAATGGAAATTAAATTGTCTTCGGATAATGTGTAAACTATTCCGATATTAATCCGATAATATTTCAGAGGTGCCCCTGTGGCTGAGTGATAGCGATGCTAGCCTGTCAGTCCAAAGGACGTGGGTTCGATTCCCGCCATAGACCCTGGGAGTTTTCCGCAGACAAGCTAATCGCTTCGCGGGTTGTGTTTGTTATTGTAAAAATATATTTAAAAAAATGTGCAGAAACTTCGTACCAGAAAACTGCCGACTACTCTGGCAAATGTCTGAAGGAATTTTAAAGAAATAAGTTGATTGCCTGGTCAAGTCTCAGATTTTCTTCTGACGTTAGACACGTCGGCTAAAAATTTTTTTTGGGTATTTAAGTGTAGCTACCCAGCAACCATTTTTTCCCGATCTCAGTGCTATATACATATGTATGTTATTAATTACGTGTTGCTTATGCTGACTTTAGACGACATGTATTTTACATCTGACTTGTCAAATTTCCCACTGCAAAAGTGATACATGCCGTGTGAAACATATGAAACATTGTCAGATGACATTTACATAAGCAAAGTCAGATGAAAACTTTTTAATTAGAGCGTGTTCTATTTTCATCTGACATCAGCTGTATTAAATTATCAAAAGTGTGGTTTGGCTGAAAAAACATTAAAAAGCAAAGAGCGCTTTATATATTTACGAAAATTGTGCAAAACTAAGCTGTTGTGAACACTCAGAGGTTATGTCAGATGTAATTGCACATGTACGTGTAAAAACAAATATTATAAACCGTCTGTAAATTGACAATTTTGACAAACATGCGAAGTTACATATGGTTCACACACCTAACAAGCCAAGTGTCTATGTTTTTGTGTTATTTGTTTATTGTTAAAGTTTTTTGTTTGTTTTTGTTCTGAATTCCTTTACGCTGTGTTTGTTTTTCTTTTGGCTGTGAGAACAAACAGACATCACTACATACATATATATTTTCATACCGACTACTCCTATGCACTTCTTTAATTTTTGAGTTTTTCACAACAAATATAAACATACATACTTTTTCTTTTAAGCCGGTTTTTTTTTTGTAAATAATTATTTAACTATGTATGTATGTACATATGCTTTGGAACAAAGCTACCTGTTTTATATCCTAAAGCGGCCCACTCACATGCAATATTATTGTGCAATTTTTGTATTCGAAGATGGCACAATATATTGGGAAAAATCAAAAGACCTTTGATTTTTATTGTACAATAAAGAAAATTGTGTGGTGGCAACGTTGTTCAGTGTTATATTTACTTTTTCAATGTCATGAAAATTGGGCAACATTTTCTTTGATAATATTGTGCCATTTATTGCATAGTTTAGGTCAAAACGACAATAATATGTACAAGAACATATGCAATAATATTGTATAATGGATAGGCCGCTTAATGTTAATTTACAGAGGAATATAAAGCATTAACATGATAACATGGCTAGGTATATAGTTGTCAGATTTTACAAAAAGCTTTAAGAAATTGTAGAACAACAACTTAAATTTTCAAACGTAAAACCGCAATTTGAGATAAAACAAATTGATTGATGGCATACTTGCTTGAGAAAATAAAAAATCAAAGTTGTAGGTACAATTAATTATTGTAAATGTACAACCAAAACTTGAGACAATAGAAAGCAAAAAAAAAATATTGTAGGTAGCTATGTTTAATGAATTTTAATTAACCGTTTTCATATGTTTTAATTTCAGGTTATCAAGGTAAAAATTGTGATTTAAATATTGATGATTGTCCTGGTCATTTGTGCCAAAATGGAGGCACCTGCATTGATGGCATTAACAGTTATCATTGTGCCTGTCCACCAAATTATACTGGAGAGAATTGTGAAAAGGATGTTGATGAATGTGCCATAAGGTAAGTTATACAATATTATTAAATATTTTAAATTTATTAAATAATTAATTTATAACCGGCAAATAACTTCAACTCAATGATTTTTTTATTATTTCTTTATCATCTTTATCATTCTGATCATTACACAGCAATAAAAAAAATCTTTAGGTACTTACTGCATTTGCTTCTACACATATGCAATCAGCAAATGACTATTTTCATGTAGAAAATTTAATGAAAAATTTCATCGAGTAAATTTAGTCTAATAAAACTGTGAAGGACCGTGTTTGTACATGAAATATTTTTGGAAAAATGTGTATGGTGGCGTAAATAGTATTCGATTTAGAATACAAAACACAAATTTTGTCTATCTGAAATAAGCGACTTGAATCTTCATACGAAACTGGTTGATATTTTGTTGCTTTTAGTTAATGCGAGTGAGTACATACGTGTGAGAGTAAAAGAGTAAAAAGCCCCATGTGCAATGTTTTGCGGGTGCTCTACATCATCTTGTTACAAAGATTGATAGGGGTCATTCGACACTGATGGCGCATTTGACAACACAAAACACAGGTCTATGCTTGAGAGCAAGAACATAACTGCTTTAATGGGTAACAATATGGTTACTGCCTGCCAACTCTGACAAGACTATTCTGGTACCTTTCTCTCTTGGGAGAAAACTTGGTCTGGGGAAAGTTTCGTTGAATGGGTGCAATATTCCGTATTCGGCAGACGTCAAGTATTTGGGGGTTACTCTTAATAGTAGGTTGACTTGGCACCGTCATGTTGAATGCGTAACACAGAAAGCCACTAGGGCGGGTTGGGCGATGAAGAGTTAAGCCGCGTGCACCTGGGGCATGAGTCCAAAAATGGTCATGTGTTATCATTTATCTATAGAGTTTGCGCACAAATGTTTGAATTTTTAAACTTATAAAATATGGGTAAATGCTATCTGATGAGCTGCCATTGGCAGCAGAAAAATTCATGCCAGAAGAAGAGTTAAAGAGGGCTTACAACATTCTGATTCTATGTGCGAATTTTATACGACATTTCTGATAATTTTTCGAATTTTCTCAGATATTTTCTGATGTTTTGTCAGACATTTTTCCAAAATTGTTCAGACATATCGTAAATTCGTTTTGAAGTTTCTCAGAAAATTCCTTTTGAATTTCCCCAGAAAATTCTTCAGAATTTCTACAGAGTTCTTTGAGATATTTCGACAAAGTTTTTAGAATATCCTCAGACAAAGAGTTCCGCTTTCTGGTCAATAATTCAAATTCAAATTTCTTTTTCTACTTTGTTTTCATTGATTTTTATTTTATTTGATATGTTATAAACATTAGTTAATGCTGAATTGTTCTGTTTTACTATTTTTTTGTTAATAAAAATATGGTTTATTGTATTTAAAATGAGTATTTTGAATTTGCCGATTTTTTAAAATTGAAGTGCCGATAATGCCGCTTTTTTCAGGATTTTCAGGGATTTTTTACGAATCGCGTGATTTTCGCATTCAGAGCACATCTTGAAGTTAGACCCATTTGCTATACTCGTATACACAATTACTATTAAAGATTTTCTTCCTATTTTCTTTTGCAATACTTTATTTTCTTCTTCTTTATAGGCCATCAGTGTGTCAGAACGGTGCTACTTGTACAAATTCGCAAGGTTCATACTCTTGTATCTGTGTCAATGGTTGGACAGGTCCAGATTGTAGTGAAAACATAGATGATTGTGTGGCAGCTGCCTGTTTCTATGGTGCTACCTGTATAGATGGCGTAGGATCATTCTACTGTCGCTGTACACCCGGTAAAACAGGTTTACTCTGTCATTTGGATGATGCCTGCACTTCAAATCCTTGCCATGCTGATGCAATTTGCGATACAAGCCCTATTAATGGTTCATACACATGTTCCTGTGCTACCGGCTATAAGGGTATTGATTGTTCCGAAGATATAGATGAATGCGATCAGGGTTCTCCTTGTGAACATAATGGTGTATGTGTCAACACACCCGGTTCATTTAGATGCAACTGTTCACAGGGTTTTACGGGACCGCGTTGCGAGACAAATATTAATGAATGTGAATCGCATCCTTGCCAAAACGAAGGCAGCTGTTTGGATGATCCCGGCACTTTCCGTTGCGTTTGTATGCCCGGATTTACTGGTACCCAATGTGAAATCGACATAAACGAGTGTCAATCGAATCCCTGTCTAAATGGTGGCATTTGCAACGATATGATTAATGGTTTTAAATGTTCGTGTGCTTTGGGTTTTACGGGTTCGCGATGTCAAATCAACATCGATGACTGTCAGTCTCAGCCGTGTCGTAATAATGGCATATGTCGTGATTCAATAGCCGGTTATACTTGCCAATGTCCGCCTGGTTATACAGGTTTATCGTGCGAAATTAATATCAACGATTGCGATTCTAATCCTTGCCATCGTGGTAAATGTATTGATGGCGACAATCGTTTTACATGCGTATGTGATCCTGGTTTTACTGGTTATCTATGTCAAACTCAGATAAATGAATGTGAATCTAATCCTTGCCAGTATGGAGGTCATTGTGTTGACCGCGTTGGCTCTTATGTGTGTCATTGCCTTCCTGGTACATCGGGCAAAGACTGTGAGATCAATGTCAACGAATGCCATAGTAATCCTTGTAATAATGGGGCTACTTGTATTGATGGCATCAATAAATATACTTGTCAATGTGTGCCCGGTTTTACAGGCGTCCATTGTGAGATTAACATCAACGAATGTGCCTCAAATCCCTGTGCTAACAACGGCGTTTGTATGGATTTAGTTAACGGCTATAAATGTGAATGTCCCAGAGGTTTCTATGACCCACGTTGTCTCAGTGATGTAGATGAGTGTGCTTCGAATCCTTGTATTAATGGAGGCAGGTGCGAAGATGGCATTAACGAATTTATATGCCACTGTCCTCCTGGTTATGGTGGCAAACGTTGCGAAAACGATATCGATGAATGCTCTTCAAATCCTTGTCAACATGGCGGCTTCTGTGTGGATGAATTGAATGCCTTTAAGTGCCAATGTATGCCTGGCTACACTGGATTGAAATGCGAAACCAATATAGATGATTGTATAAATAATCCTTGTGCAAATGGCGGCACTTGTATTGACAAAGTGAATGGCTACAAATGTGTGTGTAAAGTTCCGTATACCGGCCAAGATTGTGAATCGAAACTTGATCCTTGTGCAACCAATCGCTGTCGAAATGATGCCAAGTGTACGCCTTCTCCCAACTTTTTGGATTTCTCCTGCACCTGTAAATTAGGTTACACAGGTCGTTATTGCGATGAAGATATAGACGAATGTAAACTTTCCACGCCCTGCCGTAATGGTGCAACTTGCCATAATGTTCCTGGATCCTACAGATGTATATGTGCCAAAGGCTATGAGGGTCACGACTGTGCCATAAACACCGATGACTGCGCCTTGTTCCCCTGCCAAAATGGTGGTACTTGCCTGGATGGAATTGGTGATTACACCTGTTTGTGTGTGGATGGTTTTGATGGTAAACATTGTGAAACTGATATCAATGAATGTTTGAGTATGCCTTGCCAAAATGGTGCCACCTGTAGGCAATATGTTAACTCATACACTTGCACCTGTCCCTTGGGTTTCTCGGGTATTAATTGCCAAACGAATGATGAAGACTGTACCGAAAGTTCTTGCATGAATGGTGGCACTTGTATAGACGGCATCAATAGTTACAACTGTTCCTGCTTACCTGGATATACCGGATCAAATTGCCAATATAAGATTAACAAATGTGATTCCCAGCCCTGTCAAAATGGTGCCACATGCCATGAGAATGGTGATGAATATACTTGTCATTGTTCGTATGGTTATACTGGCAAGCAATGTACCGATTATGTGGACTGGTGCACCAAGTCACCATGTGAGAATGATGCCACCTGTACTCAAGTTAAAAATCAATTTAGTTGCCGCTGTGCTCCTGGTTGGACGGGTAAATTGTGTGATGTTGAAATGGTATCATGCAGTGATGCGGCCATACGTAAGGGTGTCTCTTTGGAACAGCTGTGCAATAATGGCACTTGCAAAGAACATGGAAACATTCACAGATGTTATTGTAAACAGGGTTATACGGGCAGTTATTGTCAACAGGAAATAAATGAATGTGAATCTCAACCTTGTTTAAATGGAGGTACATGTCGTGACTTAATCGGTTCTTATGCATGTGTCTGTCGAAAAGGCTTCCAAGGCCAAAACTGTGAATTGAATATTGATGATTGTTCACCTAATCCTTGTCAAAATGGTGGTACTTGCCATGATTTGGTCAATACCTTTAGTTGTTCCTGCCCACCTGGAACAGCTGGATTGATTTGTGAAGTAAATGAAAATGACTGTAAACGAGGTTCGTGCCACAATAATGGCACCTGCATAGATCGAGTAGGTGGCTTTGAATGTGCTTGTCCTCCTGGCTTTGTTGGCTCACGTTGTGAGGGTGACATCAATGAATGTCTCTCGAATCCTTGTTCGAATGCTGGTACCTTAGATTGTGTGCAACTAGTAAATAACTATCACTGCAATTGTAAGCCAGGCTATATGGGCCGACATTGTGAAAATAAAGTAGATTTTTGTGCCAACTCACCTTGTCAAAATGGCGGCATTTGTTCACCTAAGCAAGGAGGACATCATTGTCTGTGTACTGAAGGATTCTATGGTAAAAATTGTGAATTTTCTGGACATGATTGCGACTCAAATCCTTGTCAATCTGGAGCCTGTATAATTGATGATGGTGGTGGATATAGGTGTGAATGTCCCAGAGGTACTGAAGGCCGCCATTGTGAACGAGATACGATGGATGAGTGCACACCAAATCCTTGTCTGCAGGGAGCTGCTTGCGATAATCTACTAGGAGATTTTGTATGCTTCTGTCCTTCCAAATGGTCTGGAAAACGTTGTGAGAGTTATGATCCCAACTATCCCGGTTGGGTGTTGGATCCGACCAGAGGCGCCTTAGATAAATATGCCAAAGATCTTGAATATCAGCGGGCAATGTGTGTAAAAAGAGGTTGCGACCAAAAAAAGGGCAACCACGTCTGCGATGCTGAGTGCAATACATATGCCTGCAACTTTGATGGCAACGATTGTTCACTGGGCATCAATCCCTGGGTCAATTGTACAGCCCCTATAGAATGTTGGCGTGTTTTTATGGATGGCAAATGCAATGAAGAATGTAACAACGCCGCTTGTTTGTTTGATGGTCGTGACTGTGAGAAGAAATTACAACCCTGTAATCCCGTTTATGATGCTTATTGTCAAAAGCACTATGCCAATGGTTTTTGTGATTATGGATGCAACAATGCCGAGTGCAACTGGGACGGTCTTGATTGCGAAAATGCTGCTGAACCGCCAAATCTTGCCGACGGTGCCATTTCAGTGATAGTGCTCATGGACCTGAAACAATTCCGCGAACAGCAAGTAGTGTTCTTGAGAGAAATGGGTCATCATTTAAGGACTACGGTACGCATTAAAAAGGATTCTATGGGTAATGATATGATTTTCTCGTGGAAAGGAACCCAACCCATGAATGACATACAAAACTCAGAGTTTGGACGTAAAAACAAGATATTGTTCACCGAACGTATAGGACAAACGGGAATACAAGTGTATTTAGAGATTGATAATCGAAAATGTACCGAATGTTTTTATAGTGCTTCAGAAGCTGCCGAGTTTTTGGCAGCCACTGCCTCCAAGTACACCTTATCGGCGAAGTTTCCCATCTACAGTGTAAGAGGTGTAACAAATCCCGGTGAAGATGTTATGGAGTCACCCACAAACGTAAAATATGTTACTTTGGGTATAATACTGGTCGTATTGGCATTTGCACTGTTTGGTGTTTTGGTAACTACACAACGCAAACGTGCCGCTGGTATTACCTGGTTCCCTGAAGGATTCCGTACACCCACTATCAATCCACAGCGTAGACGTCGCGATCCGACTGGTCAGGAAATGAGAAATCTTAACAAGAATCCTTCAATGGCTTGCATGAGTAACGATGTAAACATGAATTCGGGACATATGGGCCATGCGCCTCAGTGGTCCGACGATGAATCCGATATGCCACAACCCAAAAGGCTGCGCAATGATCATGGTGGCTATGCCAGCGATCATACCATGGTAACCGATTACGAAGAAGCTGATAATAGGGTATGGTCTCAAGCCCATTTGGATGTAGCCGATGTAAGATCTTCCATAATGACTCCGCCTGCTCATCAAGATGGTAAGCATGACGTTGATGTGAGAGGCCCTTGTGGCATGACACCTCTAATGGTCGCTGCTGTACGTGGTGGAGGTATAGACACTGGAGAAGAAATTGAACAATCTGATGATGCTACAGCTCAGGTTATTTCCGATCTTTTGGCTCAGGGAGCCGAACTTAATGCTACTATGGATAAAACTGGAGAAACATCACTGCACTTGGCTGCACGCTATGCCAGAGCTGATGCCGCTAAACGTTTACTGGATGCGGGTGCTGATGCCAATTGTCAAGATAACACCGGACGTACTCCTTTACATGCTGCTGTAGCTGCCGATGCCATGGGTGTGTTCCAAATTCTTTTACGTAACAGAGCTACCAACTTAAATGCACGCATGCACGATGGAACAACTCCCTTAATTTTGGCTGCCAGATTGGCAATCGAAGGCATGGTTGAAGACTTGATAACAGCCGATGCCGACATAAATGCTGCTGATAATTCCGGTAAAACGGCTCTTCATTGGGCTGCAGCTGTCAACAACACCGAAGCTGTAAACATATTACTAATGCACCATGCCAATCGAGACGCACAAGACGATAAAGACGAAACGCCCCTATTTCTGGCAGCCCGTGAAGGTTCGTACGAAGCCTGCAAAGCTTTGTTGGATAACTTTGCAAATCGTGAAATTACCGATCATATGGACCGCTTACCGCGAGATGTTGCCTCGGAACGCCTGCACCATGATATTGTGCGCCTTTTGGATGAACATGTACCACGATCACCTCAAATGATTGCCATTGCACCGCAAACAATGATTGCCTCACCTCCACCAGGAAGTCAACCACAAATGATAACGCAACCGACAGTAATAGCAGCTGGCAAACAGCCTTCCAAAGCGGCCCAAGCCAAGGCGGCAAAGAAAGCTAAACTCTTAGAGGGAAGTCCAGATGGACTGCTCGATAATGTCGGTAGTTTGAGACGTAAACCGAGTTCAAAAAAGGGTTTAGGGCAGGCTTCAAAAAAGGGAAACAACAGCAACAATCTTTCGGCATCTCAACTGCTGAATGGCTTGGCTGGTGGCCAGACGGTGCAAAACCCCGGCTCAGTGGAGAATCAGCAACAGCAACTGCTGGATGCAGCTCTCAGTTCAGTCGACTCCCCGCCACCAACAGCCCTTACAAGTCAACCGAGTCCTTACGATACAACGTCAATGTATTCGAATGCCATGACAAGCGGCGGTCAGGTAACCAATCATCACAACGATCTACTGGGGACCAACAACGTAAAGCACCCGCCGAGCTATGAGGATTGTGTAAAGGTAAGGTTAATTTTTAACTGGACAAAACTTATTTGTAAATTTATAAAATTTTACAGAGTGCCCAGTCCATGCAATCATTGGTGCAGCAACAAAGCCATGACATGATTAAAATGGAAAACTATGGTTATTCTATGGGTTCGCCCTTTCATCAGGAACTGATGAATGGTAATCAAAATGGCAATAACGGTTTGAACAGCAAAAATTTGATAGGTGGTCATGAACAAGGTCTCTCACCTCCCTACTCCAATCAATCGCCACCACATTCCGTTCAATCGAATATGGCATTATCACCTCATGCTTATTTGGGTTAGTTTTATTTATGAAATGTGGTTTTTAAGACATTTTTGTTATTAATTATTCTTTTGTTCTCATGTAAAGGTTCCCCTTCTCCTGCCAAGTCGCGACCCAGTTTGCCAACATCGCCCACACATATGCAGGCTATGAGACATGCCACTCATCAAAAACAATTTTGTGGCAGTAATTTGAATACATTGTTGGGTGGAAGCAGTGCTTCCGCTTTGCAATCACAAAATTCACCCAACAGCATGAATTTTCAAACACCCAGCAGTCAAAATTCTCCAGTTAGTTTGGGCATTATTTCGCCAACTGGTAGTGATATGAGTATCATGATGGCCGCTAATCAACAACAACAGCAGCAACAACAACAGCAGTTGCAACAGCAGCAGCAACAAAACAAGAATAGTGCAATAATGCAATCAATACAGCAACAACAGCAAATGGGTGGTAACAATGGAGGTCCTGGAATTGAATTCAGTTCAGCCGGCTTGGACTTGAATAGTTTTTGTGGATCACCGGGTAAGTAATTGAGTGTACAGAAGTAGTAAATTTGTCATTACCCAGCAAAAAATAGCATAACAAATCATGTGTATAATCATGGGTGCAAATGATGACGCATTGGTTCGATTTAGGTGAAACATGCATGATTTTTACATTAGCGTGTCATTGGAGATCATGTGTTTACATGAAATTTTAGAGAACTTGCTCGTCATTAAAATTAATGAATTGAACCCATGCAAGTTCCCTCATTCGATGATGTTTTTTCATGTAAATATAAAACAAATGAAATAAAAAAAATATTGCCGCAGCTGGGATACGAACCATGCTTTTCTGACCGTTAAGACACGATCTCTACCACTGATCTATTGCCTTTTTATTTTTTGTTGGAGCTAAAACTTGTTTTATGAAAATATATCAATGTGATGATTTAACTCCGTTTTTGCATGCCTTTTTCAGTGGATATTTTATGTAATATATTACCTAGTAAAATTGCATGCGTTTTTAATGAGTTCAAAAACTATAGCTTTATTTACGATTTACGATGTCATTCAGAATGCATTCGAAGAAACAAGTGATCAAGAAATCATGAAACACTATTTCATGTCCAACGCGTTCATTTATTTTTTGGTGGGTAAAAATAAAAATTTTGTTTCCTATAATTATAATTTGAATCTCCCTCAGATATCAAAATGCCTTGTTGATACTTTTTGATGTGCCCAGAGTTCTTATTGTCTTAAAGTTTTAAATGGTATTCCTGGTACATACACGTATTTTTCAAGGGGAATTGGGTAAAAATATGCCTTGACTCGTATGTAAATTGGGATTATTACTTTGTACCGGCAAGAAATACTTTAAAGTTGAAAACTATTGTTGTAACATTGAGGCAGCATCGCAACAACGTTTTCGCAAAGTGCGTCATAAAAATAATATAAGATACATAGTTATCCCTTCCAAACAAGGTGCACTTTAAACCTCAAGTTTACAGTCATGTTAAATCTGCTTGCATTTCACTGCTGCTTACCCAGCTCATCAGTATGCCTTCAAAAATATAGACTGGCTTAACCACCAATAAATGACGTTTTTTAACTAATTTCGAGAATATCTCAAATAAATTGAACAAATTCTTTAACATGTGTAAAACAAAAATTCAAAAGTATGATTATATCATCCAAATTTGTAAGAGTCTCGTATCTTTTGGAACGATTTATCGTCATCCCACGTCAATCTTGGCTGATAATTAGATCGGTTTCGGCTATGTGCCATCTTCAGTGTTCTCTTGAATACTTTACTCTTTCTCAATAATGTAAATTACTTTTTATCGTAAGGAAATTTCGCATTTCCAAGGGAAAACGCGAAATGGTAGCACTTTTATTTTCTTAAAGGGAACAGGGAAAAATATGTAAAAAAAAACCTCACAATAAGAAATTTTTATACGTATCTGTATGTGCGAGGTAAACTACACCAAGTCACATTTTGAAAATTTTACATGTTTAAAATAGAATATGGTTCTATCTCTGTAGGATTAACATTTTGACTTACCCCAAATATTTTATATAACTCTAATATTAATTTGTACACCTATACATATAATAAAACTGTAAAAGGGGCGTGTCTGTACATGAAATACTTTTTGAAAATTTTTATGGTGGCGTAAACAATAATCGATATAGAGAACAAACCACCTAACTTTGGAATTTTTTCTGTCCGAACACGCTTCACGCTAAAACGTCTGAATGGCTTTTAATGAAATTTGATATAGAGGTACCTTAGAGTGCTGATTCAAACTTAGCGTACTCTTTACCGCAATAAAATATCTCATTTCTAAGTTAAAGTAGAAAAAAATATATAAAAATATACCCGATTTTACTAATATAAATGCTGTTGGATATTAGAAAGATGTTTTTGTTTTTTTTCAACGTTGGTATCACTGTTTATTTTGCATAACGGGAACTTTAAAGAATATGTAAAGAACCAAGGCATATTCATTACAGGTACCACCATAACTAAAACAAATACAACACCAAAAACACATGTATTTTGTTAGTAGAAATACCCCAGAAATATGTCAAATCCATTATCTGTGAGTCGCACACATTCATAAGCTCTCTCAAATTTACTAACACATGCCCGTTGTTGATAGAAAACTCCCGGACATGTGTCAAAATCTCTTGTCTGAGTGACGCACACATTCTCAAATTTACAAAAACAGCTGCTCTTGTAGTGGTACCTGTTCAATCTACCTTGTAAAGAACGTTATATTATTGTGTAGAGGAAAACGTATTTAAAAAAATAGACTTGGTGTAGTTTACCTCGCACCTACAGATATGAAATAAACTTTTTACAGACACTTGCAATCAAGCCAAATTTTAAGTAGAACCATGATACAATAATACAAGGTAAAACTGTCAGCGCAGCTGTAGTTGTGGGTTTATATTTTACGAATGTCAAATTCGCTTTATCAGAGAAAAAAGTCTATGAAAAAGTTTTCTGTTTTTGACATTCAGGAAACATTTTACACTAACAAAATGCATGTTATTTTTACTGTTGCAGGGACAGTTCTACCTGTTTTTATTGTATCATGAGTAGAACAAACCATGGGAACAGCTCTTATTTTTATTTATTTTTTTCTTCGTCTTCTTAGATTCCTTTCACTCGGGTCAAATGAATCCACCATCGATACAAAGTTCTATGTCAGCATCATCGCCATCGACAGCCAACATGTTATCACCATCATCACAACACAATCAGGCCTTCTATCAGTACCTGACACCTCCAAGCCAACATTCGGGCAGCCACACACCACAGCATATGGTCCAAACATTAGACAGTTATCCTACACCATCACCCGAATCTCCCGGCCACTGGTCGAGTTCATCACCACGCTCGGATTGGTCAGAGGGCGTACAATCGCCGGCGGCTAATAACCTCTATATTTCAGGAGGTCATCAAGCCAACAAGGGCGCTGAGGCGATTTATATTTGACAATGAAAGTAAAAAGAGAGTAAAACTAAAAGCTCTCTGTGGACAACAGAAACATGCATCATGTTTTATTGATGCATTAAATGCTAAATGCAAAGAGACTTATATAAATATATTTTTAGATGAATATTTAAAAAAAAAAAATAAATTAAATAAAAAATAAACGAAAAAAAAAATAATAAAACGAACGAAATCTAAACTGTGCTTAGTTTTTAAGTTAAATAAAACACTTGATTCTGTTTTAAAAACAGAATCAAGAGCTGCTAAGTTAAAAAGCCATATTTTTAAGCTTAACAGACACAATACGATGATCCAACAGAAAGTTAGAAGGGACACGCATTTAAAAAGATTTGTATAAAAAACACACACACACACAAAATCAGCTTAAAGAAATGAAACTCATTTTGAGAATCTCCAACCAAACCGGACAATTTCATTATAAAAAACAAAATCTCTTATATAAAATAAAATCTATTTAATTTTTAACATAGATTAGTAGTGATATTTTTTAAAGTTTTCTCATTTTTAAAAGTATAAACATAATGCAAGAACATGGAGGATAAAGGTACACGGAAATTTAAAATGATTTGCTTAACATAACCTTAAACTTTATTGGCAAATTGAGAGAAATTGCTAAAAATAGAAAAAAACTACAGAAATCAGACATTTATTTTCATGTTCAATATGGCTCTCACCCTTTTCTTTGTTTAACTTGTTTTAAAATAAAATCCTCATAAGCTGGACCACATAACTTTAATGGGATAAATTTTGAGTTTTTAATGGTTAAAAAGAATAGAATTTTTTAAATAAACCAGCAAGATCTAGCGATCTAATGTTCTCCATAAAAATATAACTAGAAAATACAGACGTGTCCATAACTTATCCTTCCAAAGTTTTGTAGTGTTTATACATAATCAGTAGGCATGTTCTGTATTCCATGCAGAATAAAAGTGTTCCGAATTGTCATAGCATTGTTGTTATAAATAATAATTTGCAACAACAACGCTTTGATAATTCCGAACATTTTCATTCCACATGGAATACAGAGCATAACCGAATGATTTTCTTAAATATTTCTCAAATAATTTGTATATTCGCTTTTAATTTTCATTAAGCTTTAAATTATAAAACAAACTGTAGAAGACAAATTCTTAAATTTAAAACTTTTAGGCTTAAATGCATTTTATTTCTTTTTCTTTAAATTCAAAGAAAATCACATTTACCCAGGAAATGCAATACAACTTTTAGAAAGCATTCATTGAAGCATTCTTATTTAGCGTTGCGACCATTGATATTTATATGTAAACAAATAAAATCACACCTATCGCGAATAAATATTCTCTTGAAAAACTTCAAAATTTTCTGATTTTCTATCGTGAATAGCTATTTTTTTTGGGAATGAACTCGCAAACTTAAAAAATGTGACATCGCCAATGTTTACGAATTATTTCACAAAATAAATTCACAACAAGTGACTATGGAAACGAGAAGAGAACATTTAAGTTGTTATTTGTATTTCAAGCAAGAACTCTATTGAATCACTTCTCTTTTCTTGAAGGAGCGCAAGTGCTAATCATATTCTTTGCTGCAGAATAAATGGCGGTTTTTAGACAGAACGATGATCCTCACGTTTATGCCGTCTATACAACGTGCGACACCTGGTATTCGGTTATTGTGTAGAACCATTTCGCAAGCTCCTTTTTTTCGTCAAGAGATGACAAGACAATCCAATTCATAACGTTATTTTAAGAAATAATCAGATATAATTAATATTCTAAGGAATAAGGGAAAAATCAACATCAATTTAATTTGGAACATACATAGCAAAACAGTAAAACGTTGTTTTCGAAATCTTTCATGCATTCTATCGTCATTGCTCATGTGTATTTTGCTTTCACTGAAAATTAAATTAAATTGATGTTGATTTTTCCCTTTTTCCTTGGAATATTGGTCATGTCTGATTCTTTCTGAATATAACGCTACGAACTTTAGCCTAATAATCGCATCAACTATTTTTAAAACTTCACTTTACTAAATGTAAGTTGCGTCACACCGACATTGTCACATCGGAATCAATCCTTATTCAACTTGCAATATTCCTGGAACCTGTAAAGAACATTTGTTTTAGAGACAACCGTACTTAGATCTGTATTATTTTTGCTTCGTCTCCGTTAACGATATCGGATCCGATTCATTGCGTATATATCTTCGCGGCAATCTCTCAATGGATTGCTTCTCCTCTTCCAGTACCAGAAAACGTAGATAAACGGTATAAAGTATTTTTTTTCGAAATAAGTATGTATATTTTCCTTTTACAAGTATTTACAAAGCGCTGAGACGAATAATTCACAATATAAACTTTTATTCTCAAGATATCCGCGATACCGATTTGTTGGGAATAGGAATATAGGCTTCTTCCCAAGCCACTTATTTCTAGAACATTTGCGATAGAGGTGAAAGAAAAAAAAACTACGAAAGTTATAAAGGGTAAGCGCACTGTTGTCAAAACAGTGAAATTTACCTCCTCGCTTTTAAAGTTAATATTTCATTAACTTTAATTTTTTGAGCAGTTCTGAGATTTCGAGAGTTTTGTGATCCAACGAAGACTTGCATATGTATGTGTGTATGCATGTATGTATGTATGCATGTATGTATCCATACCTAAATAGAGTGCTCCAATTGAAACTCGCTTGTACTTACACATTTCTAAATTTAAACAAAAAATTAACTAATAACAAAACAATAAACGACAAGAAATCTTGTTGTATATCTCCCTTAATATGCGGTCTAAAAACTATCCTGGGTATCTTTTAGTTTGTAGTAAAAAACTTTAAATAAAAAAATTAATAAAAAATGTTAGTTTCATATTTTGATTAATTAAAGTTAACTGATTTATTTTTTTATTTTATTTTGTTAGTTTTTAATAACTCAGAACTAATGCTTCCAATTTGTAAAGATTTTTGTTTTGTTGTTTTCGTAAAAAGCAATTTATACTTTAAAATGCCAGTAAAAGACAGACATACAATCCTAATTTTTTAGTTTTTAATTTATTTTTTTATTAATAATGAAATAAAGAAGCATTTTAGGAATTTTTGTTTAATAATGTTTTTAACGGTTATTTTCATATGTAAAAAGTATCTCAAATTATAAATTCATTAGCTATAATTTTTGAAATAAAATACATTTGTAAGCATTAGCCTTAAGCATCATTTAAATAAAAGAAACAAAAACACCTTCGAACTGAAAAATTCGCAAATAAAGCTTTCAGGCCATTTCTGTATTCCATGCGAAATGAAAATGTTCGGAATTGTCAAGGCATTGTTGTTACTAACACCAAGTTCACACAGGAACATTTTGCTTGCACGAGTTTTAATTCAGATGGGAGAAAGACAGGGGAAGCAACACAGCCGTTATTTGCCTTTCTCCCAGCTGAATTAAAAGTTGCGCAAAAAAACTTGTCCTGTGTGGTGAATCTGGTGAAACAAATATTTATAACGACAACGCCAATTCCGAACATTTTCATATCGTATGGCACAACAGGCCTATTTATTTGCATTTTTTATGCATTGTACATTATAAAATTAAATTGATTCCCGGGGTTTTAATCATTTAAAAAATATTTTTATATATAATTTTTATTTTTTGTTAATTTAAGCTTTAGAAATGCCCATTTTTTAAATAAATTTGCGTAGATTTAATCAGATTAAGTGCTAAAACTCGTATATTTTTTAAAAGCTGTAGTTTAATATATTTTTTTTTATTAAGTTACAATTATTTTTTTAATTGCATAAAATATTTTTTTATTTATGTATGCTATATTAAATAATAGTTTTATTATCAATAAATATTCACAACACACAGCCGTAAATTATATTTAGTTTATACATTCTATTCTATATTTCGTTAATGTGTAAAATTTCCTTTAAACAATTATGTTTCCCAAATCATTTATGTCTCCCTATCCCCCTTCTCTTTATATTTTTGCGCTTTATTATGCTTATTTTATACATATGATAATTTTTTTATGCAAACAACCATATTTGTACAGTATATGAGTTAAAAATCTATACTGAAAAATAAAAATACAATATTAAAATTGTTAAAAAAAATTATTGTCTAAATTGATACTTTTAAATTTAAAAGCTTAGGGCCAGGCAATACTGGCGTTTTGAAAACGCACTTAAGGTGAGAAATTAAAAACACTACATATTTCAAATTAATTGAAACAAAAATCAATAAAAAGAAAAAACAGTTCTGTAAAAATTAAGAAAATGTGAAAAGTTAGCGATGACAATGAAATTATTATTTATCTTCTCGATAAAAGCATGTATATTAATTACATCGCGTGTTAGCTGCACGTAATCGGCCAGGTATGTAACGAATACCTTATTTGTTTCGAAAATTAGCAACGCCAAGCAATTATGTTGATTTTTTTAAAGCAACGTAAGTTTATTTTTTACTTCTTCATATATTTGTGTAGCCCATAAGTAGCTCTACAGTTAGTAAAAGTTTAGGAAACATTTAACCACTTGATTCTGAAAAACAAGCTTACTTTCTTGGTGACGAACGTGACAGAAAGTGGACTTTCCTGTGGAAGTGCCCATATGTTTTATTTTAAATTCCGACATTTTCGGGATTTTTTAACACCTTTTTTTCATAAAATTTCCTGTGGAACTTTTTAAATTAATAAGAGGTATGCAAAGCAAAGGGATACAAGTGACAAAACTAAAAATATTGAGTTATATGTAGGCATCAAAATTTAATACCAATATCTATCGCTCTAAAAAAATTCAGATCTGTGCGATGAGCTCAAAAGACGGTATGTATTAGAAGCGAAAAATATTCACCCCTATCGCGAATAACAAGTGAAATTTATCGATGGCTTAATATAAAAAGGGGGTATCTCGATTTTTTTCGAAATCGAGTTTTTAACGTTTTCTGGTAGCTAACTTCTAAATACATCATCCCTAAAGAACTAAGTAAGTCACTTTTGAAAATAATGATGTTATGGCCACTTAAAATTTTTTTTTGTATGTAAGTGTTCTAGTTTGTGTTCAGTTTTTTCCTCCTCCTGTAAAATAACGAAAATTCGAGTTACATCTTTTTTATATTAAGCTATCGTTATGTTCCCTTGAAATTTTCATTTCCCTTCGACGGAAAATTTCTATCGTGAAGTTTCCGTGAACATTTTTTCCCGCTATCAGTTCTTAGTGAATGTAAATAAGGAAGAAGCTTAATAAAATAAATGAAAAATCAAAGAAATTTTTGTGAAAATATAACAAGTGGATTGCTAAGAATTGGAATTATCTTTTTATTCCATGAATTATCTTTTTATTTCATTGAATTGTTCGTCCAGGATTACTAGATGCATCCAGTGTCTTGGATCTTTTTATTTCACTGAATTGTTCGTCCAGGATTACTAGATGCATCCAGTGTCTTGGAGTACCCGAGTCATTGCAGGCAACCTAATTCGATCAAATAGTCTTTTGGTGTTAAATTAAAATTTCTCAAGAGTAAGTAAAACTGGGTTTTTATATATTTTGGACGCGACTCTCTACATACGCGGAAAAATCATTTGCTATTCCATCATCACGAAATTTAGTTCATGTGTGCCAGAAAGGTGTTGCATGGAGGCAGTGTTAATAAATGTGTTAGTATTACCCTACGTCTATACCTGATACATATATTTTTATTATGACAAATGCCAAATTCCATATATGAAAAACAGCTAACATAAAACTAATTATTTTGCAATATAAAGTTTGACTTTTGTCATGATAAAAATATATCATTTATAGGCGTAGGGTCAAGATAAATAAACACTATTTACTGAATTTGTCCTAAAAATAAATAGTTATAAGCTTTAATAATTAATTGGAAGGATAAAATAGCAATTACATGATGTATTTATCAATTTCGTCAGCTAAAATAAAGTGAACAAAAACAGGGGAAAAGGTAAAAACTCCACGTTAAAAAAATCATTCATGATAAGGGGAATGTTTCGAATTATTATTCATGATTACTAAACAAGAGAAAACATTTCGAGGGAAAAAGTTGAAGTTTAATTATTTAGAATTTTATTTTTTGCACTTTAAACGCTCTAAGAAGTCGAAAAAGTCTAGAAAACAGAATCCTTTAAGGAAGCCATACACGATGCGACTGTTGTTACAACCAGAGTAGGTTATACACGGAATTGCAACGTTTATGGGCTCGTTGTATTAAGTTGTGTCTTGGTTGTACGAAAGATATATATGTCATTATATATGTATATCATTGTATCATGATTATAATGAAACATAAACAAATAAATTTTAAAGTAAAATGCCTACAGCGTTCCTGATTGCTATACTGGCTTAAAAAAAAATCTACAATCATCGCCAGTTCATAGTTCAGTATACAATTGAGGCAGAGAATTGACAAACTCAAAGCAAATTTTTAAATTGCATGTTTTGAATTAAAATCATGAAAACACATTAAAGTTTTTCTTCAAATAAAAAGAAAACATATTAAATTTAAATTGTGCATCATTTTATATTCTCTTTACGGGGCAGATTAAATAAAATAGACCATATCGCTTCAATATACACTAGCTGTTTGAAAACGCCAAATTTCTAGCGTTTTCGTTTGTCGGAACACATTCTTAGCGTTTTGAAATCGAAAACGGAAATTTTAAGCGATATGCGTTTTTCTGAACATGTGCATATAATTGCGATTTGCACAGCATCGATATTTCTTTCTAATTGAATAAGGAAACAACAATTTACTAACTAACATATATTTTTAATTCAAATTAGTCCCACTTATCTTAAGAAAGCAACTTACACACCTACATATGTATGTAAATATATGTGTACATACATACATATATAAAATATTAATATTTTTAAACTAAAACTTAAAACTATATAGTTAAATAAATTTTATAATTAATCAATTGCCCTTTTTACTCCCAACTTCTGTTGCTAATGGCTCTGTTTCTGTTTCCTCGTTAGTTGGCTTATCTTCGGGGTTACAAACTGCTTCATTGTCGGTTAGTTTTTTCTTAGCACCTGGATAAGGGCAAACGCCACCTTTACACTCAAAAGGAAATTGTGGTCCTTCTTTTATGATATTACCTTGGGAATCTTTCTTTTCCCAAGGATTCCAATAGCGAAGCAATATTGGCTGAATAAATTTGTGCCAGATATATAGCAGTACAGGAATAATGAAACAAGGAACGCAAACCATTATTGTTTTTGGGAATGTTTAGTTAACAATAAAAAGTAAAAGAGCTGTAATTATTAAAACAAGAAAAGTTCTAAAAGATGATGAATTACTATAAATAGAAACAGCTGTCGCACAGGGTGATGTATATAAATGGGAAATTTTTATTTCTCACATACAGGGATAATATTGGCCGCGAGTATGGCAACTTTTTAAGGTATTACAAAATCGCATGATCCAATAATACAGGTCTCTGCATCTGTACAACAAAAACGCTTTCCTCCTGTGATTGTCAAAATAACTATCAGATATGTGACGGAAAATGATTTCGAAAACGAACCAATTTTAAAATGAAATTTCGGCAAAACTAAGTGGAGTCGCAATAAAAAATTAATTCAAGAATTTACATGAAAAAGTCTTGTATTCTATTTGCTGACAAAAATTAATTAAATTCGTACACTGCTGAGCTCTTGCTGCCACCTGGTATGAATTCGCCTTGCCAATGATGTTCGATATATTAAATCGTCAAAATAATTAATAAATCTTGAAGTCTGGCAACATCAACATTTAATTAAAAGACGTCATTTTGGTATTTAATAGAATGTCAAATTAGAAGTGGATTTTCATCGAACTTGGTCGGTCGTATTATGTTTTAATTTATTTATTCCGATTTTCGTTTTAAGTTTTCTTATTGTTTTGTTTCCATAACTAATTATTATTCAAGAGAAAAGCAGAAAATCTCAAATTTAATAGCAAAGAAGTGATTAGCAAATACATAGATACATCAAGTAGTTAAGTGTGACAAAAAGTTCAACAAAAGAATAGGTATTTTGAACGAGTGTATGGTATATCAATATTTTAGTATGTATATGGTATATTAATAAAAAATTTCTTTTGATGATTCAAAAAGTGTATGATTGAATAAAAAAAAACTCGGTGAAAACAATCACTTGATCGCATTAAGCTACTAATACCATAACAACAACAGCTAAAATAGTAACATCAAGGTAAATTTTAACCAACGAGAGGGAGCAAAAAGCATTCCAACAATAACTAAAAACCAAAAACAACTTACACAAACACACAATGTGGAGCCCAACACATATTAAAGTGACAAGTAAGTAAACAAAAACAACAATAATAAATATGCACGTATAGAATATATTTTAACAGTGCTGTCAATTTCGTAGTTATTCGGATCCAATTAATAGGCATCGAAAAAGAGAATTTCTTGCGGATTTGCTCCACTTCCGGATCGCAAGTTCAGGATCTTTTTGACTTTCATGACAGCTCTTTTGCTGGGAAGTAGAAGCTCCAGAGATTGCAAAACGCACCAATTTGACATTATTTTGCATTCGGTCCTTAGCTTTTGGGGCTACATGCTGCATCTAGTCATAATGATCCAACACAATAGCTTGATCCTAGATCATTTAAATAGCTAGATTGTCTGGACTTTTTTCAAAATTATTAAATAGTCTGTTAACTTCACGTTCACCCTAAAAATGCATATTTATCTAGCTCATTTTATCTTATTGTAGGCTAACCGCATAATATTGCATTTACATTTCGAGTATGTAAGAATTTGTCCTGCTTTCTCCTCCGAATTGTCCTATTTTTTCTGTAGAAAATCTTTAATTAGCGAAGCCACTATTCGATATACATACAGGAAAAAATCGTTAAACCGGGCCGAAGGGCCGCTAGGCAGAAAATATTTACTCATCGAAGTCACTATTCGGCATACATAGAGGAGAAAACACTTAAGGCCGGCAGTAACTCTTAAAAAGAAATTAATCTCCACCAGACAGTAAAGATCTTCTCAAAAACTTCAAATGATATCAATATTGACCGCATTAGATGAAAAACACCAATTTTTTACTGGAGCTTCAAAAGCTCATAACTCTGAAACTTAGGCATGCCACCAACTTTTTTATTTGATATTTTCTTAATATTTTTCAATTTTCTATAACACAGGTTATATTTTATTTCATTTGGACAAGCTTTGCTAAACTATAATAAAAAAAAGCAATGTAGCAAATATAACTTGTACTATTTTATAAACTCTTTACTAGGGTATTAACTCGCATAATGTTTGCTTGATTAATCGAATAATTGAAATCAAATAATTTTCGATCATAGTGCTGAAACACTGTTTCTAGAAAACTTTATTTTTCAGTGCAAAAGAGCGAGATAGGAATACAAGTGGTATATATTTATATTTTATCACTCACGCAAAAGAAAATGTTCGACGACAAATATTTCCCAATGTAAACGGCGTGAAACAAAAAATGTCAATTTCGGGTAAAATTTTCTTCGAGTAATTTAGCCCGACTAATCGAATAACTCGACTTGAAATTTATTTAAATGAGTTTTTGCAGATTTCTTAATAAAAACTGCAAACATTTTTGAAATTATATGAAATTTGTCAATCAAATGAAACGTTATTTTACAATAGTAGACCGCATGATCAAAGAATTAGGTAAATTATGCAGTAAGAATAATACTGCGAAAGAAACAAATTTCAAATATCTTGTACAATAGTTCGGAAATATAACCATCAGGCAGCCTTATCAAACTGCGACATTAGACGGATAAACGAACACAGCTATTATGTTTAGAAAAGTGAGTATTGCCACGCCCATGAACAGTAAATAAGCATTTTAACTACTTCTACTTAGACGATTCTTATTTAAATTTGTATACACATTTAGTTATCGTTACAATACAACATTGCGGTTAGATAAGTGGTCAGTGCCACGGCCATGAAAAGTAAATATTCATTTCAACTACTTCTACTTATCCGTTTCTTATGAAACTTCGCACTTCAATAATGGTATCAGTTAAAAGTTATGCAGAAAATCTTTATAAATCAGCGCCGTTTTAGTCAGAAAATAATTCTCCAGCGGAGCCGCTATTCGACATACCCAGAAGAGAAAACCATTAAGCACGCGCGAAGGCCGGCTAGGCAGAAAAGCATTCTTCAGCGAAGTCGCTATTCGACATATCAAGAGGAGAAAGCTATTCAGACCGGCCGAAGGCCGTCTAGGCAGACAATTTTTCTTGAACGAAGCCTCTATTCGACGTATCTAGAGCAGAAAATCATTAAGCTCGAAAATTAATCGTGATATGAATAAAATTTTTATGTACTTTCATCAAAATAAAAAATATATAAAAAATATATAATTTCAAGCGTCGATATCTCGAAAACGAAGCGAGATATCAAAAAATATTGTAAGCACTTTTCGTTTTATTTCGTCGAGTTCTATAAGGAACCATCGTCCAGTCACGTGACTTGTCTTAAAGTTTTGAAACGATAATTTTTTGTGATAAGGAAAACCAAAGTTAGCAACACTAAATTTAAATGAATAATAAATATCGAGGAATTTATGAATACATATTTTGTTTTTAGATGGCTGAGTGTATTAGTGTTAATTTAAAGGTTTTATAAATATTTGTTTGAAAACAAATACATGAACAAAAACTGAAGGTATTTTGGTAGAGTTTATATTATTAATATACCCATATTTTTGTTTCTTTTGTTTTGTTTATTTTGTGAATATAAAAATTTTTGCAGTTTTTTTTTCAATTATTATGACAACGATGATTAACTAACTGAAAACGTAATTGGCAAACTATTTTGTTACTTTTATTTATGTATTTACTCGTATATGAGCTTTTGGTTTGACATCGATACTGTGCTTAGAAATGGTAATTTTGACTTAGTCCATATAAAACCAACCAGTGACCGAATCGAACCGAACTTAGTATGGTAGTTAAGTCTTGTACAACTAAGATTTCATCAGAAAAATCAAAGGAGTATCTCCAGTCGTTCCCAAATTGTGATGCGTTTGATATAGGAAAAATTACAAAAGTTGTTTCAAACTGTTTTTATATAATTGTCTGTAACTTTTAGTTGCATAGGACAACCCGTTCTCCAGTTATGTGAACATTGTTGTGCAGCTGTAAATTAATTATCCAATTTTAATGTTCGCTTTTACTTTTTACAATGTTTGTTTTATTTGAAATATACTTTTTTTTATATGTTAATAAAAAATTACAGATTTAAAAAATTTTTTTATTTTGTTCCGAATGATTAGAAAACAAACATTTTGATAATTTTCTTTTTGCGACTAGTTCCACACAGTGTCTCTGATGAAACCATTGGTAACATAGATAGCAGCTGTTAATAAAATAATGAAAACTCTCTTAACAGTGAGTCGTAAATGTCGAATCGTTATCAAGATAGAAATTTATCGGGTATAGAGTGCATTTATTGACAATTTTGTAAGAGCTCAAGCTCAGATAAATTTGTCTTGATAAAAACGTAAACAAACTGTTTGATTATTTATTTTGAAAAACTAAAATTTTTACAACATTTTTACTAAAAAATATACGAATAAAGAAAAATATGAATGCTTTATTTAAATAAAAGCCGTTTAATACAAAAACAAGTGGAATAGTGCATGAATAGTGCAAACTACCTTCACGACAAACAAATTGTGATTTATCATAACAAAAAAAAAATAAATAAATAAAAAAAAAATATTAATAATAAAACACACACTTCGCATTTATGCTTGCGTTGAGCTTATATATAGCATTGTCACAGATTCCGTTCGGATTGGTTTTGATTCCGTAGTTGTCATTCCGAAAAAGTACATTTTTGGTGCTTTAGATTCCGTTTATTTTGTATTTCGTTTTTATACCTTGAGGCGTTTGTTTATTCTTGTTTTTAGATGTAAAGCTCATATTGAGCTTTTTATTAACATGGAAAGCTCATGACCAAATATTTATTTGACGCTCCTAAAAGTATGCACGTGTTTTAGTATTTACTGCAAATGAAGTTATTAGAAAAGTGTTTTTCAATCCCACTTTGAAATTTAAAAGTGGTTTGATAACGAAGAAAATTTTCGTTTTTCGTTTTCTGAAGAAGCAACTTACGGAATTGAAACCACTTCCGATCGGAATGGTATTCTGTGACATGGCTGATAATTTGGGGTCAAGGAATCAAATGGCGCTTGCCATTTTTTCAGATTGGCGCTAGTTTTCGAAATATTGCTATATTAATACTTTTCTTTGGATACCCTATTATTCGTTAAAAATTGATCTTATATAGAAATTATGTCAACAGATAACGGCTATATATTTATGTTTACATTATATAAGATACAATAAAACAAATTTAATACCCATTTTATTTTGTTTTGAGGTATTTTCGACGTTATTTTTTTAAATTTCTTGCCGAAGTTTTTGCTCCTTATCATGTTAATTGCAAAGTCAATGTTGATGTAGTCGAATGTGCTGATCGTTTCTCGTTCGTCACGTTGAAAAGCCATGAGACAGAAACGATCAGCACATTCGACTACATTTATGTTTTCTACATTTACGGTCGGCTAAATCAGCCTTTAGGTTTTTGAAGTTTTTAAGTATTTCTGAAACTACCGAGCTGATTAAAAAAAATATTGGTGCGTCTTAAAGATAATATTGTTGTCGAAACCCGTGGGAAACCCGTTATCCTGTTAGGTTAAAATTTTTGAAAAAAGTATTTATCTCGAAAACTAGAACCCAAAAAGGAAGAAAGTAAATCAACTGCAGATTCGGATGCAGCGCCCAAAATTGCATAAGAAACCACTTTCAGTTGCTCCAATCCAAAACCTTGTAAATTTGTGTTTTTAGTTGTCACGAGCTGGAAGGACGAATAAAACATTAAAATAAGCTAATCATACTTGTTAACTAATAGATTTAGGGAAAAGTTGTTAGGGTATCAAATGTGTAACCTTCTCAAGCAACATTTTCTTTCTACAATTTTTTTTTGTGAAATTAATGTTTTTGAAGTTATGAGGTAAGAAAGCTAAATTTGAGGGGTCTTCCTAAATATAAGCTGGCTGCCGCCACGTCTTACCCCCAAACCGAATGATCGGAAAATTTGGCAGGTTGACTTTTTTTTATCAGTACTCACCAAACTGAGGGCTGGGACTGGGAAAATCGATTTTTTTTAAAATAAAGGTCACTAGTACTACATATCGCTCATTTACTCAAACAATATCATAAGTCAAAAATTTTATTTTTCAGTTCATAATGCAAAATAAATCGTCATATACAAGGCGAATTCAGTACCAGGTAGCCTTATCATCACAAATGATCATCAGCTGATTACACCCAATCAGTCAAACTCTATATGAGAAAAGAGAAAAACTTTAACCCGAACTGTCAAACCACAAATAAAAATAGTCGTACACCTACTTTGTATATGTGGTGTTTTAATGATAAGGCCACTTGATATTAATTCGCTTAGGTCATATATTTATACCAAGGTGGATTTATACAGGTGATATTATAAGCACAGCTGTTCTACTTTTTTTCCCGCAAATTAGATGATCGTATGTCAAAATTTGTATACGTTGACATAGAGGCTGAGATGTCAAATGTTATTGTAATGTTGTAGTTGTTTTAGAATCAACACCACCTGATAAAATTAATTCACCTTGATTTATATTGTGTAAAAATATTTTGTATACTCACCTCGTGAGAGAAGAATACAATTTCATTTCTCCGTTAACTTGCGATGTAAATTGAAAACTTTACAGTCATTTTCAACAAAACTAGTTTTTTGAGTTATGCCGTTGTTTGAGTAAATCAGCGATATGTATGTGTGTACGTGTGATGTTCAATACCTCTGGTAATTAAGAGGATTTCGTAGCAATGAAGTATTTTCTATTATTCAAATACATACCTATAAAAACCAGGGACTGAAACCATGAAAAAATGGGTTCAGGTTCGGGTTAATCAAAATAAAAAGTTCAGGTTCGGGTTCGGTTCAGGGTTCGGTTCGGGTCCGGGCTTCAAACCAAAATTTAAACGCGCACAATTATTTTACTTAATAATAAAATACATAAATCAATTTTACATTCACGTTTATACGTTTAAACACTATCCTGCCTGTTCTGTAAATCGAGTCGTTTTAAAAACGCTCGATTAAAAAAATTAAATCCACTAATAGCAAACTTATTTTAATATTTTTCTTCAATATCATATTTTTTAGAGCTTAAAATATCATATCTGAAATTAATTTACTATATACGATTTAAAATACATCAATGGGGGCATTATTTATTTTTGGAAACCGAGAAATTTACTCGGATTCGGTTTACCGAACAGGGCCGTATATTCTTTTTTTTAGGTAAATTTAACTTTTCAAAAAAACTTTTTTCAACCTTGTAGCGTACGTACCGCATTGACACAAGAAAATATACCTCAAATAAGAAATTATTAGAAATACCCAGAACAAGAAAAAGCAAAAAATTTTGGCAACCATTCGCCACTTTTAAAAATTGCAAAAAATAGTCAGCTTTCGGGGTGCTGCCACCTGGTATGAATTTGCTTTGGTCGTTATTTTATTTTGATTTTGTTTTTAATTTTTTTTTGCATGCAAGAAATGTAATGTTTTTTATTATTCTTCTATTCAATATTTTTTTTTTGAACCCGAACCTTGCTGAATTTTTGGGTTCAACGGGCTCGGGTTCAAAGTCTTTATAAACAGCGAATCTGAACCCGTTTGTGTTCAGGTTCGGGTTCGATTTCAGTCCCTGATAAAAACTGATTTTTTGTCTTTATTGAAAATTTAAAAATTTTCAGTTAATACACAATAGCTGAACGTGTGTAATATGTATGTAGATATGTACTGTATAACATATTGCATTTATATACATATGTATAACATTTACATATGTACATATATTGATTCATATGTAAATATTTCCATGTAAATGTAATAAAAATTAATTAAATACCGCACCTACATATTTGTTGCTGCTTTTTAGTTTGTTTTAAAATCGTTTTCTTTTTTGAAAGAAAATCATACACAAATCAAATATGTACACTTAATTATTGAAAAATTATATATAACTAGAGACCGTATTTTAATATTTTTAAAACCATAATTTTTGTTTTTTTCGTATCAAAAAACAAACACTTGTGATTAAAAAATTATATTTATCCATTTGGATTTTTTTATTTGAAACAAAGCATTTTTATTTTATTTTCTTTTCGAAAGAAAATAAAATAAATATCGTTTATGATATTTTAAACCTTTTCATCGGATGAAAAAATGTTATGTGTGCTATAAGAAAAATGTGTTGTAAGAAAAAATCATATAAGAAAGACAGTAAAATAATAAAATGTTTATATGCACATTTGAAACACGTTTTGAATCAATTAATACAAGGAGAGGAGGGAAAAATTGCGAAAAATACGAACATTTGCAAAAACTTTCTTGTACATGAAATATTACAATGTTACGATTGATTAAAAGCTCCAAAAATGTAAGAAAACCATAAACTTTGGAAAATTTTCGCTTATCGCAAAAATAGCGAAAATTCGCGAAAAATGGCTAAAATTTAAACAAACCATAATTTTGATTAAAAATTGCTAAAACTGTAAGGAATGACAAAATTTTGAAAAAAAAATCGCGATAGTGGCGAAAATTCGCAAAAACTTGCTAATAGCGACATGATAAAAAATTCTAATATGGTTTAAAAATCGTGTAAACTATAAAGAGCCTAACTACTGGCAAAAAGTCGCTCCTATCCCGAACATTGCGAAAACTCGCGAGAATTTGCAAAATCGAAAACAAGCCCTAACATTGATTAGAAACCGCCAAAGCCGCATGTTCGCGAAAATTTGCCAAAAATATTGAAGAAATCACTAATATTGTGAAGAATAACAAAATCTCAGAAGAAATTGCTAAAGTCCAATGTATAGTAAAAGTTTTTGTTCTTTAATTTTGGTGTGAAATATTTTCAAGTATTTGAAAATAAATATAAATATTTTATTTATTTGTACAAATGAAAATACATTTTCATCAACAAAAATATTTATATGGTATGGAAATAAATAATAAAACGTTTCCGGGTCTCTGTATATAATGCTTTAAGGGCCCAATAAACTCGCATACATGAATGACATACATGAAAACTGACAAACATTGGTGTTTGTAAGTTTTTCTCCTCACACTGTTCATGGAAACTGGACAAACAGTTATTTAAATTTTTTTCAAAAGAACTCTGAAAAAATTTTTAAAATTTCAATCATATTTAAAATAGATAAAATGGCGACAAAACCCATTGTGATTTCAAATTTGAATTGAAAAATATAAATAATAAAAAAAAATATATATATGTATATACATATATATATTTTTTATAAATAACAAACACAACCCGCGAAGCGGTCAGCTTGATTGAATAAACCATGGTATAAGTACATAAGGTAGTTCCACTTTCTCTTTTTTTCTGACATATTATCATATGACAAAAAAAGGAGTTCTGACGTTTAAACTGAAAATCGTGCTGAAGCTTTAGCGAATTTTCATAATTTTCGCGATTCTTCTCGAGATATTTACTTTCGTTACATTTTTAGCGAGTTTTAATCAATTTTGGGGCTTGTTGGCAATATTGCGATTTTTCGACATTTTCGTTATATGCATGATTATTACAAGTTTTAGCACTTTTTAGAGTTTTTTGTAGATTTTTGGAATTTTTCCGTTTTATTTTATTTCCGCAATATTTGTTTAATATGCAATAATTGTTCAATTCACAAGCTCGTATTAACGTCGTATGTGTTGTGTAATCGTCTAATTATACAATATTGTATTTTTGTTGTTGGTAATTTTCATACAAAAGTGCGTTATAATTATACGATTGAATTTTATATGTTCTTCAAATAGTTGTATTGAGGCCAGGTCTGGGAATATTCTATTTGTTAGATTAATCTGTAAAAATATTTTATATATATGATAAGTAACACCAGAAAATACATTCTTCTTAATGATAAAAATATAATTGATTCATTTCAATTTAATTTTCAAACTATTTTAATCAAAATTGCTTGTCGCGAAAAAAGTTATTCTATTTGGCGTTAAATTAAAACTCCCATGCCTGGTTTCATTTCATGGTGAATTAATACCAGGTGGCCTCGAGAGATCAGGTGACTACGAATTGCTTACCATATTTGAACTGGAAACTGTGTTAATGTATCGGCTTTTTTGATAGTCCAAATATAAATTCTGCACGGCGAATTTATATTTGGAATGTCAAAAAGCTGATATATAACACTGTTGATAGTTCAAACATAGAAAGATTTTCTTAGTCGCCTGATCTCTCGAGTTGATGAGTTTTTGGTTTATGAGGGTGCCCTTCCCGCCGCTCCTATCGAGTATACCATTTCATATAGAAAAATAATTTTTAAAATAGTTTCACAAATGACGGAGAAATCGGTGAACATAACAAAAAAAAAATAAAAAATACATAAATGACGAACATATATTCTCCTTCTCCTTTTCTGAAGTCGGTTGAAAATTAACATTAAATTAAACATTTTAAAACTCCCCGAACAAAATGGATGATAACGTCAAAAATGCTGGACCGATTTTCTTCAAAGATGGGTTAGAAGATTTTAGATCAAGTCAGTCACCTTAAAAAAAAATAAATAAATAAAACAAATCAAAATCGGTCTAGCCGTTTGGACTCTACGATGGCACAGACAGACACACAGAAGTGTTGGCACACTTATTGAGCATGAGAAGATGGTGGGAAAGAGCAACATGTAGGTAGGGTCGTGTAGGTGGATGTTTTTTTGTAGTCTGTGCCTGGAAGAAGCTGAATGAGCAGCACTCAATGCGTGTGAATGTCTAGTTTTGGCTAGGATTACATATAGAACCATTGGCAAACACATTTAAGATATAGTAAAATCCATACAACAATAGAAGACGCGGGGTTGAGAATTCAAAAATTATGTTTTTTTTCAATTTATCAATTAAACAATTTTCTAACACCTCCATATTAAATAAGTTTTTTCAACACCAGAATAAGTGTAAACATAACAAAATTTTAAAAAGAAACTAACATTCAAAAAGTACTATATACGCCATTTTGGATCAATAATAAAACTAAATAGACAGACCACCAAATAAACTCTAGATAATAAAACATAAAATATCAAACGAAAGATGTTTACAAAAATATAAAAAAGGAAAACTTAATAAATGTCAATGTACGAAACGATTATAGGAAAAACCAGTCTGTATGTATTCTAAGCAAAAAACAAATAAAAAAATTCAATATATTCAATTACCATCAAGTTAAGTAAGTTAGATACCAGTATTTTGTAGTAACATAAGCTCTGAAATGGAACTCTCATACGGAAGAATTTTGTGCAACTTTGTTGGTACATATTTAATATAAACTACCACCACACCATGCACACAGATCGATTGTACCGAACGGATGACATGCTAGCAGGTGTATTTTTTAAACTTGTACTTCATATATGGTCACTGGGTTTTGGTAAACTTTTTTTTATCATGCAGTAAACTAGATGAAGAAGATACAAATAATACGTATTACATAAAGTAAAAGAAGTAAAAACACAGACTGAAGAATAACCAGCACAACTTATTATAGGTTGGTTGGCTGCTGAGACATTTTTAGTTAAAATTTGTTTGCCTGTCTGTCTCACAAACTGAATTGGAAAAACAACGATGGTTTAGAAAACTGAATGAAAATTAAACCAAGTACAGCAAAATTTATTTTAATACTCGATAAATCCGTTATTTTCGCTACTCTGTCTGTCTGTTTGTCACAGGATTCTATCTCGAGAAAATTAAGAGGCACAGAACTAATAAAAGTTGAACTTTTAAATCCAGATAGTTCCCAAGCAAATAAAAGAAATAAACAACTCTTTATTTCAGTATGTATTTTCCCTTTAAAAATGATTCTACAATTTATCAGCGACGTTTAAAACCAAATTCTACTTACCACTGTATCAGCAGCAGCCCTATTTCTATTGGCCGCTAGGGGCTAGGTTCTTATTCTTAGTTAAACTTAGTTTAACATGTGCTTAACTAAATTAAACCAGATACAAATTTAGTTAGACGTTCTTTAACCACCAACTCTGTTTTTAATGGATTAGGAGCTGTCAATTTTGCCAGATCTGCCGTACTTTTTTTCAATCCATATGTGGCATTTTTGAAATTTTTTATTATAACTAAGGCAACACTCTAAATTTAAGGAAATATCACAATCATTTGCAAACATCTGAAATGCAGTTTACTAATTTTTTCCGCATAATAGTATTAAACAAACATTTTTTATTTAGTTTTTTTACATATTAATTGAAGTCTTGTAAAAATATTTGATTTTCTTTTCAAGTATCGATTTTTTAAACTATTTTTTGCCAATTCTAACTTGGGTTTAACTGAAGAATGCTGCTGTGTTAAACTAAGATTATTTACTAGATATCTTTATTTGAAAAACAGTATATTAAGTTTATTTTACAGTTAAATAACCATTGTAGTTTATTTATATCCTAAAAATTACCCCTAAGCAGGGTTGTCAGATGTGGCGATTTCTCGCCAAACGTCTTAATTTTCGATTTGGCGACATGGCGATATTTTGGCGATTTATAAAGTAGTTGGCGATTTTGTTGGCTATTTTCGATGCGCCATGAACTTTTTAGAGAAACTTGAAAGTCAGTATGAAAAACTAAAATTATTTTTATTCCGGCAGTTTTATGTATAAATTTTTATATATTCATATTTATGTATGTGAACGAAATGTATTGAAAGAATATTTTCAACACATCAAATCTCATCTGCGAAATAGAATGCTATATGAGCTTCTGGAAGCGCTATTACGAGTTGTAAAATACATGAATGTAAATAACACTTTGTTGCACTTCTTTCGTACCTTTTCAAGTAATGCTGAACCAATTTAATTATCCTACTCTTGCGAATGAAGTGTATATTGTTCTTGATATGTAATAAAACTGTAATGATATCCAAATTGTTTGGATATAAAATAGAAAATGTAATCAAAATTATATACTTCATAAATCCCTAGAAAACGCAAATTTGATATGTATAACCTAGGAATTTGCATATAAACCACGGAAAAATTAAGAAAGCGGCGACTTTCCTCTTAATAGACAGAAATTTCGTTTATAGGGTGCAAATTGCATATTGGACACGTAAAAAGGGTGAATATATGCAAAACTTTTATATAAAAAGCGTACTTCCTAAAGACGACTGAAATTCAGTATGTGGACAGAAATTGCACACGTAAAAATTAAGAAATCGGACCGCTCCAATGCTCATCTCATATCGGAATTTCCCCCATCAACCCTCGAGAAGGGGTGCATGCTGAGCATGCTTTTAGTATTACAGTCGTACGTCAGAGCTGACACGCGCAATCTTTTATTGCTTTTTTTATAGTAAACATAAAAATTAAACAAAATATATATTTTGGCGACTTTTTTTCTATTTTGGCGAATTTTAGCAATTCGGATTAAATTTATTTTTTATTATTTATAAAAAATATTTTTAAAATTAAAAAAAAAATTTTATATATTATTGGCACAAGCTAAAGAAAACCCAACGTGGCGATTTTGGCGATTTTTGACATTGAATTTGGCGAAAATGGTCAAAATACATCTGACAACCCTGCCCCTAAGTGTTAAAGCCCTTATGACACTACATTTTTTCTTCATTTTTCAAGTTTTGGAGAACAGTGCAAATATAATATAATGGGAAATTTTGCCAGGTGCAAAGAGTTCAGCTATATTAAGATAAATACCATATTGTCAAAGCTTTTACTAATGTTATCGATAACAAATGTGGGCCTGTCAAAAAAATATAAAAATGTTCAACTTAAAATTGACATTTCAAGCTTGAAACAATAAACTGTTGCCAAGTAAGCGGTTTATTCACGAATTCAGCTTCTTAGCGCCTCTTTTTTCTTTTGTCTTTTATTATAAATAAAAAGTAGGCAGCAGTTAAAGAAGTCATTACGTTTTGTTTACATTTTGTATAGTTGTTTCTTTCTATCATTTGCTATTTCTTTCTTTCAATTCTATAGCAAAACAATGTAAGAAAAATGTAGTGTCATAAGGGCTTAAGCTGTCGTTACTGTATGTAGATTAGGGATGAGCAAGTGAAAAATATATTGATATATTTGTAAATATCGATCGACATCGATATATACCGAATAAAAATATCGATATTTCGATATACATAATCCCCATACATAATCCCCAAATTGTCTAAAAACAAAACACGAAAACTACTTTTCTTATAAATAATTAAGGTGGAGAAGAGTTAATTTCCAACATCCTTACTATTTCACTAATATTTCATGGAACGTACACTAACAAAATTATACTCAAAGCAACATAATTTTTGGAATACAAAAAAGATTTTGTTACTAGTCTTCTGTTTGATGAAGATTGTGTCGAGATTTTTTTAAAAACTGCACGAAAAAAACCAAAGCCAAAAAATATCGAATTTTATCGATATATCGATATTTTTTCAAAAAATATCAATATATTGCAATTAAAAATATCGACGATATATATCGATATTTTTGTCCATCCCTAATGCAGATGATTCTCAAGTACTTCCCTACAGATAATATTGGACTACGTGGTCCATTTTATCTGAAATGGAGCAGTTACAACATGGTCCTATGTAATGCAGTCATGGACCATGTCATTTGGAAGCAAAAGCTTGTAGTTAACCGACAAGTGTTGTAGTTTTGAGCCTACTCCGATGTAGTGCAAAGTTGGGTTGTATGGTCCAGCCCTAGAACATCGCAATGCTAAATCGACCATGTGCTCTCTATATATTTGGGTTACCTTTTGAATAGTCCTAGTCATCTATGGGGTATACTTTACATGCGTGTATGGACTAGTCGCGTTATCTGCAGGGTTTGCTCTGTTATTTTAAATTTTAACTGTTGTTTCGGCAATGCCGAGATCTTATGAAACAGAATAATCAGTATTGTCAATTTGTATCGTTAAGATTGAATTGGTATTTGCAATCTAATTTCAGTATGTATGTTTGAAAAAACTTGAATTTTTTAAAACAAAAATGTTAGTTTGAATAACAAACCTTATAATTATTAAAATAATAAAAATATTAAAATTAATTTGATGAGATACAAATTAAAAGCGGTGAAAATGATCGCCTTAACTGAGCTGTCGAGGCCACCTGATATAAATTCGCCTTGCCTCAAGCTATTTAAAAAAAAAAGTTGTTTTAATATTTGAAATTCCAAATACAAAAATAGTTATTAAATATGTAAATCCACCAACATTTTAAGAAAAGAAAAATAATAAGTTTGTACTTTATTTCTGTAACTTTCATTTTCTTTCGAACAAAATACCAGTGTTGAATAACTTAAACAACTTATTAAACGCTTTCTCTGAAATAAAGTTGTAATAAAAACCAAAAGCTTCAAACAGATTGTGTAAGAATGCTTAATTAGAGTTGACAAATCTTTTTACAAACACTGAGAGTTTTGCTCAAGAAATAATTCAACAAACATTTGCGAAATTAATAAAAATTGCAAATAAAATAGTGTTTCTTTTTTTAGTTTCAATAGAATAATAAACAAATGATATTTTTAAACTATATGATTTGTTTAATTATATTCTCTACAATTGTTGACCGGTTCTGCGGTCTCATTATAGAACTGCGAAATACAAACAATTTAAATTTCTTGCAAAAGTTACCACAATTGTGAGTATTAATACTCTCTCTCTCGTATTGTTATTTGTATTTAAATTTTTGATATGTATGACTAATGACATCAGCAATTATCATAAACTTGAGTATTTTTATGTTTGATTCCACAAGCATTTTAAAATTTGTATTTGACAATTTTTTTTATTGAATGAGTGTACTCGTATTTAAATTCCAAAAAAAAACTCGTTGGTCGCCCATGAAATGGTATTTACAAACAGGAAATACGTTTTGTTTACTTTTGGCCTAATAATAATTTCTTGTATTTGCATTTTGCAAGATCAAATTTTTTGTAGTTTGTTGTTATATGAGAAAACGGTCATTGCTTAAAATATTTTTGTTTAATTTTAAGCAGAAATTGGCACAAAATTGCACACAAAATCAATTTTAAATTAAACATAATTTTTAACATTTTATTTAAGCAAATTTTTTGTAGTTTGTTGTTATATGAGAAAACGGTCATTGCTTAAAATATTTTTGTTTAATTTTAAGCAGAAATTGGCACAAAATTGCACACAAAATCAATTTTAAATTAAACATAATTTTTAACATTTTATTTAAGCAATAGAAATGAGAGATTTATTTATTCACTCCCGTTTTTAATGATCCTTTTAAATTTTTAATAGGCATTTGTCTTCAAATGTACACGAGCACAGACAGCTTCGAATCCCACCCAGCTTGGTAAAAAAACAAACAAAATTAAAAAAATATATATAAATAAAATATTATGTGTATACATTTTTTTAAATTTTAATTTGTTTATTTAACTACTTATTTTTTAGCTTCAAGTAAGCCAAATAGTAACTAATTAATTGCTGTGACAATGTAAATGTGTACATTTGTGCGGTACTCCTTTTTTTGGACTTCTCAAACAAAAAAAAAGTAGTTATCGAGTCAAATTGTAAGTAATTATGAGTTAAATCCTCATATCCTTTTTTGTTTATCAGTAAGCAAAGCTTTTGCTGGGAAGATATTATTTCAGATTTTACACAAACGAAACGGGTGGCCCTAGCCAACGAGCTTAGAATGCACATTCTGAATTTTCCTTTCCTTTGTGACTGCTTGACTCTAATAGTGGAGCTGCAATAGCGGGCTGCAATCAGCTGTTCCGTTTTCCTCTTGAAATTTCACTGCTAGGCAAATGCTCGCGGCAAATCAACGCGAAACAAATGTCAGACACAATTCATAAATCACTTTGAAGACATAAAATTTAATTTAAATATTAAATAAAAACTTTTGTTTCAATAACAACTAAATTGTGTTTGTAAATAAAACTATTATTTATTGAAATAAAATTTAATTTATGTATTTTATTTGTCAGATAACAATAATTCCATATACCAATGTCGTTTCAAGCGGCAAAGAAAAAAAGTTGAACAAAATTGAACTTTGCCGCGCGGCCGCTTCTCACAGCACTGCCAAATCAAATTAATTATGATATGCCAAACTTGTTGTTTGAATATTTTTTGAATTACACCACCCTTTTATAAAATGGCAATTCTATCGCCGCCCGCTGCCGCATGCCGCTTACATTGGCCCTCCACTATAATATGCTAAATTTCTTGGAGGAGCTTTAATGGCTCCAGATGCAATATTTGATATCTCACAGTACAGGACACAACTATTGGCTTCGATCGTAGCGTTAATCTGTCTTGCTGAACATACTTATATGTAGGTCGTTTTGAATATCGCATAGGTTTGCGCTGGCTCAGGGCGTGCCTATAATAATAATGGGTCTCTTTATGATGCAAGTCCAGCGTACACGTTTACTGTTTAAACGATGAAGCAAATGCAATTTGCTTAAATTTATTAAATAAATAATTCTTGCAAAAAACACCGACTACAAAATAGGCGTGGCACCGCCCCCATATTTTATCATGTATTTTTACGAGAAATAATTGTGTATGCAAAGTTTCATAAGAATCGGATAAGTTTAAAGTGGTTAAAATTAATATTTACTTTTCAAGGGCGTGGCACTGCCCACTTTTCTAGCCACAATGTTGGATTGTAACGATGTATGCAAATGTGTATGCAAAGTTTCATAAGATGGGGCTAAGTAGAAGCAGTTAAAATGCTTATTTACTTTTCAAGGGCGTGGCACTGCCCACTTTTCTAAACATATATTAATGTATTCTAACGATAACTAAAGGTGTATGCTAAGTTTCATAAGAATCGGTTTAGTAGAAGTTGTTGAAAAATAATATTTACTTTGCACGGTCGTGGCACAGCCCACTTTTTTGATCCTGATGTAGTACTTAAACAGAAGCTTAATATGTCTGTAAAGTTTCATAAGAATCAGTTGAGTAGAAGTATTTGAAAACGAATGTGTATTTACTTTGTATGGGTGTGATCCCGCCCACTTTTCAACGGGACCAATCTGGAAATACATCCTTTTGAATAGAGAAAAAAATCCGAAATGCATGACGAATTGATAACCTTACTCCTTTTTTGAAGTCGGTTAAAAAGTACAAATAACTTCTTTGCAATAACTTGCCATCCAATGATGTGCAGTTGGTATGTATTCCAGTTTTATTTCTTTATTTGTTTTTTTTTATTTATTAAAACGTTTGACGATGACATAATAAATATTGCCAACATTCGCTAATGGTTTTGTATCTAATACCTGTTTTATTTTATAACTGTGTTCCATATAGAAACAGTAAATGCAACATGATAATCATGATGTTTACTATTATAATGTTGCCTGCCTGCATACATGTATGGTTAGTTTCATTATATGGATTTTATTGGCAAATGAATAAATACTTTTTTCTTTATTAAATTACCACAATAGAGCAACAACAAGCAAAAAAAAAGAACTTTAAAACTATAAAAAAGTGTTCTACATACAACTCGTATTTTGTTCTATGCCTCCTCGCGATGCATTTTGTCTGTTTATACTCTTGTTTTATTTTAATTTAAACAAACTGCACTATTTTTAAATTTCCCGATACAATCTCAAGATATTTACATTTTTAGATACTCATCAACAATGAAATAAATATAGAAATGTACTTAAATAAATTTAAATGAATAAACACAGAGTTACATATAAGTAATATATGATGGGTACATAGAACAATGTACAAACAGTAGGGTATTCACTCGATTAATGCTTGCTCGATTAATCGGAAAATTGAAGTCAAATAATGTTCGATCAAACAAAAATTTCCAATTTCGAGTAAAAATTTGTTCGAGTAATTTAAGTCGATTAATCGAATAAAAGTTTTATGTAAAAAGTTTTATGTAAATTTTCTTTTTTTTCGAATAAATCTTTTAAGATTTCTTAATCAAAACTGACAAAATAATTTAATTTGATAAATTTGCCATTCAATTCAATCCTTCTCAGATCAGGGTTGGCTGCCCACTGGGTAACCCAAAAAACCCCCACCTGGGTTTTTATGGGTACTTTGTTTAAAAAAACCCAAGCGGGTTTTTTACGTTATATCCATTCAAACAAAGATGAAGATAGTTTTGAAGTTTCATTTACAGAATAATAAAATAAAATCATTATAAAATTCATATAAACGAATAACCCAAGTACAAATGTATTTATATGTCTCGTTATGTGTATGTACATTTAACTAGTGGGTTTTTCAGTACTTTTATTTTAAATAAAGGTAGTATAATATATCAAAAAAAAATTTAAGACAATAATTAAAAAATTCATAAAAAATAGTAGTCCAAACACGTACATAAAAAGTTATTTTAAATCGGTTACCAGTCTGGTGGCTCAGATTTTAAATGCTTTTAACGGCCCTTTTCATAATGTACTATTAAAAGTTAACACGGACTTTAGCAGCAAGTTTTCTATGCCGAACTTGCCATTAAAGTCCATGTTAACTTTTAATCGCACATTGTAAAAAGAGGCGTAAGAGAGCTAATGCTTTTTCCAATCTAAGGCGATTTCAAAGGCTACTCCATATTAAACCATAAGAAGAGAACATTCTTTCTATTGATGGTGGCAATTCATTACCGAAGTGAAATAATCGCAAAAGTTTGCAGGTAAACATTATTAATTTTTGTCTTTTAATACATATCTTCAACTATTGCTTTTTTTTTGTGGAAAGTGTTTTGCATCTTTAATTTTAAATGCCAAAAAGGGTGTTAAAAATGGGGTGCTTTTGACTTACGCATTCTTCTGCTATCTTTTCGCTTTCTTTAGTAATTACTTTGCCCATATATTTGGAATGCACGCTTTTTAACAAAATCCTGTTTTAACAGTAGTATAACATTGTTCAACGAATTACAGTCTAGGCAACCTAAATATCCCAAAAAACTAATTTGTACCTTAAAAATTTTAGCTTTTTACCGGTTAGGCTATATTTTTATTGAATTTTTTTACTTTCTTTGTTATTGTTCCACTTCTTATGTTGTTGATTTTAGTATTTACTATTTTTTTTTGTTTGTTGTTGTATTGCCAAATATTGTTAGTGAAATATGTGGAGTCGCTGTAAGTTATGCTGAAAAAAGTGAATAAAATATGTAATTGTTTCCTATATTTTTCAAAAAAAAGTGCGGAAAAAATACTTTTTTTGACAAGATGTTGATAAAACACAATATAACATAACAGAGAATTATGAAAATGAATATACTCTTTAAAAAAAATTTGCATAAACAAATAGTGAAAATCAAAAAATTTTTAAGGCAAAAAGTGGTCTGGGTGAGATATTAGGGTAGCTAGTCAAGTTCAATTGTATTGATATGTTCACAAAACTTGTTCAGCTCTACCGTAACTACAAGTTTGCCAAATATTGTTAGTAAGTTATTCTGAAAAAAATGAAAACAAATTGTTTTCTTAATTTTTTCAACAAAAAGTGCACGAAAAAATTTTTGCCATTAAATGGTAAAAAAAACGGTTAAGCGGACTCTTAGCTACATTATTGCCATATACAGTTAAGCGGTATCATTAAGTTTGAATTCGCTGTTGGCCAAATACTGATGACACCGTTTTTTGAGGTCCACTTTTTCCGAAATTTTGGAGGTCCATGAAAAAAAAATTTGTCACCAAATTCGCAAATTGAGTATATGGTTTTACTACCCCGTGGTAGTAAAATCCAAACTGTATTGTCAAGTCCATGTGTTTTTCCAAAAGTCTTCATTTGTCGCATAGTTGTATTAATGATTTTCTTGATAAATCTATACCGAAAAGGGCTAATTTGACAACATTGCTTAGATCATAAAAAAAAAACAATTAAACCCAATAAAGCCCAATAAAACAAAAAAAAAACCCCACGATGAAACCCGCCGGTCTGGGTTTTATTTAAAAAACCCGGGTTTTTCCAACCCTGTCTGAGATACTGTTGGACCGCTTGATGTAGATATTAAGGAATTAAGTCAAATATACAGCAACAATAGGGGCGAATGAACAATTTGTGTTACCTTGAAGAAAAGTTCGTCAATATTTCCATTGAGCAATAATTACATATTTGAAATAACGAAAATATTTCGATACCAAGTAATTGGTACATAATAAATTTAAATGCTAGTGTTTTCGTTTTTTTATTATAGCATTTTCAGTTCCTGTCCCATTTCGATCCATTATGGCTTAAAATGTTGGACATCGAATGGGCTATTCAATAAAATCTATAAAGCTGTGCACTTTGTTATTATTTGTTATACAAAACCGCTTCTGAAATGACAGCAGCTGGTGAAAATCATTAAAAAAATCATTCAAAATCACATTTATCTCTAAATAAAAATATAATTTGATTGAAAAATTAAATTAAAAAAATAATTAAAATTTCTTTGGATATAAACCCATAAAGTTCGACTAAACTCATATGTAACTTAATCATTCAAAATTTCATTAAATTTTAACTTTGATCCACTGCAACCCAGTCGTTTTTTATCCGATCAAAGCAAATAAGCGACTATTGGACGCGTAATTTAATAGCCTTTAAAACAAGATATCATTTTATTCGTACCATCCTTTGACGCTAAATGGAGTTTTAAAAGAGAAGCATACATCGAAAAACACAAATTGGCGGTTATATGGATAATGGGCGAAATGAAAAAAAATTTTTTTTCTTATTGCAGCACATCCTAATGACCTTAAAAAATGCAATACAAACTTTAAATATTCCAAAAGTAAAAATTTGCAAAGCAGTGTTATTTAATGAATTACCCGGCATAAAGTGGGGCGAAAATATGATCATAAACTTTTTCTCAAAGCAAGAACTTCTCAAAGCGATGCATTTAAATAGCGTATTATTTTAGATGCTGAACTGTTTTCATTAGTAAAATATGTAACACGGCAATAAAACTTGATTTTTAAAAATTTTCCAAACAAAAGTTAGAAAAAACCGAGTAAATTCAAGAGGTTTTCGATTTGCTCGAATAATTTTTAAATGAAAAAGTTACTCGAATAATTCGAGCGAAATAAAAGCTTTACTCGATTGTTCGAGTAATTTAAAAACCTCAATTTCGATTAATTGATTAATCGAACAATTGAATAGTCGATTAAAATGAATACCCTAACAGACAGGGCACCAACAGACAGTGGGTGGTATGAAATAAATAACACACCAAAAAATGGATTAATAAATATGAAACTTAATCTATTTAGAAGATTTGCAGTCCAATTTTAGTTTTTAGCAGATTACGATTAGGGTATTCATTTAATCGGGCTTCTGCTTTAATCGGCTAATCGCTGTATTAATTAACTGAGGTTTTGGTTTAATTGGTTAATTTCGTTATTAATCGGTTAGCCGATTAAGAAAAGTTCTTTCATAAATTAAGTATATACTTTCAATAAATAAAATGCATAAATTACACGGCGAAACAGTGGTTTTGTTGTTTACATAAAAATAGCTGATCCTTATGCATTTTCATCTGCTGATTAATAATAATTTACACCACTTTTTGCATTATTCGCTTAATTCGAATGGTCCTCCAAACTTTAAAATACTTTCTCGATTATTAATCTACACAAAAGTCTCTGTTATTTGTGTAGAGTCACATTGATGAGTATATCAGTATATCTTACTGTTAAAAATCGTGTATTTTTAGTTTAGTCTTTAAAACTTTTTTATTTTAATTTTTTTTTTCAAATTAAAATAACTGGTCCTTATGTATTTTCATCCGCTGATTACGAAAATAGCTTTATTATTTTTCTAGCACCTCTTGTTTAAGAGATATTGTGCATTATATAAAAATATACTTTAAATTGTACTTTTCTCACGACATCCAAAAAAAAATTGTTTTTTATAATATGAGGTCGGCACATAAAATAATCGCATAAAAATATAGTGGAAAATGAAGGAAATGAATGAATGAAGTAGAGGTTTGCTAGATGCATCAAAGTCCTTGGGGTTAACCCATAAACCAATTTTTGAAAAGGTAAATAAAGCTGTGTTTTTATATGTTCTGGACGGGCTAAATGTTTCTTTACAGCCGAGGATAAATTATTTGCTATTCCACCACCGTAAAACTTATTTCCTGATCTTGTCCTGAAATAAATATAAAATTAATTGGGAAAAGAAATAGGAATTACATGATGTTTATTTATCCAATTGCGAGAAAAAAGTAAACAAAATTACGTATAAAAATCATTCATTATAAGGGAAATTTTTCGCTCGTAATATGCAGAAGGAAAAAGAAAATCATTTCAGGGGAAAAGCATTCACGATAAAGATAAATATCTATAAATAAGTTTGTTCTTTTTCGTATATAAAGGTTGACTTTTATCAAGACATAAATTTGACTAGTACACAGTCACTGTATTAAAACTTCTTAGAGATTATTCCTACTTCAATTAATTTTGTTTTCCATAAAATTAAAATTAATGCATTCATTTATAAATGCATAAATCTAAATGCATTTAATTTATTTGATTTTTTATTTTTTTGCTAAAAACTTTGCATTTAGTAATTATTGTGTTTTATTGTTGTTTCTCTTTTTTGTTATTACATTTTTTATGATTACTTAGTTTCTTTTTGTTGTAAATTTATGTATAAAAATGTAAATTAACAAATACACATAATCATACAAACTTACATATGACTGACTACGTATTGAGATCCATGTGTGTTTATTTAACTACGATTTTTATACGTATTTTTATTTACTTGAATAAGTTTCTGCTATTTGCCCGAATGGAATTTGAAAGTTTGTCCATTGCATGGTCACGTCGGCTTAAGTTTTTTTTATTATTAATTTTCTACATCATTTTTTTTTTATATGACGGTGATAGCTGAGGAGTTGTGGTGTTGTGTGTGGTGTTGAATGGCAGTCCACAATTACAAAAAAATTATGACTTCTCTGTAACTCATGCAAAGATACTGTGATGAACTGTGTTTAATGCGTGTAAATAATAACTCATTTTTTTTGTTTATTTGTCAAACAGACATTTGAGGTTTAGGTTTTCTGGGCATTTTAAATGGGCAGAAAAAAAATGATTAGAGGTCGTTGGGCTGAGGTTTAACACCAGATTTATTTTTACTCAGTGTTACTTTAATTGCAACAATTGAATAAAAGATTTATAAATAAAAAGAAAGATCCAAAGTTATTTAATTAGTTTGGTTTAAGCTCGTTTTCAACTTAATCTTTCGATTAAATTATTTTTATTTTAGAAAGAAATTCTAAAGTATGTAATAATTGAGGGTGCTGTTTGTTGGCTGAGTAGTTAGCGCGTTTGACTACAAACCATGAGGTCTTGAGTTCAAGACTAGTTTCAGGCCAGCCAACAACATCATTCATGCATCTTCCTCATGTGCATTGGTGTGTTATTGTGTTGGTTGTTGTTGGACTGTTATTTGCAAGTAATTGTCATTTACCGGAAAGCAATCAGCCACTGCCCATGCTTGAGGGAGTATCTGTAACTATGCCAAAAATATTCTTTCGAGCGCGTGCAGTTAAAAAGGTTTTATCGGATCTCGACATAAATAAGTCTTCTGGACCGGATGGTATTCCAGCACTGGTCTTGAAGCAGTGCTCTTCGACGCTGGTGCGTCCGTTGGCAATCCTCTTCAGCATTTTGTATTATGCTGGTGAATTTCCGTCGTGTTGGAAGGTTGCTAACGTAACGCCAATCGCTAAAAAGGGAGAGGCCGTATGCTCTGCACTTTCCAAAGTAATGGAAAGTTTGGTTAATTTCCATCTTGTGAGGTATTTGGAGTCCAACAGTTTACTCAGCGACCGACAGTATGGCTTTCGTAGGAGACGCACTACGGGTGACTTACAGGCCTTCCTTTTGGAAAAATGGTGTCACTCCATACACCATTTCGGCGAGAGCAATGTGGTGGCTCTAGATATTTCTAAGGCGTTTGATAGAGTGTGGCATGATGCACTTCTGTCGAAACTTATTGTTTTTGGTGTCGGTGATGACTTTTCTCGATTTATATCGAGCTTTCTCAGGGATCGCTCTATACGAGTTGTTATAGATGGGATCTCATCCAACGAGTTCAAGATTAATTCAGGGGTACCACAAGGCTCCGTTCTTTCTCCTACCCTATTTCTTATCTTTCTTAATGACCTTCTGTGTCAAACTTTCAATCCTATATACTCTTTTGCAGATGACAGCAGCATCTGCCATTCATATTAATTCAGTAATAGAACAAGCCAGTCGGAGATTGGGGCCATGAGGCAAAACATGAATGAGACACTTAATCCCGATTTTATAACAATCACTGAATAGGGTCGATTTTAATGCTCGCAAGACCCAGTGTTGTATGTAGGGTATTCACTCGAATAATGTTTGCTCGATTAATCGAATACTTGCAGTCAAATAATGTTCGATCAAACAAAAAATTTCAATTTCGAGTAAAAACTTATTCGATTAATCGAATAACTCGACTAAAAAAATTTATGTAAATTTTCTTTTTTTGAATGAGTTTTTGCAGATTTCTTAATAAAAGCTGGCAACATTTTTTAAATTATGTGAAATTTGTCATTCAATCGAACGTTATTTCATACTAAGAGACCGCGTGATCAAAAAATTAAGTTTAATAATGAAGTATATAACAATAATAGAGGGAAAGAAGCCAACTTCAAATTCGGAAATATAACCATCAAACAAAAATTATTTTAACCCTCTAGTGCGCAAGAAAACCAAATTAAATAAAATACTACTTGAGCGAAAGGAAATGGTTAAAAAACAAACTTTTGTTCTAGCAGTTTGTATAATTTTCATTTATGAGGGCGCAGGAGCCGAAAGATCCTTTGATGCACATTTGCATCATTACGCATTAAGCTGTAAATTCAAAATTCAAAATCTAAAATTTTTATACTTCAATTGTGATTTAAATGGACAATGTTTTTGTTTCTTTTTAAAAACCAACGTATTATTTATTTATTGTTTATGAAATTTTACATAAAAAAAAGATAACATTGTTTCCTCTACGCACAACAAACGAATGAGCAGACACTTCAAAATTGCACAATAATTCAATGCTGCTATAACGGTACTTCAAAAGCAGAGAAAACGACGCCTATTAAATGGAGACAACATATAACGAACATTTGCACAAAACTGTTTTCACATTTTGAAACTACGGAGAGATTTTCGGTATGATTCAAATTTGCATCACGGCGCACTAGAGGGTTAAGTAAAAAAGATATTTCGAGAGCAGCTAGTTTCCTAGATTTTTCGTATTAAAATATGTATCGAATGTAATCTAACGGCGTAATTAAACGAAAAACTAAAAGCATTCACAAAATCAAAGAGCAAAAAAACTACTTTTGTCATATAAAATATTACTTTATGGATCTAGAGAAAAACAAAGAATTGCACCGATAAATTGGGAATGCTTTTTAATTCACCTTTTCTCAATTCCTCCAGCGTCAACGATTAGTGAGAGATTATTCTTAATAATAGAAGCAATGTTCAACCGAAAAAATATCTTCTATGAAATTAGTAAAAAGCATTATTTTTTTAGGACTAAATGTATCTATTTTGTTCGATTATTCAACGAATTGTCCTGTTCCGTTCTCTGTGCGGAATGAAAATGTTGGGAATTATAAAAGCTTTGTTGCTACAAGTTAATATTTATAACAACAATGCTATGCCAATTCTGATTATTTTTATTCCGCACTGAATACTAAATAATTCCTGGCTCAAAATTTTCTCAAACCGAAACATTTGAATAGTAAAAACAAAATATTTTAAATGATCAGTTTATTATTTAATTTATGTAGAAATATTGTTTTTCTTTTGTTTTTATTATTAAAATGCATAAAAACGCGAAAAAAACTTGATTTGTTCTATTTTTGTCCACAAAAATTTTGCAAAAACCGAGTAATTTAAAAATTTTCCGATTAACTCGAATAATTTTTAGCAGTAAAACTTACTCGAATAACTCGAACTAAGTAAAAGTTTTACTCGATTGTTCGAGTAGTTTAAAAATTTCAATTTCGATTAATTGATTAATCGAACAATTGAAAAGTCGATTAAAATGAATACCCTAGTTGTATGCTTACCCACAGACGTACGACCGATAGTGCTGTTTCATCTGTAAATATGGGCGGTGTGGGTATCGAGGAATCAGTAGCTCTTGATGTTCTTTGCATGAAAATACAGTGTGATGTTCGATGGACGGATCACATTTTTCAGGTCTCAAAAGAAGCATTCAAGTGCCTCGGTTTCCTAAGACGGTGTAAGAGATACTTCACCCCATCTGATCTCCTCAATATTTATACAGCCTATATCCGCCCGAAAATGGAATACAACTCTCATGTATGGGCCGGTGCTTCAAAGTCTATTTTGAAGTTACTGGACCGCGTACCTTTCTGGGCGTTCCCAGAAAGTCGTTGTTGGTGGTAATATGTCAGGTCTGAGGAGAATTACCTCTGGTGTACGTCACTACTTCTAGGTAAAACATACTATTTTTCCAAACTTCTTTTAGAAACTCTATAGAAATTTACTCGTTTGGGGGGGGGGGGGATATCCCCTTCCTTCCCCCCCCCCCTTGTGTCCGCGCCTGCAAATGTATATTTCCTTATGAGACCGATTTAAAATGTTATGTTTTTGTTTGAATAAAATTTTAAAAAATAAGTGCATATTTTATTGTTTTTTTTTGTGTGCATATTTCGAGTTTTTTATGTCATATTTTAGGTGCCTAAAATACATTTTTTTGAGTGCATGAAGTCCTTGTCCCTGTTCATAACTCAATTGTTAAAAGGAAAGATCTTAACAAATCTTTCGAGAAGTGGACAGCACCAAGTGGCAAAATATGTTCATATGTACCCTGCAGTAAATTTTGCATCAGTTGTCTTTAACGTACCTGTCCTATGAGCGGTGAAAAGAGAACACATCGCTCAACTAGACTAAAAATGTTAACAAAATACTCCCACGTGCAGGCAAATTTTTTTCAAATCAAAAAATTTTCTTTAAGTACAGTAATTTGACTAGTATTAAAACCACCACTGGACAAATATGTACCTTGATTTTGGATCTAGAACCTATCACTGAGTATCTTAATTATGCCAATTGAACTCCTCTAATGACTACGCCTTGTAAAAGTGACAGGTTCCTCCCATGTAAAGTTCCTGAACTCGAACCGGTTGCTATTCCGTGCCCAAGAGGGAAGAGAATCTGTCACAAGACAAGCTACGTGGTTCCCAATGACTAGCAATCGGTTCGAGTTCTGGAACTTTGTGTGAGAGGGACCGGTCGCTTTTACATGGTGTTGTCATTCGAAGGGATCAATGGTTTATTACTGTTTTAAAATAAATAAATAGCACTCAATTTTGATGGATAAAGTTCTATTTGAATTAAGCTTAAGCAAAAAAAAAAACAGAAAAAACACATTTTGGAAAATTTTCGTGCAAAACATGTAAATGAATGAATGACATGAAATGATTTCTAAAAAGTTTTTATTGCAATTACTTTTTTAATCAGTTTTTTTTCTCTTGCCATTTTAATTATACTATTATGGGTTTTAATTTCTAAAAATAAAAAACTAAATAACCAACACTTGGGATACATTCAAAATAAATCAAAGTCAAGCGTTTAACACATAAAAACAAAACGAGCAAAAATTAAACTTTAATTTGAAACACACAAAACTTTTTTTTTAATATATTCGTATGTAAGCATTTTTGTATGGATGTGTGCACTTGTTTCAGTATTAGAATTTCTTTTTTTTTTGCATTTATTAAAATGAACTTAGATGTATAAAGTTTACTCTTTACTTATGATTAATGGAAAAACTCGGCGTACTTATTCGTTAATCTTGATCTTTGCATCGAAATTAGTGACACTCATTTCATGTTTTTGTTATAATTAAAATTATCATAAAAATTTTCCAACATTCTCGTATTTGCTGAATGTTGACTTTGGAAAGCAGTTGAGATTTTTATATTTCTTTGCAATTGTAAAAAGTACAAACGGAATACATATTTATATTTACAGAAGCTAAAAATAATTGGTTCACAAATTGCAACTTATATTAAAAAAAAAGTATTAATTTACAAAATTCAGATTAGCTTAAAAATTATATATGAGATGCGGTTGACCTTGCAGGACATCTTTGGAACTTCCCGCTAATTTCAAGTTCAAAGCCTTATCTTTTTGAAGTAATTATAAAAGAAATTTTTTTAACGATATCTCTGGAACTATTCAACCCTTTAAGATTAAAGTTGCAGTATTTGATGTAGTATTTTAAGACCTAAAAAAATACTGAATATCGAAAAATTGATTTTACAACAAGTAATTACAAAACAACACTTTTTCCAAAAATTTCGGAAATGATATCTCTCAATCGATTTTAATGAAATCGTCGATATACTTCTTTAAAGATCTCTAATGACACGCTAATGTTAAAATGTTTTGCTGTTTTATTTGGTCGAAAGCTTTTTCGAAGTCCTTGAAGATAAGGTGGAGAGATTATTGCACTTCGCTTATTTATTTCATGACAATATGGATAATAGCAATTTGGTCAATTCACGACATTCGGTTTCGGAAACCAGCTTGTTGACGTCGAAGAGTCTCATCATCTCTATTCGGTTCAGAATAGTCCGGCAGAATACTTTAAGAGCGCTGCATAGAATTGTAGTCGCTGAGTGACCTTTTTTTTAGGTATTTTGACTACAGTACTTTTCGCTTGTAGTCACAAGCTTTAGTTACACTCAAATGGTGGACTATAGCGCTAATGTGACTATAAGCCGAATTTTCAAATTGGTTTGTGGCTTCAATAACTAAACAATTTAGTAAATTTTCTATAATGCACATTGTATGTACATATGAATTTCTGTCTTTGTGAACCGCAGATAGATGACATATATGCCAAATGTGCTTATATCGCTAATTAGACTATAACGTGAATATTTTCTATGCAATTTGGTAATAGAGGTAATTAATACAGATAAAATGGACTATATAGGTAATGTGACTATAAACGAAAAGTACTGTAATACCTTTAAGGTAAAGGTACATAGCATGCGTTCAATTCGCTAATGCGATACAGACTTCTGTCAAAAAAAGTTAAAATAGTGTGTTAACATGAGGCAAGTTACAAAGAGATGTTTGCGACGCGCGTACCTCGCCAAAAGTTGAACATTCTTCAACTTTCACGCGCTGTATACAAAATGACAGCTAGTGTTGCCAGATTCATATGCTAATATTTTTGTTCAATTCAGTTTTTTATTAAAAAAATGGATGAACAATGAATTAAATTTATAAAGAAAAATAAAACGTCAAGGCAAAAGAAAAAATAACCGGCAAAGGCTTAAAATTTTATATGCAAAAAAGCGTCAAAAGCGTGGTGTGTAACTTGCCATTTTTAAAGCGTTAAAAGGCCAAAAACCAAGAAAAGCGTTACCGCGTAACGCGCTTATGTACCTCCAACTTTAATATTTTTCATTCGGGATTTCCCGAGAAAAATTTCCTGGAAAATTTGTGCGGGAATTCCCGAGATTTTTTTAATACTATTTCGGCAACTTTAAATTTGTAAGCACACATTTTTAGTGCTTCTCTTAGAAAAACATGAAAATAAAATAAAAAATATACATATATTTTGAGTCCATTTTATTTGCCTCATATCTTATTTGCACATTTTTCTCAGTGACAACAGATTGTCACTAAGTGGACATAATGGGTAAAGTATAGGCTATATTTTCTAAAAATTTCAGACTTTTATCTGTATCCATATATGGGGTCCCGTTTTATTTGGCACATATTTTTATAAAAATTTCACTTTTAAAAAATGTTATTTCATAATAATAAAAAATTTACATTTGTTTTTGTTTGCAATATAAATAAGAGAACGACATCGACGACATTGTTGAGTTGAGTCGTAATATTGACAACTCAACCTAGATGAATCATAATAGAGGCCTAAATAAAAGCTTTTGAAATATGAATTAATTCCTTTAAATTTTAAATATTTTAACAAGTGATCTCTTTTCTTTTTGGCATTTAACATTTGTATTTTTCTTTAAGCCGCACTCACATATAAAAAACTTTATCGTGTTCTGATCTTCTGTGGTTTGTTGTCGATTTAAAAAATATAAAATGAAATTATTATTCACACCAGCAGTAAAAGCTTGTCATTATCGTGCTTGTTTTATTGTTTCTTCTTCTTTTTTTTTCATTGCAAGTACATCTATTTGCTTCTTACTTTCCATTGCTGTGATTTCTTTCAATGTTGTTAAGGTTGGTTCGATGGTGTCGTCGTATCTCTTGGTTCATTTGCAGAAGAAATAAAAAAAGTTAAATATTCCAGTCTAAGTATTTTTTGTCAGTCTGAATGTCTTTCTATCTTTTTGTCAGTTTATTTCATGGAAGGTGCTGTTAGTTTCTGTATTTCGTTTTCTTTATGATTTTCATTTATTTTGTATTTGCTTATTTAAAAATTAATTTCAACAAAAAATGCCATTGATATTATGGGTATTTTTATTCCATCTTCTTTCTTTTGATATTTTATATGAATATTTAACCGTTGTGTTCGACTTTTCAAAGTTTTCTTTTTATATAGTGCATATAAAAATGTATGGATGGATGTATTTTCAGCAAGAGGGTATTATCATCGCTTAGTAATACCACTTTACACGTACATACGTACATTTGAACATATTTTTAGAAACGTAAAAGTTGAAAAAGATTGACTCAATAATGTTGTTGCATTAAGAAACATTTTTTTGTTGTTGGAAAATGTTGACCGCTATTAGGTCTTCATATGAAAACTTATAAAAATTTGTAATAATTTTACCCAAAAAGGATATAGCTTAAAGGTAGAGCATTTCTACCAGTTCTATAGTTTGTCTCGTTGTATTGCGACGTCTTTTCTTTCAGTGATCATAGAATTGTCAATAAATTAAAATAGTCAATAAAACTGTTTTAGTTAATTGGCCGGGCCTACTTAATAATAAAATAATTTCATTAAAATAATGACATAATTTCTTTGAAATAATGAAATATTTTCATTAGTTTAGCTAAATTCTTATATTGGATGGATGAAATTATTTCATTATTTTAACCAAACTTGTTTCATTAATCCAACGAAGCGTGAAGTTGTTTGAGTTTTAAACAAGCTTTTCATTGGATTAATTTTGAAATTCACAGGATTTATGAAGAAAATTATTTCACTGTATAATTAATTGGCAACACGATTTTTTGTGATGCATTTTACACTCACATTATATACCCGATTTTGACAAAGCTTATAATATTTGAAAGATATTTATTGACAGATGTGCACAATCTAGAGTTTGTTGAAATCGGTTTAGTATTTTAGTAGCTATAAGCGTTTTAAATAGCAACAAATACATTCGCACATAGTGCACAAGTATGTATTAGCAGAAAGTTAAACAAATAAACGAAACATGCATGTGAGTTTGTATGTTGTCACTTTTGCAAAGATAATAAGTTATATTCAAAGCAGAGAAAATTTTTATTATTAATAACAATGCAAAATTTTTCTATACTTTAAATTAGTGTAGTTATAGGAAACGTATAAGACTGAGGGCCTTTATTACCACTTGACAGTAGTTAAAGGCAGGATTTTGTCGGACGGATAAACAGTTCATCATTATTACAAAGTTACTTTAACCTACCAGGTATGATGAGCTTGCCTTTAACTTATCGCTCACTTGTAATAAAGATAAACTGCTTATCCGTCCGACAAAATCCTGCTTTTAACTATTGCCAAGTTATAATAATGGCCCTAAAAGGGAAGAGTATTCAATAAATTGAATTAGTTTATTTGAAGGTATTTCGTTTCTGTATTTCACCTTATTCAATATAAAAAGCTATATTTTATGCAAAATTTTATTTAATTTTTACTTTTCAGTACGCTCCGCCCGAAATCTTTTATGCAAGGGCAAAAATAATACCAACAATTGTTTTGTGACCATCGGTTTGGGCAAAGAGAAATACCAGACTTCAGTTAAGGAAAAGGCCGAAACAAATGTGGCGTGGAACGAGGAATGTGAACTGTAAGTTATGCCAAAAATATTTAGTGTTGAAAATTCTACTGGTTATAATTACTATTAACAATTCTTTTAATTTCTAGTAAAATTCCCGATCAAGGTAATCGAGCTGAACTTGTCTTGACCTGTTTGCATCGCAATAATTTGGGTATAGATGAATTTCTTGGCCAAGTTACTTTGCCGCTCAATGAAATGGACGCTTACGATCGTCCACGAGCTAAATGGTATAAACTGGAAAGTAAACCAGGCAAAGAAAAAAAGAATAAAGAACGTGGTGAACTAGATGTTCTAATATCGTTTACCGTCAAATCTGGTTCATTGACCGATTTGAGCAAAAAAGAGAAACATAAATCTTCCATTGGACAGTTGGCGTCATCGGTAGGAGGAAGCTTAATGTCAATTAGAGCGATTGAAAAGCGCAAAGGTATTACCAAGGGTATTAAGAAGATTGGTTCGAAACTGCACATCAGCGGCAGCGGTAAAAAGAAAAATAAAGATGATGATGACATGTCGTATACAGGTTCATTTGCTAGCATTGGTACACCAAATCGTGTAAGAGTACCGGATAGTGATGATGAAGATGACTTTCAATTCGATAAGCTGTCACAAAAGAGTTCGGCTAGCTCTCTTAATATACGCGACGGATTGCATGCACCTTCCCATAACTATGCGCCAGGAAATCCATCACCCTTAATGGGTTCGACCGGTAAAGGTCAAATAGGTAAGGACCATCACTACAGATACGATGGATCAGACAACCTCAGTGTGGATCCAGAATTGGAAGAAATTGAAAATGAATATAGCATAAGAGCTCGTACTTTACCACCACCATCGAAACCTCCACGCACACCTCAAATGGATGGTGGTGAAGTGAAAACAAATGGCAAAGAATTAGATGAATGGGAAACGAAGTTGTATGGCCGCAGCGCCGAGAATGTAAATTCTGATTCATTAAAACGTAGATCTTGGGAGCCTGTGGCACTACCATTAAAGTCCGCAAATACTGCTTCTGTAGAAGAAACAGAAAATGAAAAACCCTTGGCGGACACAGAAGCCATGAATAAATCTGTACTGCCCACTCTACAAGAGTCACAAACTCCGGAAAGTTTATCTGACACTTCAAGCAGCAGTGAAGACGAAGTTCAAGTAGAAAAACCAAAACAAGTTGTGGCACCTTTAAGACAAGAAAAGGAGGAAACTCCCAAGGACTCTTCTAATTCTCCCAACAGACCAACTGATCTCAAATTTCTGGCCTCAACTAACAACAATAACGAAATCATTAAAAAAGTCTCCCTGATATCACCTGATGTTGATAAAAATGAATTTGCTAAATTTAATGCCTCATTTGCTAAATTTGAACAAAGAAACAGTTCTAAATTTTTCGATATTAGCGATGAAACTAACAATTTTCTTAAAAATGAATCTCTCACATCTGGTGTACCTCAACCTCAACCTCAACCCAAACCAAGAGCCAGAGTTACGCCCACTAAGGAAAAAGAGGAAAATGTACAAGATGCAGAAAAAGAGAAACGTCAAAGAGCGGTTGAGGATGCCCGTTTAGAAGCGGAATTACAAGAAAATGAAAAACGTCTTAGAAAAGAGGAAGAAGCTCTACAACAAGAATTACGCCAGAGAGAAGAAGAAAAGAGGCGAGAAGCCAAACGTCGTGAAGAAGATTCCAGAATTCTAAATTTCTCCAAACGACTAGTGTCACAAGAAGATAAACCACAGATCAAACGAGAAGAAAAACAAGAAAAAAGAATTGAAAGTCTAGTTAATAACAAAGAACAACATGAACAAGAAGAGAAGAAACCAGAAATCAATAAAAAAACAGAAAGACAGTTCAATTTTAATCGAGGTGAGCGTGAGAGAATTTGAATGGAAGAGTGAACAGCGTGTTTTGAGAGATATTTATGTTATTGTGTTTGTGGACGAAACACCAACATGCATTTGCTTATTTTTTAACTTTTCATAAAAGAATCCTTAAACGTTTTATATTTTTATTTCCCCCCACAATCCCACTGGAGATGTTGTCTATCCAATTGATACAGATTTTATTTACATATTTATTTTTTGAAATATAAAAAAATTTATACTCTTACTTACATTTATCTAATGTTGCCGCATTGTATTTTGTCCTTATTCAGTATAAACTACCACCCTGGAATGCTAATAACTGTAATAAAATTTGTTTGGACTATTTGCACCACAAACACAAAACATTCATAACACTCATTTGCGCATGTTTATTTTGCTTTTTTCTCCAATTTTTTCTACTTTAGCCAAGAAAACTTTACTAATATGTATGTTCGTATTTCTCAACAGAAAAACAAACGGTTAGTAATGCCTCCACTCCTAGTCCAAAACAAACTGAACGCATCATAATTGGTCATGAAAAATCTACCACACAAGCCGAAAGACGTGCCGAAATATCGGCCGCGTTAGCCAAAAAATATGAAGGCAAATCAAGAGAGGTACTTTTGTTATACATATTCAAAGCAAAGACGTATTTGTTAATTAAATGCCTAATCACTTTTTATTCCAAGGAACTAATGCTTATTGCCAATGGCATGGAAAATGAGGCCTTATTACAAAGACAACGGGTCAAAGAACTTGAAGATTATTTAGACAATTTATTATTAAGAGTAATGGAAACACATCCAAAAATTCTACAGAATCCTTATTCAAGAACAACTTCAGCTAAGAGGTAAGTTTGATTTTGATATGTGTTCTTAACGCATGTGCTTATTATTTTATAAAACATATAAATTCAGTTTAGTTTCTTTTTACACATCTTGTACTTTACTTTTATTTTATTGCTTTCTGCTAAACGTATTTAAAATTTTAAGTTTAATTTTTATATTATTTGGCTTTCGAAGTAAGGATTTACACGAAAACTTTAGCATGATTTCAAAGTGAATAATTTCTAGTGTAAATCCTGACCAAGCATTGCTTATTGCTGTTGATATTTTAGAGTAAAGTTGAAAGACAATATTTTAAATCATAAATGTGAACAAATTTTAAAATCACCCAGGTATTTATTTACAATAGCGCTCATTTAATGCACCTAGGTCATATGTATCTCAAAAAAACTAAAGTTTTGAAGTTACTGAAGCAAATGGTTTCCTAATTCCTTGTTTATTCGTATAAGAATTTTAAGCTTACCCAAAGTTATACCAACTAACCAGTTAATATCATACATGCACCAGCTAATATTTTGAAAACTTTTTTAATCTTACTTTGTCAAGTTAGATTTCTTAGAAATGACAATGTTGCACTAAGAAGCGATATGTATGTTGTTAAAATAGTTAACAAAATTAACGTTTTTTTTTTAATATTTGTTTTTAACTCGAAGTTTATGTTTTAACTTTCTGTCCTTTTTTAGCATTATTTTATTTTTAAAATAGCCTGTAAAATACTAAACTTGTTTTGATTTTTTTTTATTCTTCTCCACACAAAATGATTCTGGCAAAACAAAAAACGACTTCAATACAAAGAGCCAAACCCTTCATGCCCTTTCATATAAAAATTTTGGAAAATTGGTCCATAAAAGGTGGAGTTATGCGATAATCAATATTTCGGGCGGCCACTTTGTCCGTCCGATCTTTACTCTAATTTCTGTCCCATAGAAACTGCAAGCATACACTTTCAAATAAAAAAAGGTTTTTTTTTCTTAAAAATTGGTCTATAAATGACGGAGGTATGCGATAATCAAATTGCCCCACCGATCAAACTGCAAATTCTTTCATTCTTACAATTTCATTTAAAACAAAAACAAATTCTAAAATTTTGTTTTGTTTTAAATATAATTGTACGAAAGAAAGAACTCCTTCGACATCGATAAACTTATGAATTTAGTCGAACGGTGTGGTTTTTTATCCAAAGTTATTTAATTAGTTTCTAAAGCATTTAATAATTGAACAGACGGAAGGTTGAACTTACATCAGATGTTTCAAGACCACCACAGTTTTCTCATCAGAATTCTTTTCCGCCTTGAACTCACTGCCACCGAAGACAGCAACAACCAAACAGTTGAAAATCCTTTTTACTTTAACCAATTTACAACTGGCGACACCTTGTAGCATTTTCCTCAACTATATTTTGAATTAAAGGCAGGGATGATAAAGTTGGAACAATTGTACTTTTTTGGTACTATTGAAACCAAAAAAGTACGATGGTACCCCTGTGACTCATTTGGTACTATTTGCAAAATTTCAAAATTTGTTGGGAAGTATCCATTGATTATTCAATAATAATTTATCTCTACACTGGCCCTTAATTTAATTCTATCTTAAGTCTACTTAGGCGGTTATTTCGTGAATGGATTAGTATACTTATTTAAGGAGAATACATAACAGGTGGTCTTGAGAACACAGCATATAATATTTGCCTGTTAGTGCTCAAGGCCAAATATCAACAGCGATGCTGATGGGGTAGCTTAATGTCAAACTCCATATTCTATAAACAAATCTTTTGTTAAAACTGATTTTTTCAGTAGAGCAAAAACAATATTTCTGAACTTGTGTCCACGGTATGAACATATTTGATTTTTTTTTAACACTTTCAGCATATATTTGCCAAAATAACTTTATGTAAAAATTTCAGACAAATATAACCGCATATGTCGACATAAATAACATTTACTAAGTAAAAGTTGTGTGTTTCAATAATCCATCACACAGGAATACTTAAGCCGTTATTGCTGAAAATTTATGGAATCAATATAGAAGTCAGGTTGTTGTGCATGAAAAAATATCGAGAATAGTCCATGATATTCCGAAAATTTTTACTCTCATGGAAAGATCGCTTAAAATAGAGCTATTTCGCATTAATAACTCAAAATCTACGTAAGTCGACTTACGCATTTATTCAAGAAAACCGCAGATATGTCGGATTTAAAATTTTAAGAGAAAATATATCTTGTGCTATGGCTTGCTTACCCATTGTGAAAGAATTTAAAATTTTTTAACAAACTTCAAGTTTATAAGAATAAAGAAATTAGTAATTAGTAACAAAATTAGTAAAGAAATTAGAAGGTTCATTGTTATATGGTAGAAGTGAAGTTTCTTTCATTGAGATAAATTCAAATTTAAATTCTTTGATTTTTGGCACCATTATTTGAAAAAGAATTTATCAAAAATATTTTTAGAAAACAAAGCCATATTTGATCTTTGACACAATGAGCACATGGATTACTTGGTTACAACAATTCAAAAGGTTTTAGTACTATTAGAGCCGAAAAAGTACTATTTTAAAAGATCATTGGTACGAAATGAAAATTTTCATTTATCATCCCTGATTAAAGGTTCGACTCAAACTTTTACGATCAAAGTTTTACAATCGGCATGATTGTGTAAGGCGTTGGCGTAAACGCCTATGTCGTTTTTTTGTAACAGATTAAAGCAACACACAACCCGTGTTCTTTAATCTACTACAAGAAACGACTTAGGCGTTTACGCCAACGCCTTACACAATCAGGCCCAATATCTCTGAAACAAATGGGGAGATTCAGAAACAATGTTTGCTCGGCTTAAAGATAATTTTGTTGTCGAACTTTTTTTTTACTGAATAGGGCGAACCCTTCTCCAGTTGTGCTAATACATATATGTATGTACATATGTCGTACAAGTGCCTTACATTTTGACCCAACGGTATATCTCGCAAAATAGAGCTGATAAAAAAATTTAAATACCCAGCAAAAAAAGTGATGAAAAAGAAGTAGAAAAAGCACCACAACTACTGATACGAAGCACTTCAAACTCCTAGCAAAAAGTAGTGAATTTTACATTAGCGTGTCATTGGTGCGAAGAAGTTTGTTTTTGCCACCCCGTAAGCTAATAAAATTGACTTTTTATTTGCTATAAAAACTCTAAAATAAGGTGTGATTTTTTATTGGTGAAGTAAATCCAATACATTTTACATTTAGGATGTTGTTATTAACCACTTTTCTAAAGCAGTTAAATTTCTGATTTAGGAAGTGGAGCTTATTCAGTGATTTATAATTCCAATTGGATAGTTTTTTAATACCTGAAAATGAAGGAAGACTTCTTTTTTATATAAAAACTAAAAAAGGAAATTTATTTAATTCATTCTAAGTGCCAGGCATACTTAGCGAAAATAAAGTTGATATCTTTTAAAACAGCCGCTATTTGCCAATCTTGGTCATCCTTCACAGTTGCTTTAGTCAATTTGTCGGTATCTAAACAAGAAATATGGTTATCTATTGTGACATCTCTTTTCAAAAATCTTTTAGAACTAATTTTGTTCCTTTACCATTCTTTCTTAGATTTTCCTTTTACGATATTTAATTATTCTTGTTTGTTATTTTTATTTAAAATGTTTATATTAAAAAGTCAATTAACTTGACAGAAACACTTTTTGGCTTCACGCGTATTTTTTACACCATATTCGCCAAATGAGCTGGAGTAACTAAGCTTTTCATCCGCTTAAAATAAAAAAACTATTTTGACAGTATCCCAGTAGAAAAAGAGAGGAAAAATATATTAATTAAACACCACGAATTTCAACGGCCATTGCAATTCTAGCGAGTCACTTTGTAAAGCATTTAGAGTTTGTTGAACCGGGAGTAGCATTTGCTGGATATTTAAAGATTCATTATACAACTAAACGTTGTTTAATTGATGTGATAACAATTATTGAAGATTTTCTTGCTATTTCTATGCCGAAAAGGGCTAATTTGAAAACATTGCTTAGATCACTTATTAGATCATTAAAAAACCAATAAAGCCTAACAAAGCCCATAAAACCCCCCAAGGAAAACCTGCCGGGCTGGGTTTTATTTAAAAAACCCGGGTTTTTTTCCAACCCTGATATATTTCCAGTCAGTCCAGATGTCGTTGGCCCGATTCCCGCCATCGATCCTGGGTGTTTTCAGCATATTGTTGTAATTCTGATACCGAGCATGAACACGTTTCAATCATGATGGTTAACGTCTACTGATGAGTTGACACTAGCACGAACGACATTCCAGTGTATAGGATAGATTAACCCACAACAAAGAAAAAAAATTCAAGTGAATTAACATGTGGTTTTTATGTGAATAACCCTATTATGCATATACAAAGTTTTAAGTTTGTGGCATAATTTTGTAATTAAAAAATTTTTTGTCTTTCACACTTGTAACAAACAAACATACAAAACAACATCATTATAAATGTATAGGATGCATCTTGCCTTTTAGCTTATAAGCGGTTTCAAATACTATTTTGTGCACCAATTAAAAAACAAACTGTCACACAAAGTCAAACAATTTTCACATTTTCTTTTTTCATTTTGCACACACATTCATCTAAATGTTTGTCGTCTGTACATTATTACCTTTTTGTATCGTATTTTTTACTTTTTTATTTTCTTTTATAAGAGAACGAAAAGAAAGAAAAGCATTAACGAAATTTTTAATTTAGTTTTAAAAATTACATCAATATGAACGATTTTTTGTAAGAATGCTAAAAAAAATTTTAAAGAAAAACGATGCACGTTAAAACCCTACAAACATACTTCTATGCATGAACTCTAGGAATTTATGAAGATCACTGAAAAAAAGAAAAGGCACAAGTAAGATACATTTTAAATATTTTTTTACGTTGTTTTATTTTAATTTTAATTTTTATTTTTGTTTTGTTTTTTAATTAATGCTTTAAAATTAAAATGAGAAAAAATATATCCCTTAAATACTTATCCCTATATTCATAAATGATTATTAAAGTTAAATGAATGCATTAAAACCGGTTTCCCCATACAAAATTCGTACATTAAACCAACATTAACTTTAATAAAATTTTATGTATATAGAGGTTAAAGAATTATAACAAATTATAGTTATCATTGCTTCTTTTTTTATTGATTAATATAAAATTAATTATTAATAATATGTACTAATGATTTATGTCTTTACCAAGGCGAATTCATAACAAGGTCGTAGTCAATTCGCATGGACCGCATACATGTTGAAGTCCATATAAAAAATTTAAACTAAAATCGTTTGCAATTTTTGATATGGAACTAGACATGTTTGCGGTCCTAACAAAACATGCAAAAAATAACACTGTACAACAAAATCAAAAATTTCAAAATAACAAGGTTCTAACGAGTAACGCTGGTAGAGGAACAAAAAAAAAATATACGTGTATTGGCTGGCGTTTTGAAAGTTTACGTCGGTAAAGTAGAAGTAGTTGAACAATAATATGTATTGCCTTTGAATGGGCGTGGTACTGCCACCTTTTTCTAGTAATAATATTGCATTTTCGTTTGAGTTAAATTTTCAAATTACGGTGTACGGAACCACAGAAATCATTTTCTGCATAAAAATCGATCAAAGGCTCAAAATGGATTGTTGTTACTCAATTTTTTTAAAAATGGTCAGTGGGCCAAAAAGAAATGAGGTCGCGATGTGGTATTTTCGATTTTTGATTGGAATCGATAACCTCAGATCATTTACATCATATCTATATACACTGGAGCCCCGATTTGCGTCGATCCTATTTGCGTCGTTTCGATTAGCGTCGCTTCTTAAAATGTGGGTCTATCCGCTTTGCGTCAGTTTAATTCCGATTCGCGTCACTAAAAGCAATTGGATTCTTTCACTGGTGTCATAATCAAATGTGAAGAGTTTTAAAATTTTCGTAAAAAAGAGGAATTGCCATTTCATTCTGTTAGGCAAGTTATTCTAAACATAATTACAAGTGTTGTTTATTTAGGTTTATCTGATGAAGAATGATCAACCTAGTCCCAAATATTAATTTATGTTTTTTCTTTAATGCATGTTTCAATATGTATGTAAGAATATAAATAAATTAACTTAATTTTTTATGCTTTTATATAAATTTATTTTTTCTTACTTCTTTATTATAATTATATAGGAATAAACCGTTTCCATGGGACTTTTTTAATAAAAAAATGTGTATATATTTCAATATGTGACCCAATCAAGAAAAATCTGTGCATTTATATAGAAAAAATTGATTCGATTTGCGTCGTTTCGGTTTGCGTCGCATTTCCCCGGTCCCCATTAACGATGCAAATCGGGGCTTTAGCTTATATCTAAATTTCATAACGGTGAGAGATGTTATAAATTTATAATAATAAAAGTAAAATTTTTAGTATATTTTTTTAATAAACATTTTTTCCTGTACAAATTTTGTTTGTTTGTTACAATTGTTTCGCCGTAACTGCCAAAATCAAAATCAAATAAGTTCAAAATAATCACATTAAACGAATTTACACTTTTGTTTACGAACAAGCCGTGCGTATAGTCCATATGTTTTCAACGTATGACCATCGATATCCCATTTTTAGCAGTAGGTATTTTGTATGTGTAGCAATACGTTTTTTTTATATTTTAGTCCATATGGAATTTGTATAATTGAGCAGAGCAACTCAGGGGTAATTCTATTTCCAATTTTGTTTTTTGTTATCAAAGCCATTGCACTAAAAAGCATTTCAATGCCGGCGTTAGAAAAGGGTAAAACCAGCAATGACATTACAAGCGTTTTAAAAATGGGTAGCTAATTACTAACCTTGAAGAAATTAAAATAAAAAATTTTTATACAACCCAATTATGCCAAAACAGCATTTATCATTTTTGTCAACAATTTAATGCTTTTAAGGGCAGTATACACTGTCAATCAGCTTGATGTCAGATTCGTGTACGTGTGCTGGACGAAAAATCAAAACCAAATAGATTTTCCATCAAGCGTCGTCGGTGTCACTAATACTAACGAAATTTCACACATACTACTACCACGCTTGTCAAGCATGTTGACCGTGTATATTGCCCTTTAGCCAAAGAGAAGTGCTAAATCTAGCAGTCAAAATGCTAAAATGTCAACGCTGACAGGTGGTGGAGAGGTCGATATATAAGGTCTGTGCATCAGCCCATATGTTCTGTAATTTTGCTGTCAAATTGTAGTGTATTTTACCAATCCACTCACATTCTAATATTCGCTTTGAGTTTTTCTCATATATTTTTTGACACCACAATTCCCAAGGTAGATTGAACAGATACCACTACAAGAACAGCTGTTTTAGTAAATTTGAGAATGTGTGCGTCACACAGACAATAGATTTTGACACATGGCTGGGAGTTTTCTATCAACAACGGGCATGTGTTAGTAAATTTGAGAGAGCTTATGAATGTGTGCGACTCATAGTTAATGGATTTGACATATTTCTGGGGTATTTCTACCAACAAAATACATGTGTTTTTTGGTGTTGTATTTGTTTTAGTTATGGTGGACCTGTAATGAATATGCCTTGACAATTCCCAAAAAAAAGTTACTTTGTTGTATCAATTCGCCGATAAGTATACCTTATAGATCTACCTTGGGTGGTGGTAATAATATTACAAACACAATATCAATTCATCTGGTTGGCCGTATCTCTCAAAAACAGAAGACGAAAATTTGTTTGAAATGTACTTTTAACAACTGATTACAATTCATATGCCTAAAATAAATATCTTCTCTTGTTTATTGCCGCATAAAAGTGTCTATGCCTCGCTAATCATTTAAAAACACACGATTAAAAAAAAATTGACAGATACAGCCACTGCGGCGAAAGAGTCATATGTGTTTTCAACACGACCTGTATTATTGGATCATTATACACACAGAATGATACATATTTAGAAGTCAATGAATACATAACTCTACGTCTAGACCGAACTTGAAATGCTGTTGTAACTTGAAGTTATGACTGCGTTGTTAAAACAATTGCTCTAACAACTATGTTATAACCTGAAAAAAAGCATTAACTTGAGCGGTGTACACTTAACATTAACTTGAAGTTAATGTTAAGCTAGGTGCAGACTGCAAATAATAAAACTTAAATATCTCTGCCAAGGGTGCTGTTGGGTCAGTGATGCCAACTCAAAATCTGCCTCAGAGGTAGATTCGATGTGAAAAAGATGTAGTTTCAAACAAATCTTACTTTGAAAAGAGGTGGATCCGCCCCCTTTGTTTTTAAGGATTTTAAACACCTTAAAAAATATTTTTTACCCTTAATTAATTTTTCATTTCGATAAGAAATATTTTATAATGAAGTTTATCACAAATCTTAATTGCGGATCGTTCATACTCAAAATTTTAATATAAAAAACATCTAACAAATTTAAGAATTCAATTATGCCAGCGTTATTTACTTAATTTGAAATAATTTGTGAGGATAAATATTGATATGTATGTAGAAGAAACACATACATATGTAGATATTTAGCATAAATTTTTATTATTCTCAGATTTAAAGGAACAAATATTTTCATTAAATAGTTTGCAATACTCCACTGTAGGTGTACTGGTTGTCCAGCGCTAGGGCTGATATATCCTTTAGTGTGTAGCACTCCTTGCAGATTATTAGTACAGTTTGATTCAACAAACACTTTTTAACAAATTAACTTTCAACATTCCCACTACTACGTATGCATGTGTGTACATACATATGTGGAAGAACGAGCAATTTTCTCACAAACTGGCCCAGTAGAGGAAACATTTGTGCATGCAGTAGGTTTTGAATAGTGTAATCAACGCAGCGTTGTCTACATACATTGTTAAAAACATATTTCAGCTTAGCTTAGTTAAAAAAATTCCGGTAACCACAATTTAGCATTATTTTTTAAAAACTAAAAAGTGGTAGATTTTCCTCGGAATGTGGTAGAGTTGATTGAGATACCCAAAAGAGGTAGATCTACAACAAAAGTGGTAGAGTTGGCACCGCTGTGTTGGCTACAAACCCTGAGGTTTTGAGCTCAAGACTAGTTTCAGGCAAGCCAACAACATCATGCATCTTTCTGATGTGCATTGATGTGTCATTGTGTGTTGATTGTAGTTGAACTGTTAAAGTGATGAAGGCATAGCACTGATCACTTTGGCAGTACCGGCAGCGATTAATACTAACATATCGTAATGCGATTCACAGTACCCTACGTCGTCGATATTGTAGCAGAACCGTCGGCGAAGTAAAAGAACAAATAAGTGGTTACACAGCTTAAACAAATTAATGCCTCTACTTGACGCCAGAGGGGCTGCAATACTGCTGTACTGAATGAATTAAGCTTTCTATCTCTCTCCCACTTCACCGCCTGTCTTCTCTGCACTATCCCTTTCGCAAAAAAGGTAACACATTAATTAATTAACTGGTAGGCAATATTTGCCTGATGTGTTACTTCTCTATAAAAAAAACTGTAAGTCAGGCATGTTCTGTATTTCATGCGGAATAAAGTGTTTGGAATTGTCATAGCATTGTTGTTATAAATATTAATTTGCAATAACAACGCTTTGATAATTCCGAACATTTTAATTCCGCATGCAATACAGAACATACCCGAGTATGTAATTTATTTCGGTGCACGAATCGAAATTTGAGGGGTTTTCGATATTTCTCTTTGTCATTTTCGTAATCTCAGCAATAGGCAAGTGTGTAAAACCACAGTCTAACGCATAACGCCAAAAAGACATGAAGTAAAAGTCTGAATGTAAATGTGTGTGAATTTTCGTACGGGTTTTAAATGAAAATTGTCAAAAAAAGGCAAGGAAAGGCAGTAAAGAAAAAAATGCGGCTTTTGCTTGCTACATCAAAAAGAGCTAAAGCTAGCGCGAAGGGCGCTAAATTAGCAACGCTGGCTACAACATCTCGTTGAAGTTCTTGTTGTTGTACACATTCGCTGTCATGTATATCGTCATATAAAACGTAAAACTAAATTTTTTACGTTTTACAGAAGGAAAATATTTTACAAGTACAAGTTATAGTCGTTACGTTGTTTTTTATAATAACATCGCTAAACATGACAGTAGAAGCCTAAAATGTTGTGGGTACAGTAACTAATTAAAACTTGTATTTTGAAATTTTTATCACTTACATGGTTTTACGTTTCATATGACGATATGTGTGTACATTTGTATGTGCAGCTATCAAGTTAGATCAACACCACGTAGTCGCAAGAGAATTAGCCGTGGAGAATTTACATTTGGGCTCTCAAAAAAGCTGATACATTAACACTGCTGACAGGTTAAATGTGTTAACATTTGCGAAAACAGCTGGGCTCTTGCGGCCACCTAGTATGAAATCGCCGTGTATAGGTGTTTTATCGAAGCGTTGACTTTTTAAAATGCACCCTTACTGCTTCAAAAAATATGCATTTTTTTTTAAAGGAAACAAACAAATTTTAAGTTTTTATGAACAGTACCATATACCTACAGCTTTCTTTTTATAACGATTTGTAATAAATTTCACGTAAGATATATTTTTAATACAAAGTGCCTTCATAAAATCTGGGTTGTGTGATATTTTAGCAATAATTGTGAATAAGTACGAAATTAATCCTTGAACATTTTTCAAGTTTTGAGTTAAAATTGAAATTTACCAAACCTATCTTTGAAGACATATCAGAATTTTATAATAAGTAGGACATTTTAGCCCGCTGTATCGTTGTTGAAGGGACGTTTTTTGCCCTTTTTCAAGAAAGGGGCGAAAACACCCATAAAACGAATCGCTAGAGGAATAAAATGCTTTACAAAAATATTCTTCGTAGTGTTTTACATAAAAGTGCTCAACACATCTTATATCTAAAATCTAAAGATTACAAGATTTGCTATAAAAATGTGCAAAAGGAGGTGGGGAATTTAGCTTCTCCTAAAATGAAGACCAGTCGTAAATTTTTAAATCGCCGAAGCACGTATATTTATTTTGGTCCCCTCTATCACAATCACTCGTTAGAACCTTGTTATTTTTTGTGTATAGTAGAGTGTAATAAGCTGCAATATTAACGCCACCTAGTTGTTAATTCGCCTTAGATTTTACTATAAAACTTTTTAAATCTGAAATAAAAATATGTTTTTTGAATTTATTACAGCGGTTGAACAATAAAACAATGCTTACAAAAAATTTCTTTAAATCATCACATATGATATAAAAAAGTATAAAATTCATCACCATATTGCCTTCAAAGTGCAAAATAAAGTGCTTTTATTGTATTTTGTTGAGATCTATGATATTTTTATATACAATCTAAAATTTTAAACTAATTAACTATTTTTAATGCAATTACTGATAACTATATATATAAAAAAAGTTTTAAATTAATTTTATTGCAATTTTCTTTTATTTTAACTACTGTTTCAAAAAGTTATATGTATTTAAATCAAACATTTCTTGTTATGTATTTGTATCGTTTCCTAGAGTTCGACCGATATGCGATAGATAAGCTTATCTTCTTTTTTGTCGCTATTAAGCAATAATATTTTTTTATTAACAAAATTCTCAAAATGATACTCCTGCAACATTAAGATTTAATAAAAATAAAGTATCGTTAACTTTCAAATGGAGTCATATGTATAATGTTCGGTTCATTTAAATCTTTTATAAACTATTTTAGGTCGGGCTCTATTGTTTTTTTATACTTTCCTACTATTAAACTTTTTTAACTTCAAGATTTTTAAATAATCCCACTTTTGTGTAGTCGCCAAGTTAATGCAATATCAAAAAATATTCAATAACATAATCGTTGTCGACAGCAATTAACTATTTTTAATAACCTCTTGCCATTTTCTAGACTTTAGAGAATACATAGTAAGAGCCTGCCAACAGTAGTCAATTGTTGTCGACAATGAGTTGATAATGTATTGACGTAATGTCGACAAATAATTACAAAATAAGAGAGAATGATAAGCAAAATAGATTTATTAGCTTTTAAGTTATAGACTAATTAATAAAATCATATTTATTTTATACCCAAACAAAATTCTAACAAAACTTGCAATAAGATTTTTTTCCAAATCTTTGTTTCTTGCAATAGCTCTAAAATTAAAAAAAAAATATATATAAAATCAAATTACTTGTAACAAATTTGACTTGTATTATGTACTTTTATTTGTAGTAACTGATCATTTTTTGTGTGTCTAAATTCATTAAAATGTACGTACGAATTTTATTTACATTTGTATTAATTTATAGTTTAAACTTAATTGTTAATTTTAAACTAAATAATAAAAATTTATACATTATAACATAGAACGCCCGTTTTTTTTTATTTAAAAACTCGTTTTCCCCTTAATTTGGAGTAAAAAATTTAAGCGCGGCAACACTGTAACAACCTTAAATCAGCGCCATCTATTGGGTGGCTATTGTCTGGTTTAAAATTCAAGTTTTCAATCTGGCAACATTTTAGTAAAAATGGTATGCCACTACGAAAAATGATGTGGCAACACCACGTATTTTTCTGCAATTTAGCACAGTGCTGCCATATCATTTTCCTTAACGGCCTACCAATTTTACCAAAATGTTGCCAGATTGAAAACTTGAATTTTAATATAGCCAATAGGCATCCAATAGATGGCGCTATTTTAAAGTAATTACGGCGTTGCCAGATGTTTCGAACTAATAATGTTTCTTTTTAAACTTAAACATTAAGAAAACGGAGCTTTCAATTATGATTATTAAAATTTGTTAATTTTTATTAAAAAACAGATAATTTTACAGATTTACTGGAAGCCTAAAGTTTGTATAAAGCCTGGTTAGGTTTCCTCTTGCAGCAATGTTTGAAGAATCGATGTCTGTTAATCTGAAATAAAATAGCAAATATTAAATAATCACCATAACAAAATGTATATACAAATTTATTAACAGATTTTAAAATCAACTTTCAATTTAGTAATCGTGAAAACGAGCTTAAATCTAGAAAAGGTATACACGGGCTGGGAGTGAATTTTACGAAAAAATCCTCCTTGAAAAGTATATCTCTAAAAAATAAAACAATCGTAGGAGGAAATAGAGAGTAATGATCATTTTACTATTTTTAATTTGGATTCACATGGAAATCTCAAAATTTTAAAATAATGTTTTACAAAGATTTAAAATATCCACTAGATACTGATTCCAAAATTCTGAATTGCGCAAGAAAAAACATGCAATTGCATATTTGCGGTTTCCCTAGTCATAAATCTAAATTTCTTCCTATGATTATTATTTTGTTAGAGTGCTTTCATATGAATATGTACTCATTTTTCGTGGGTATTTTTTTATAAAATTCACTCCCACACTAGTCGTGTATATCGATGGTTAATATAGAAAAGTGGTATATAGAAAAGGGGATTTTGTTCAAAATCGGGTTTTTAGCGTATTCTGGTAATCAACTAGTAGTCCTCCTTAAAGAACTAAGTATCTACGGTTGAGAAATAATGGATCTATGCCCACTAGACTTTTTTATGCAGTGATGTAGCTTCTATCCATTTTTTCCATCTCCTTTAAGTTATCGAAAACTGGAGATACTTCCTGCCTATATTAAGTCATCGATAAGCTCTAAAGTTTATTTAACTTTTACTATTACATATTATTTTTCTATTAATAAAATAATTAGGCGATTTACAAAAATTCATTAAATCAGGGCTCAAATCGTCACATCCGAGATCGTTCACGTATGTCATAGTCCGAAAATGGCGTTTTTACGTGACGAGTTGTACGTTCACGGATGTGACGATTTGAGCCCAGGCGTTATACGACAATTATGAAACAAATATAATTCAAAAACTACCGAGAAAAATTTATGAACAGTTCTTAAATAATTATTCAGCAAGTGGCAACGCTTTTACTGAAATGGTGAATAAGCAAAAGTGGAAAAACTTGGTGGGTACACAATTCGTCAAAAAATAAAAGCATACTTTGAGGCTGAAAATCTCATTACCAATTTTAGTTGTTAAAAAATCCCAAATTATAGCATTTCTTTATTGTACTGCAGAAATTAAGGTAAAATTATGTCACGACTACATTCTTTAGTGATTTTTTATTTTATATTGTAATAAAGGGTGTCCCAACAAAAGCGCCGGATTTAGTTTTAAAGAAAAACACATTTATTTTTATGAATTAAGCAAATATATTTATTTCAACTTAAAGATAAATAGTTCCGATTAAACGTGAAATACAACATCAGAAGAATGGCTACCACGAAACCTCTGGCACAGGGTTATCCTTTTATTGAAATTTTATATAAGATTTTCGCATATGGCTGTATTTCACCAATAACGCACCGTATTTTATATTTAAGATGTTAAACCGCTTCAGGCTTACTCGCATTAGGGTATTCATTTAATCGGGCTTCTGCTTTGATCGGTTAGTCACTCGATTAATTAATCGAGGTTTTGGCTTAAGCGGATAATAATCGGTTAATTTCGATATTAACCGGTTAACTGATTAATAAAGTTTTTTCATAAATCAAGTAATTTCAGCAAATAAAAATGCATAAGATATTTATTATTTTGAGTTTCTTAGTAAAAAAAATTAACAATAACATAACAAACATAACAATTCTTGAGCTAAATCAAGCAAAAAATTAATAAATATATATTAATTAAAAAATTTAAAAGTTTGTGAGATCATTGTATTAGTTATTTCAATAGTTTAAGCAGATCTTCTAAGACAATCTTTCAGAAAAATTATGTATTGGGTGTTTTTTATTGAGGTATAGAACTTTAAGTTGGCATCACTTTTTTAACTGGCGGCCATTTTGTCAGCTGTCAAGTGATTAATATTTAGTTTGGTTTGCCATTTCATCATGAACAGGTTGACAAAAGAACAACGCTTGCAAATCGTGCAAATTTATTTCGAAAATAATGGTTCAGTTCGCGAAGTTTACCGCAAGCAAAATCGCAAAATTTTGTTCAGTGATGAGGCTCATTTTTGGTTGAATGGCTACGTCAACAAGCAAAATTGCCGCATTTGGAGTGAAGAGAATCCACATGAGACCCTTGAGACGCCATTACATCCACAAAAACTGACTGTTTGGTGTGCTCTATGGGCTGGTGGAGTCATTGGGCCATACTTCTTCCGAAATAATGCTGGAGAGTCAGTTACCGTTAATGGAGACCGGTATAGAGCCATGATAACCGACTATTTGGTTCCCGAATTGGATGGCATGAATGTGGATGAGTTGTGTTTCCAACAAGACGGCGCTAGATGCCACACAGCGCACGTCACAATCGATTTATTGAAGGAAACATTCGATGAGCGCATAATTTCGCGGAATGGACCTGTCAATTGGCCACCAAGATCGTGTGATTTGACACCATTGGATTATTTTCTTTGGTGATATGTGAAGTCGCTCGTCTACGCCAACAAACCGGAAACGTTAGGGGACTTGGAAGCCAACATACAGCCCCATATGCTCGAAAAAGTGGTTGAAAATTGGACCTGTAGAATTGGCTTTATTCGAGCCAGCCGCGGCGGCCACATGCCCGAAATCATATTTAAACATTAATGGCATAAAATTATCCTTCCAATAAAGCCAAATTGATGGACATTAAAACGATTTCCTTGTGTTTTATTTCAATTCGAAGTTCTATACCTCTAAAAAAAACACCCTGTAGTTTAAATGTTTAGGATTAAACGATTCTCTTCTTTAGTTTTGACAAAACTATACTTGAAATAGTGCTTTCACTTATCGTAGATGTTGAAGAAATCGAAAGCAATCCATAATACAGAATATCTAGTTTCCCAGTCCTTTTCCTCGATTTCTCTAAACATATAAAATCTTCCATTATGCAATTAGAGTTCTGTTTTAATTTTTTTAAATTCTTAGCACTTCTAATTGTTTCGGTTAATCCTGTGAAAACATTTCGTGTATTACTATCGATAGTTTCTTCTGTTGTCAGGTCATCATCTGACTCATACTGGTTCGTAGAGCTCTGCATCGAACATTATGCAAAAAATTTCATTTTCTAATTCCCCAGTTTCCGTTTTTGTAATGTATTTTAAAACATTATTGCTAGAAGAAAATATTCCTTAGTGGAGGTATAAAATAATTGAGTTCATCTCTCATTAAATCTAATCCTTAGATTTTTAATTAAATCGTTGGCAACAGTATTTTTGGCTTTTATTAAATATTAAACAAAAACTTAATAATTCCTTCAAGCTCAATTAGAGTAGCAGCTCTTTTATAACCACGTCCAAAGATTTTAAAGTTTTACTTAAGTTAAGATCACTGAAACACTTCTTTGTTTGTATGAAAAATAATTGGTAAACACATGCCTTTTGTATATGAGACGAAACAAATAATTATACACACAACAAATACTTTATAATACTACAAAATATGAAAAATTTTAACCGTTAATCGGAAATAGCCAATTTTAAATTAACCGATCAGTTAATTGAGTAGTAATTAGCCGGTTAATCGATTAACGCTTAACCGAATGAATACCCTAGCTTGCATACACCTTTTCCTTCACTTAGCGCCAAAGAAAAAAGTCCAGCAGAATTATATCGCACGATGTTGGTGGCCAAATGACACTGCCTGGAAACTTGGTCTGCAGTAGTACCATTGTTCTACGTGCTGTGTGACCCGTCTTGTTGGAAAAACATGTAATTCACATTAAAAATATCCAATTCGGGCCACAAAAACTCCGTTAACATTATTTGTCTTGTGACAGGATCTCTTCAGTCTAGGGTAGGGCATTGCTATTTTTTGTGATGTATGGAGTAATTAGTTTGTATATAAAATCAACTTGAATAAAACTTGAACTCAGTACAAAATAATTTTAAAACATTTATTTAATTTAACATTTATTTATTTTTGTGTTGTTTGTAATAAAAATCGCAATTGGGATTTTTCGGACAGCGAAAAAAAGTACCTGGCAGCCATAGTGCAAATATTTTTGTGTAACACATTTTTTAAAACTTATTGATAATTTTGTATAAAAATATGTGGTATGTTTAAATCAAAGTTGTTCATTTCACCATACAATGGTTTGTACTCTTTATTTCATTTCTTTTTATACTCTCTATTTAGTCGTTAATGCGAGAGCGACGAGTGTACATGCATAGTAGCTTTGTTGGTATTTTGCCACATACAGTGTGTAAAATAAATGATAATGATAAAAATAAAGTGCATTTTATTAGAAATAAAAATATATTTTTGAAAAAACTAAGGGGATTGGGGCAAAATGTATTGAAAATTTCTCCATTTTACTGAGTAAAGAAATAGTAAATTCAGTTTGAACGACCAATATAATTTCTTGAGATAAAATTTTAATGAAAATCTTTGCGTTTACTTTATCGTATTACTGTAGTTCACAATTCTCACAGCAATACAGCTGCAAAATATTTTTGACCGCCAATGGCTTAAATGCACTATTAAGGCCCATGATACAATAATACAGGCACATGCATTAGAAAATTTTTTTCATCTAGGTTGTCAAATCTTCATGTGAGTTGTCAAAAATTACATACTGAGCAACAACAAAATTCGTTGTACACACAAACAAACATGTACATACAAAACACAGCTGACCAGTAGTCAAACATACGACGCATTCACTAAGCATGCCTTTTTAAAGGGCTTCAAAGGCCTGAACTAAGATCCAAACCTAATTAATTTCTGCCTTCTCATGATAGCCTTCTAGAAGGCCTCTACACTCTTTTCTAAAAGATCCGATACACATTCGTTCTCCCTTCTTTTGGAAGGAACACTCTATTTTTAGATTTTTCGTTTTGTTTAATAAAAAGTGTACTTTAGAAATAACAAACATTCTCGTATTCCTTTTTCGAAAATAATTTGTATATAAGACTGAAATTTGCGTACAAGAGGCATCATACATGCTGTATTATGTCGTTTATGTTGCAGCTACTACATCATGTCCAATTCCTTCTTAATAAATACACGAAATTTAGCCTCATTCATATGTATAAAAAAATTACTTTGGACGAAAAGAAGGAGTTCGAAATAAAAAATCACGATAATCAAAAATATAGAAGCCGCTTAGAAATACACAGATAAAAAATGTAGCTCCATTAGATTTTTAACAGAGCCTTCCCAGACAAACCTTCACTGAGGCATGCCACGTATGACCAGCAAATAGGGCTGCTAAAAAATGCCTTCAATCAGGCCTGCTGATTAATGGGTCGAGGAAGGCCTTGGTGCGCAATTACATCGCGTATAAACAATATATCAATATGCAATGGGAGTGGACGTACTAGACCCTGCTAAATAAGGTTTATAGAAGGCCTCTTTACTTCTTCCATTTACTGCTGGGTATATGTAGAAATAAAATTACTTTTAAAATATTTAATATAAATGGATTTAGTTATATAAAAAAAATTTTTCGTATATATTTCCTTTGAAATAATAGTATGAATAAAAAAAATATTTACTTTTTACTTTAAAATTTGTTTTAAAACACAAAATTCTGGAAATTATTGATGGATGATAAAACTAAGCATTTTGAGTTTTAAAACAAATTTTTAAGTAAAAAGCAAATACTTTCTTTTTGTTCATACTACCCAATATGATTTTCTTTTTAATGTACTGTGGGGATTTTTGGGGATGAGTTAATTGCTTTTTTGGGGATTTCGGGGTACGAAAAATTTAAAATTGCGGATAAGGAATGAAATAAAACTGGGAGCCCTACCTGATACATGTTGCTTTCGAACATAAAATATCTAAACCAGTGATGGGAAATGTGGTATAATTGTGCCACTTTAGGCACTATTGCATGTTATATGACACTGTGGCACACTCGCTTGTATTTTGGCACTTTTATATTTTAATATACAAACCAACATTCTTTAAGTGTGGTTTCTACTTTTCAAACAAGCGACTTGAGTAGAAAATTTATACGGAAATTACTCAGAAAATTGAGTGCTCTGAAGCACTGAATCAATCACAAGAAGAAATGCAAGAAGAAGCTCCCGTGTAATTAAATAAACTGAAACAGAAACGACTTGAAAGGACGCTTTTCAACTGCGAGTATTAGAATCAAAGTTAACAAAGAATAGATGATTTTTATATTTTATTCTATGACAAGGCAATCGTTGCCGTTGCCTTTAATAACAATACTACAGGTTTCATAATTCGAAATAAATAAGACGTTGATTAATACAATCTGACGTTGCGTTACGGATATATAGGTGCAGACACGAATTGATTCCCTTGAGTCCTGGCAAGTCCTATGCCAGGAAAACTTTGAATTATTAGCACGAGAGAGAAAGAGCGGTCCTTCTGCATTATAAAGCTCGGACTCACTTTGCAAAACTTGTTAAAAGTTATTTTGAAACGCATAGTTTTGATATTTCATCGCACCAGCCACAGATGATATTCTCACGAATATCCAGAATATTTTATTTTATTTATTCCCATTCCTATAGATGCGAAACGGGTAAATACTTAATTGGTAAATACCCGGTAAAATGAGTAAATTGGGTAAAAATGGTATTTCTCTGGTATTTACCCAAAGGCTGGGTATACATTTTGATGTCGAAAATTTATTAAACGAACACATTGCGCCGCAAAGTTTTATGATTAAAACTTGCCCAAACTAAAAGGAATGTCAGCCCCTCGGAAAAAATTGCTAAAATTACTAAAATTCGCAAAAACTTGCTTATATATGAAAGATTACAATATTGTGATTAATTAAAAGTACCAAAAATGTCAGAAAACCTAAACCTTGGAAAAGTTTCGCCTATCGCGAAAATAGCGAAAATTCGCGAAAAACTGCAAAATAAAACTGCAAGGAATGCCAAATATTCGAAAAAATCGCGAAAATTGCGAGAATTCGCGAAAAAACTTAGTAAAAGCGGCATGATAACAAATATGGTTTAAAATTCATGTAAACTGTAAAGAGTCCAAAAAGTCGCATCTATCCCGAACATTGCTAAAATTCCCGAGAAGTTCCAACATCAAAAACAAGCATTCACATTGATTAGTAACCGCTAAGGCCGCATATCCATGAAAAATCGCAAAATTTATAGAACAAATCAATAATATTGTAAAGAATAAAATGTTGTACAGACATTTGGTAGCTATAATGCCACAGGCAGGTAGATACATACGTTAACCTCATAATAATGGGTTGTAGTTATCGTGGAGGGTTTAAAATATATTATTAGCACTATTTAAGTCGTTTTGACACGTTTGCCACCCAAAAAAGGCACGCAACTTTTTGATTTCCCATCACTGATCTAAACACTTTTGGCTCGAAGCGATCACGAACACGTTGTGAGCCAACACAAAATTCTATCTAAAATATATGAAATTTTCCTTAAAACATTTCAGTATCATTGCAAACTCGAAACAATAGATATCGAATAAAAATTTAACATACAAATGAGACGCGAACGCGTTTTTCCACTTCAATTTTTCTTCTATTTTTTTTTGTATAATAATTTTAATAAATGAATAAAATTAATTTAAAACAAAAGTTATTATATAAATTTTATATTATGATTAAATACAAATAAATAAATCTAAATTATACTTATTATACTCAGTCAAGTAGTTATTAGTATTAATTAGAGAGCGAAAGGAAATATATTAAAAGTGAAATAAATATTTGAAATAAAACCAAGAAACAACAAAAGGAGGAAATAAATATTTTAAATATTTTATAAGAAAAAAAATCCAACAAAAAATGTTTAGATCAAAATAAAATAAACAGCCAAAGTGAAAATACTTCTAAAAAAATTTAACAAAAAAAAAACCATAAATATGTGAAATTCTTAAAAAACACAAAATAAATTTCTTAAAACAAAAAAAAAATTGTTAAATAACGTAAGTGTTTATTTATTTTTATATTAAAAATAACTTTTGAAAGTAAAAAAGAAAATCTAGCAAAACTTGTGTACAAAATTCCAAAATTAGTTCTAGAACACGAGACGTACATCCAGCACGAATAATCATACTATTTAGTTAGCGTTGCAAGCAATGATTTTTGTTTGAACATTTTCCTTCGGGAACATGGTATACGAAAGCGTCATTAAGTTGTCAAACATTTTTTGGAACAGTTTTTGGTCAATGATTTTTATTTGAAATTGTAACAGCGAGCAGAACAATAGTTCCGGAAACATAACGAAACCATACTTAAATACTTAATAGAAGCCAGCACAAGACGCCTTGAAGGCATGTTTAAGACATTTAATTTGTCTAAAGAACACGGTCAAAATGATTGATGGCAAAATCGTGTACGTGTGCTTGTTGTGTGAAATTTTTATGCTTGATGACCTAGCAAGCATTAATTTTTAGTTTGATTTTGTGCTGTTCGTTTGTTTGGTAACAAGTAAAAATGATGGGTTAACACTATACACGCACAAGCATGTGACAGCAAGCATTCCAAAAATGTAAATTTTTTGATTTTCCATCAAGCTTCGTCGGTGTCACACACACTAACAAATTTTCACTCATACTATTAACATGCTTGTCAAGCATTTTGACCGTATCCAGGCCCCTTAAGCCCTTGTGACACTTGCTTTCTTTTGTCTTTTTAAGATTTTGGAAAACAATACAAATATATTATAATATAAAATTTTATCAAGAGCGAAGAGTTCGGCTATATTAAAAAAATCTCAAAACGTCAGAAATTATATATGTGCTAGCGATATAAAAGTCTAAACTGTCAAAATTAGGTTTAAACTAGGGAATTTGCATTTGCGAACTATTCGCTTGTTTTTGATATTCGCATTCGCTAAAATTGATGCGAATATTTAAAGTGAATAGTAAAAGTAAAAATAAATCAAACTTTTTAAATTTGGCAAATTATTTTGGCGGAAGAGAAGACAAAATTCCGTTATGTAAACAAAAAACGTAAGTACAGTTTAGCAATTTTTCATGAGTGTAAAAATACTATGTGCCAAGGCCCACTAATAAGGTTGTGTTGAAGGCACATTTGATTATTTCGATGATATGGCTTGTGGTTTGTGCTAAATAAATTTTTTTTTGGCGCAACAATCCAGCTTGACAGTAAGATTCGTTTGGTACAATTTGCCGATGCGGATACCATATTATTCTAACTTGTTTTGGCGTTAAACAATAAAAAGAAAATTAAACAGTAAGCGATTTCATTAAAACTTTACTCTTTTAGCTGAGAACCGACATAGATTCACGGGGCTTATTCCATTTTTCGAGTTATTGTTCGATGTTTTTACACCATAGTTTTAAGTTATTTTATATCGTTTTTGTATCTCAGTAATTCATGTGTAGCAGTATATTCAAAATTTTATTTGTATAGTATATGACTTAAATGTAATTATGTATTCGCATTCGCAAAAATTGAAATTTATTATTCGCATTCGTATTCGCTAAACGGGTACTCTATACAACCCTAGTTTAAGCCCAAATATAGCTATTTATTTTTTGCAGAATAAAAAGAGGCATCATGGAAATTACACAACAACAAAAAGTAAACAAAAACATATATTTCGCATATTCTTCTCTTTCTTACATTCCTATTTCACTCTTTCAATCTTAGGTTAATAAAAGACGGAAAAAAGCAAGTGTCATAAGGGCTTTAAACGATTTCGCGGGATGTCTCGAGAATTCCGCAAAATTTTCAATCCCGATATCCCGGAAAATTAGCGCGGGAGTTCCCGGGAATTTTTTTTTGCCTTAAGAAATTGTATATTCTTATAAAAATATAATTTTAAATTTTTTAACAAAATCAAGAATTTATTTACAAATGCTTAAACAAATTTCTATACTTTTATAAGCCGACACTTCTAAAGCGGCCCACCCATTTGCAATATAATTGTGCAATTTTTCGTATTGCCGCCAATGTGTATGTTATATTCGAAGGTGGTACAATTTTTAAAATTTTTTTGGAAAAATTCTTGAAATCTACAAAGTTAAGTCGGTTCATATTTACATGATATCTAAGCTTCCCCATAATCTTCAGAATGTCGAAAATTTTGTTACGATAGGCTGAGCCACTCAAAAGTTATATGAGTGTATTACATATGTACTTACGCAAGCACACAAGACATACTACTCATAATTTCTTAAAACCTCGATATCTGATGAAAACTAGATTTTCGAAAATCGGGGAGAAATCAGTAGCTTCCCATTTTTAGATTGCGGGAAGTTGAAAAAACTACTCCAAAACAGAACAACACGTCCAAAAAAAAGAGAAATAAAAATTGAGACAAATCTAGTTCCAGATGCAATAAATATTTCTGAAATCGGTGTAAAATGGCGAAGTTGTTAGTGACCAAACATAAAGAAAAACTGCTCCTTTTTTTGAAGTCGGTTAATAATAACACAGTACAGCAAAATATAAATAGAAAGGTGCGTTTTGAAAGTTTACGTTAGGCCTTTATTTTAGGAGGAGTTAAAGTTCCAAACTCCTTTTATAAATTGATATAAAGAACCAGCATAGCAAATCTTGTAATCCTTACAATTTAGGTGTAAGGTGTGCTCAGCACTTTTATGTAAAACACAACGAGAAATATTTTTGTGGAATATCTTAGCCCTATAACTACTCGCTGTATCGGTCTTTTTCGTACATTTTTTTGAAAAAGAGCAAACAACTCTCCTTAAACAGCGATATAATACCTATAAATAGGCCACACAATTTTTTGTCGTACATTTATATGTATCTTTTTGTCCACATATATTGTTTAAAAGGTATTTCTCTCTAGATATGCACAATATGTTTTTTTTTACCTAACAAACCCGGTTAGGGATCAGGTGGTCGAATTTCGACCACCGGGTAAGATCCTAGTAATCATAAATGTCCTACAAAAAAGATTTGCCATACAATTTTAGTAGAAATCTCCAAAGACACTAAAGCTCAAAAATTCAACGTTAACCCAAGAAAGAAGTCAAAACTTAAAATGTAGGGTTAAACAATTAAGTACTTATCCATAACACTGTACAGCGAAATCAAATTTTGTCAAAATGACAAGGTTCTATCGCTTTATTGTGGTAGAGGGAACAGCAAAAAAATATATGCGTTTTGAAAGTTTTACGTCTGGCCTTTATTTTAGGGGAGCTAAAGATTTCCCTCCTTTTGCTCATTGTTTTCGGCATAGAAAATCTTTTAATCTTTACATTTTAGGTATAAGTTGGATTCATCATTTTTATGTAAACCACTACGAGGAATATGTATATGGAACATTTTAACCCTATAACTCCTTCCTGCAAGGGCCTTTTTATCGATTTCTTAAAAAAAGGCAAACAACTCCCAGCGATATAGCAGGCTTAAATGTCCTACAAAAATATTTGTGATACAATTCTAGTACACAGAAAAAATTATTTCACATTATTTCAATGTATGACATTCATTGACATAGATTCATTAATTTTTTACTAAAATACATTGATTAAATGTACGCATACGTTGCTTTAATGAAAATATTCATTGAAGTTCAATGTAAAACGGTTCATTGAAAGCATCCGTTGTTGTTCTTTCTTAAACAAATTAATGAATCAGTCATGCCAAATGCATTCGATCGGTTGATCTAATCAATTTAGGAATTGTCAGATTCATATTTTTATTACAATTATGCTCTTATGGTAATAAACTTATTTTATAGGCCTAACCATTTTCCAATCAATCTTTTTTCTGGATGTACTAGAACTAAGTAATCATGTCATAAAAGAATATTAACCGATTTTGACTGCACTTGTTCCAGAACTACATACATAATTTTTTTTAACTAAAATTTTATATTTTGAAAATTTTTTTAATAAATACAGATCAGTGATTGATTGAAAGCCTTTCAAAATATAAAAAAATAGGAATTTTTCTATACATTTGTTTTTCTAACAAAATATTTAATTCAATTTTTATGGCATAAAAGCCAATTGAATACAATGAAAAAAAATGAATGAATGCTGTTTTATTGTTTGTTGTTGTTGAATATTCAAAATGAAAAGATAAAAAAGCAAAAACAAATAAAAAATAAAGTTTTATGGTCGATTTACTTTGATATTTTTGCAATAAAAGGATTTTATTTATTATTGGATTGGATTGAATTTATTCTTTTCTCCGTTAAATGTGTGCTCATGTGTGTGCTCATGTGAGTGTATGTACATATGTATGCTTTGTATCTATGTTGTTTTAAAAACAGTTAAACAAGAAAATAAATTTAAAAATCTGTGTTACAATTACATATTCTCTGCTGGATCATTAACATGGCATTCAATTGCATACAGACAAATAAACATGTAAAATAAAAACCCCAGTGAGCATGCAGTCTTGTTTATATGTTTAAGTGCACCTTACACCCCGTCTTCACGAGACATAATTTTGTTCTAACATTTGTCAAACTTCATACATAAAAACATCAGAAAAATTTTAGTTCTATTTTATCATATCGACTTTGACTTTTGTCAAGACAAATCAATGACTCGTGAAGACGCTATGTTAAGAAGATCTAAAACTTCAAACTAAAATAAACAAAATAATCAAAGTGAAAATCAATATGTTAACACCCTGTTGGAGTATACGATTAGTTATACAGGGTGTCAAATTCAATCACCTCGGTTGTGAAAGTCAATCACCTCGGGTATCAAAGTTGATCACCTCGTGTATCAAAGTTGATCACCTCGGGTATCAAAAATCTTTTAGAGCTTGTAACTATTGCAAATATAGGGCCATTTTAGTATTTTGCAAAGATAATCGGCCATGTTCTGTATTTCATGTGGAATTAAAATGTGCTCAATTATCAAAGCATTGTTGTTGTAAATTAATATTTATAACAACAATGCTTTGATAATTCCACACATTTTAATTCCACATGAAATACAGAACATACCCGATTAAGAAGGTAAAGAAAAACCAGTTTACTTCCTACAGATACATATCTATGATAGTTCAGAAGATATTTGGCTTTGAATTTTGAAATTACTGTTTTTCCCTTGACGTTATCATTTTATGATTGTGCACAAGTCGCTTTCTAAGCATTTGCGGGAGTCATTTTGGAAACTTTTTGATCACCTAAGGATGTCTTAAAAGACTCAGTTGGGTGATTATTGCTAAAACAGTCTTTCAAATGCTAAGTGGGCAGAATGAGCTTTCTCCTGATCTACTAGAGTGTTCTTGTTAGCTTGGTATGATGACCGAATATAGAACCGATCACAGCGAGGCACTGTTGATAATTTCTATCGCCTCATATCAAGGTTCATTTATACAGGTGGCGTTAATTCTACAACAATTACAACATTACAAAAACAACATCACAAAAACAAAATTTCAGCTCCTATGTCAATATGTATATAAAACTTTTGCCATAATTAGACTAAAAGCGGATCATCTGTGCTTGCAACATCACCAGTTAAAATACGCCTTAACAAATATCTAAATCGATCACTGAAAGAACGAGGATCTGTCCCACAACATGCAGCCAGCAAAAACTTTACTTACTGGTAGGCAAAAAAGTATATGAGGATTTAAGTCGTAACTACTTACAATTTGACTCGATAACTACTTATTTTTGTTTGAGAAGTCCAAAAAAATAAGGGATACCCCTTACAAATGTATTTACATTGTCACCGCAATTAACTAGTTATTATTTGGCTTACTTGAAGCTAAAAAATAAGTAGTCAGATAAACAAATTAAAGTTAAAAAAATTCATTTACACACATTATACTTTATTTATATTTTTCCAAATATTTTATTTTTTTGACCCGGCTGGGATACGAATCTGTGCTCGTGCAGATTTGAAGACAAGAACTTTACCCACTCAGCTATTGTTGACTTGTAAGTTTAAGCGACAAAAATTAGTTTTTATATACAAACACATGTTGACTTAAAAAGTGGTTGTCTACATATTTTATTAATAAACATCAACGAATTGTAACTACTTTCAGATAATGAGAAAAATACTAGGGATGTAACGAATACCGATACCGATAAATCGGCGATACTTCAGATTTTCCGATACATCGGTATCGGCGATATTTTACTGTCGGTACGACGATACTTTAAAAAAAATTTTCAGAGTTTTTTTCTGACAAATCATTTATTTTTTTGTTAATTTTACCATGAACTAAACTCATTTCGTTATTTTTTAAATCTTATTAATATCAATTTTAAAAATTAATAATATTTTATACTATTATTTTGTAAAAAAATTATTTATATTTTGTTAATTTTACCATGAATTAAAATTCAATTCGTTGTTTTTTAAATCATATTCCAGCAAAAAAAGAAAATGTCATGAAAATGTAGAATTCGCGATCCGGAAGTATTGCAAATTTGGATCACTTCTAATTAGTTTTACATATCCTTGCCATTGCAAGAAGTTCTGTTTTTCGATTACCAATCACCGAATTGGAAGCGATTCTCGGACAAAATTTTTTTCGGTGTTCTATAATGATTTTTCCTCAAGAAAAAATATGAAAAATTGCCCATTTTCACAATTTTTTTTATGCGAGTATGGCGAGTATTTTTTAAAATTATAAAGGAATTAAATTTTTTTCTTGCTTTTCTACTAATTACACTATGCGACAAATAAAGAATTTTGGAAAAACACAAGAACTGGACAGTACAGGTTCGATTGTCCTACAATGGGGTAGTAAAACCCTTTACTCAGTTTGGTGACCAATTCTTTTTATGGACCTCCAAAGTTTCTGAAAATCAGTGGGTCCTCAAAAAACGGTGTCATCAGTACTTGGCCAACAGCTAATTCAAACTTTATAATACTGCTTAACTATATATGGCAATAATGTAGCTAAGAGTCTGTTTAATAGATTTTTTTTAACATTTCATGCCAAAAAATTTTTTTGTGAACTTTTTGTTAACAAAATTAAGGAAAAAATTGTTTCTTTCACTTTTTTCAGAATAACTTACAGGGACTTGTAGTTTTTAACTAACAATATTTGGCAAAATTATAGTTACGGTAGAACTGAACAACTTTTGTGAACATATCAATACAATCTACACGTATCTAGGCACTCTAATAGCTCACACAGGCCACCTTTTACCTTAAAAATTTTAGTTTTTCACTATTTTTTTATGCAAAAAAAATTTTTTTTAAATAGTATATTAAAGTGTATACTTCTCTGTTGTGTTTCACTAATACATTCAGATTGTATTGACATGTCCACAAAAACGGTTCAGCTTTACCGTAGCTACAACTTTGCCAATATTGTTAATAAAAAATTACGAGTCCCTGTAAGTTATTCTGGAAAAAGTGAAAAAACATTTTTTTCCTTTAATTTTCCAAAAAAAGTGCACGAAAAAATAATTTTTTGGCATAAAATGGTAATAAAATCTGTTTAGCGAACTCTTAGCTACATTATTGCCATATATAGTTAAGCCGTATCATCGAGTTTGAATTTTCTGTTGGCCAAAAGTTGATGACACCTTTTTTGAGGGCCCGCTGATTTTCCAAAACTTTGGAGGTGCATTAATCGAAATTGGTCATCAAATTCCCCAAGCTAAGTATAGGGTTTTACTACCCCGTGGTAGTACAATCGAATCTATACTGTCAAGTCCGTGTGTTTTTTGGACTGTTGCACTGTGTTATCTGCATATTTTTAATATAGATTTTTTGGAAGCAAAAAAATGTAGCTCCTTAAAAATACTTCCAATTTTTTATACTGGGTTAATATCAATTTTAAATATTAATAATCTCTTACACTGTAATTTTGTATAATAAAAAAATTGCACTTGAGTTTTGTTAATCTAAACTTGAACTCAATTTCAATATTCGTATCGGAATCGGTATCGGCGATATTTATTTTTAAGTATCGGTATCGGATCGGCAAAACGGCGTATCGTTACATCCCTAAAAAATACGTACTAAATTTATTAAGAAGTAGGTAGTAGCTCTGATTTGAAGCATAGTAATAAGATAAATAAGTACCACTCACTACTTTGTAACCCATTAATAGAGTACTACCCATCACAAAAATCACAAAAGTTTTTGCTGGGAGCTTTGATGAAACTTAAAACATTGATAGATATAAGTCTAGAAAGATACATAGGCTATATATTTTTCAAAAATAGGACCACAAGGGGGCGAGGGGCAAATTCTGCCCTATATACTATATAAACAATTTTAATGAAATTTAAAACACAGATATACCTTAGTATACTTGGACACATAGGTTATATATTTTTTCAAAAATAGGACCAAGATGGGAGGTAAGGGGCAACTTCTGCCTCTCTGAGACTATGTGGTATGTTCTGTGTGTTCACAAAAATAAAATAATGTGAATTTTCATGGCATTATTGTTATAAAAAAATTATTTATAACAACAATGCCATGAGAATACACATACTTTTATATATTTTTTTTTAACACAGAACATGCCCGATTGTATCGTTTTGCAGCGGGAGTTCGCGGGTAATTGAAAAATCAATCCCGCTTGATGTATGTATGTATATAGTATGTGCATCTATGTATTTATGTATGCATAAATATCTTGTAGGTACAACATGTAGAGCAGTTATGAATGATGTTTAAATAAAATATACATGAATATGACGATGATGATCATCATGCTTGTAAATAATGTTGTGGATCCTCATGTTCTTTTTCAGCTTTCATTTGGGGAACACATTTTTTTTGATGATGTGTCGCGAATGATAATGTTATTAGTGGTTTCACTGTTTATTTGACTATATGTGTGTTGTGTGTAAGAAGCAGGAGTTTATAACAAATTTGTATGACAGACAAAAAAAAATAAAAAAAAAAAATAATAATAAAAAACTACTCATAAACAAGTAAAAACAAATGTGTTTGAGTAGCATCATTATCAGCGTTGCCACAAAAATCAGTTTTAGCTTTTCAAAGTCTAATATTTATCGGATTTCATTTTTGTAATTAAATATGTATATGTACATTATTGATCCACAAGATGCAAACGGAATGGAATTTGACAAAAGAGAAGCAGACCTTGACAACAACGCTATCTATGGAGTCCGGAATTACTCCATCTTTCAAGTTGGAAGCATCCCTACACAAGAGATCTCGTTGGGTAATTAAAAATTTACAGAAGAGAATTAATGTACTATTTCAGTTACTAAACTTGTATATTAAAAAAATCGAGTTGTTAAAGTCCAACCTAAGACGAAAATTGCATATCCAATTATGTTTTCATTACATAGTTAACATTTTCAGCAATTGGGAAATATTATTTTTGATCATACTGATCAATTACAAAATTAGTTGAAACAAATTTAAAAAATTTTTGAAGAATATTTTTTTATTTTAAATGAAGTCTATTTGCTGATAGTTAAGCATTGTCTATATGCATTTCATTGGCGCTTTACCAAATCGTCAGTACAATTCTCTTATCTTATAAACAGACTTTCAAAAACCATTTGTGAATTTACAACTGATAATATTTTTGAAAATCACATAAGAATAAGATAAGCGTAGTAGGCTTAGAAACTTATACAAACCCCAGCAAATAATTTCTATTCGATATGAATCAATTTTATTTTTCTACATATTCTTTTATATTAGACTAAAGAGGCAACAGTGATTACACTCTAACACAAAGTCCAAAATTTCCAAAATATTATGGCAATTTTTAGGGGAGTTAAACTTTCCCTCCACCCTTTTGCACATTTTTATAATGAGTCAGCATAGAAAATCTTGTAGTCCTTACATTTTAGATAGAAAGTGTGTTCGGAAATTATACGTAAAACCCTACAAGAAACATTTTTGTGGAACATTTTAACCCTCTAACTCTGCGATGAATGGGTCTTTTTTGCTTGAAAAAGAGACAACAAACTCCCCTTAAACACCAATATAGCCGGCTAAAATGTCCTACAAATATATTTGTCATAAAATTCTATTATTGGTCTTCGCAGACACAAACTTGAACGGCAGAAATAAGTCGAAACAAATATAGTTTAATTTCGAACTTATTCAAAATTAGTGCCAAAGAAAGGGATTTTATGAGGCCGGTTTGTATTAAAAATACCTATGCTTTACCTAAAATATCGATTTTGTTGTACACTGTTATTATTAAATTCGAGTAGCAGTAGTAAAATAATAATTTTATATGGACTTTTTGTGATTTCTTCCCCAAATATGTACAACTTGAGTGTCTACAAAGCCAAACATTTATTTATATATGTGTGTGTATGTGTATGTGTGTTTGTGCAGTGTAAAATGCCGAAACTCAACAAGCTTTTTTAAACAAAATTAAATTAAATCCAATAAAAAGAGTATCCAACCAGCCAACAACTATAAAGTATGTACATATGTATGTACCCAGGAAACATTTTCTGCCGACATGTTTGACGTCTGAGACTTTACCAGACAATCTACCGAGCTGTCTAGAGTTCCCATAGGCGGCAGTTTTCTGGTACGACGTTTCTGATCTTTTTCTGAAATATTATCCAATTAATATCAGACTAGTCTGCACATTACCTAAAGATAATTTAATTTATAATGAAATTTATTATTTCGGCTTTTTAGTTCAATATTTGAATTAATGTAAATTCAAATTATTATTAAGAGTGAAATGTTCGAATATTCAATCAGATTAATTAATTATAAAAAACGTCGTCCACATTCATAAGTGGTAAAAGTGAACAAGAACGCTGACGAGACTGTGTAGCGGCCTGTAGAAATCAGTAGTACTGAGCCATTTGCTAATGTGATTGAATATTCGAACATTCCATTCTTAATAATAATTTGAATTTACATTAATTCAAGTAATGAACTAAAAAGCCGAAATAATAAATTTCAGATCAGTTCAAAAAATAAAATAACATAAAAAAATTAGTTTAATTTAATTTTCTTTAATATATTTAATGGATTAGTGTGCACATTTTTTAACCTACAAATTAAGACTTTCAGCAGTCACTTCTGTATATTATCAGGTTTTAATTTTCATAATAATTCTCATTTATCTCAGAATTCGTACAGAAGGAATTCTCTTAAAAGTTCTTAGCATTACCTCTGGAAAAAAGGTCCGCTTTCTTTTCAACCACTTATATGATTTTCTGTACATTTTCGTACTTCGATATTTTGTATAGACGCTCTGACCGACTTCGTCATTTTGTGCAGTCTTTTTGACCGAGAAAAATGTTTGCTGGGTAGTAGCAAACTCAATCCAACAACAAATGCCCGACGGTAGCGACTATGACGACGATATTAAACAGCAAAAATATTACAGTAGATTTATTTGATGTTTTTATCTAAATGAATGTGGTTTGTACGAAAAGAGAAGAAAAAACCAAACAAACTAAAATTGTTCTCAAATTAACAGTGATCTACAAGTGCAGGTCGCAAGGTATACAACAACAATAACATCCATCACACATAGATACACACATCCATAAATAAATACATTTTAGTTGCTGCTATTTTTTTGATCTTCTGTTATAATTGCATGAACACATAAATCCAAAAACCGTGCTTACACTGTGCTACATATGTATGTACCCAGTGAACAGTTTTGGTCAACCTGTTTGACGTCACATAAAATCTGTGACTTTACCAGACAACTAAGCGAGTTGTCTAAAATTCCCTTAGACTAGGGCTGCCATACGTCCTGGTTTTCCAGGAATTTTCCTAGTTTTAGACAAATTGTCCTGCCCCCTTATTCTGTAACTCGATAAAGCTAAATCTCTATCGCTAAAAATCTATAAAGTCGATATATCAATTATTGGCTACAAGTACAATTTTGCAACGTGTATTTCTAAATTGGCAATGTCCTAAAAATTTAATCCGCCGAAATTTTAGTGTTTTATGTCATCGCAAAAAATGTTCAATTTTGTATTTGTTCAGCATTTTAGCGATCGAGATTTAGCTTTAGCTTTAGCGAATTACGGAATACGGCGGCTGGTGTCCTGGACCACTCTGAAATTGTCCTGGTTTTTTGATAGAGGTCAATGCAGACAAAAATTTTATTTCTCTTGATTTTTGTTATGAACAGAGGTTAACCTTTCTGTTATAACGCAGTTTACATGAAGCAATTTTACCAGCATTTGTTGCTTGGGGCTTACGTCGTTCAACTACTCGATTAAATGTTTATGTTTATTTTCGCCCCTTGTAATTTTAAATCAACTTTTTATTTTTGTTTATTGTTTTTTATGTATGAATTACATGCTAAGTTTTGTATCTTTTGTTTAATTGTTGGACTTAAATTTGAAATATATGATTGATACATTAAGGCTGATCGAAAACAAAAGTTGCACCGCACCACTCACCCCACAGAATGAAAGATATGCCAATGAAATTTGAAAAAAAAAATTTTTTTTGCCACGCCCCAAAATACAGCACTTTTAGTTTTTTATATATAGCTCCGCCATTTAAAGTCCGATCTCACCATATCACATGTCGTCTTTATGGCTTGACTCAATTGTTTCTTCGGCTGGCTTCTTAGTCCGACAGAAAATTTTGGGCGCCACTAATGACATTTCGGATCCTTCCCTCTTAATGTTCACTTTAGAATTTCTGCAGAAAATTCTCTCAGAGTTCGTACAGAATTTTCTCAGACATTTCAGCAAAGTTTCCAGAACTTCTACAGACAAAGACACTCATATGATTTTCGTTGCATTTTGTTACTGACTTCGGCATCTTGTTCAGACTTTCTGACCAAATTTGTTAAAAAATGTTAGCTGGGTACCAGCGTTACCGTAGACAAATTTTAAAACGGGTCACAAATTTCAACAAGGGCCTTTTACAAAAAAAGGGTCTCGAAAAGGGTATATGAAAGAAAAAAGGGTAAATTTAATTTTTCTAACAAAATATTAAAGCTTTCTTTCATTTTTAGTATAAAAGAAAACAAAAAAATTAAGAATGATATAAATATAAAAGTACTTTACAATTAATTTCAATAAAAGCACTATTTTTTAATTCAAAATACTATCAGCGCAATTACAAACAAAAATTCTGTGCGAGTTTTTTCACTTTTCCCTCTTCTCCAATTATGTATAAAAATTCCATCGGAAAAAATTCGATGGGGAAAAAGTAGCTATTCTCAATGCATTTGAACTTCGTTTTTCCCCCGAAATTCCGCACTTGCGAAACAGAAGGGAGTTTGCATAAAAATCGAAATTGAGATTTTGGAAGCAGTACAGACTTTTCCTGTTATACAAATGCGCTTCACAGTAGCGACAAATGTATTACCTGAATATATCCAATAATGTATGGCAAGAAATTCTTAAGCTTTTTATATTTTTCTTTTTCGCCCATTTAAAAAACAAATTTATGCACATTCACTTACAGTGGTGCATTCAAGGAAGTGCTACTGTAAGGCAGAGATTATAAAAATATAAATTTTACAAAGAATGACGGTGAGTTACGATCTTAAAACGACAAAACAATAGCATAATTTTATTATATACTCAATGCGCTGAAGTAAACGTTTAACAAGAAATGGTCCAAAGTGGGACATCGCGAACAAATATCATGCAATACGTAAGCATGTTTGTAAGCTACACCAAAAAAACTCTCCTTTACAATCCTGCTTATCGTGAAGCAGTAGCTTTTGCTGAGTAATAAAAAAAGGAACATTTACATACAATTTTTTTGTCGAGTTATTCGATTAATCGACCTAAATTACTCGAATAAATTTTTAGCCGAAATTTAATTTTTTTTCATCGAATATTATTTGACTTCAATTATTCGATTAATCGATCAAACATTATTCGTTTGAATACCCTAGTCATTATTTTATTTTTGAAGTTAAAGTTAATTCATTAAGTTTGGAATAACTGCTAAAGTAGAGATAGAATCTAGAAATTGAAAAACAACGAAAAGATAAAAAAAACTAAACTGTTTGTTTTGTTTATTTTTTTAAAGTAAACTGTTTTTTCATTATAAATTAAATTACATATTAAAATATTATAAAATTGCTAACATCGAGCATACAAAGGGTAGCTTAATATAAATTCAGTGATGTCAGACAACGATTTCAAATTTAAAATACTATCCTAAAAACTTGCCGAAATCGAGTTTAGATGTTATTCCTTGTGGGCACAGATATATGTTAGATTTTTCCTTAAAATATGCTTTCAAAACATAAATATTGTCTACATGAACGCTGCTTGTGCTGCGATCGTTTGTATTTTTTATGATACAACGATAAGTACACTCAGGGAAAAAAATCAATAAGAACCATATTGATTCAATAAGAAGCATTAACGAAAGTCTAGTCATGTTGAAATTTTTTATGTCAATATTAAACAATATTTATTCAAAGTTGAAAATTATTGTTTCAGTGTATTTCAATAAAGTTTTCCCTTTGAATTGAAAATTATTGAATTAATGTGACTAGTTCTCATTTTTAAATCGTTTTCCCCTTAGTGTACTAATTGTCAAGAAGGGTCAAAAATAGTTCGAACTAGTTAAAAATGACACAAAAGTATAAATTTAAAAAAGGGTAAGAAAAATTAAGAAGACCGTCAAAATAGGCTCAAATTGACCCTCTACGGTTATAACAGTAACGCTGCTGGGTACATTCTAAAGACAGACTCTCCATATAAAATGGAACAGCAAAAAATTTTTTTGAACAAAATGAGAAGAGCAGCAATCAAACAAATATATTAAAATAGTACACACAGCGCACACACCGAAGCACAAATACAGTGAGTGGCAAAACAAATCTTAGAATCGATTTTCAATTGATTGATTTATGATGTGTTTTGGAATTAACATGAGAAATTTTAATTAGCCAACAGTACATGAATTAAATTGAGAATATCTTAAATATGTACATTGGGAGCAGGCGCGGATACAAGGGGGGAAAGGGGATATCCCCCAAAAAAAACGAGTAAATTTCTATAGAGTTTCTAAAAGAAGTTTGGAAAAATAGTATGTTTTACTTAGAAGTTCCCTCCAAAAGCTCAAGCTGGATCCGCGCCTGATTGGGAGAAATAGGGATGACGTTATAAACAACAAAATAAAACAGTTTTATATTTAAGGCCACAAAGTTTTACAATTAGATTTAGTGCTCAAATATTGTTTGTAAATTATTTGCCTTGGGGCTATTCACACTGTACGTAACGCCATTTTCGAAGTTTTTGGACATAAAATCGGCAGCTCATAAAAAGATCATAAAATGTTTTTCCTTTAGAATTTGCCAGAAAATTAATTTATTTTATTTTAGCAATTGAGTTATGAGTTTTATTCGAACTGTATGGTTTTTATCCAAAGTTATTTAATTAGTTTGGCTTAAGTTCGATTTTAATTTAATCTTTTGATAAAATTATTTTTGTTTTTGAAAGAAATTCTAAAGCATGTAAATATTGAACATTTAAAGAGAACTTGTTGGCTGCACGAAAGATTGAACCGACATCAGATGTTTGCAGACCATCACAGTCTTCTCAGCAGAGGTATTTTTCCCTAGACCACATTGCCAGCGAAGGCAGCAACAACCAACGAGCGAAAATCCTATTTACTTTATTCAACCAATTAATAGATGAGTCGTCATTTCGTGACTAATAGCAACTATTATTGATCTTTTTAAAGGTTCGAAACTTCACTAAGTGTTTTCTTATCATGTTCAACTATTTTAAGCTTTTTGATTTCTGTCTTACTTACCAGCGTGAAATATCATCGATATTTTCAATGCTGGAATTTTTGAACGTTTATTTTGCCCAAGTATTGGAACAGTATACATTCATGTTTTTATTTAATTTAATTTATTTATTATTAAATTTCATACACAACAAGATTAAGGGCCATTATTACAACTTGACAATAGCTAAAAGCAGGCTTTTGTTGGACGGATAAACAGTTTGTCATTACTACAAATTTACTTTAACCTACCAGGTATGATGCACCTGACTTTAACTTATCGCTCACTTTCATTTAAAGTAAAGTTTTAATAAAGGAAACCCTTTTATTCGTCCGACAAAATCCTGCCTTTAGCTATTGCCTAGTTGTAATAATGGCCCTAAATCTTATAAGTTAAAGTGCAGAAATTTTTTGTGTTACAATATATGCCGTAAGAATATATACCTTCAGAGCACGTATAGAATTTTCTCAGACATTTCGGGAAAGTTTTCAGAATTTCCTCAGGCAAGGAGGTTCGATTTTTTGAAAACAAATCACATGATTTTCGGTACATTTTCCAACCGACTTCGGACCGAATTGGGTAAAAAATGTTCGCTGGTTATGTACCTACATATGTTTCGTGTAAGTGTGCGTTTTTAAAAATACATAAATAGGTACATAAAAAAAACAGATGAATGGATGGATGGATGGATGTCAGGAAAATATTTAAGCCGACAGTAAAAAAAAGATGACAATTTATTAAAGTTACTCTACAATTTCCACACATTCATCATAAATTATGTTTTAACTGCTCACGTTGCTGCTGCTATTTTTATTTGTTCGCTGCTGAAGGCGAAGATGATGCTGATGGTTTTTATTTTATTTTTTTTTTGTCTTGATTGCAACCAAAAACCATCATAATTTTTAGGGTGATGTTGTTTGTCACAGCTTCACATTATTACACACAATCATAAATTCACTTCACTACACATGATCTTTATTAAAGAATTGTTTTTTGCTCTCTATTTACCTAAAAGTCTCCCACTATAATTTGTACATACACACTTGCATACATACATAAATGCCTGCATGCATTTAGTTATGTGCATAATATGTAAATGTGCTGGCTGGCATATATTACATTCATATTATCCATATACGCTCTACTATATATTCCCTGTCAGTACATATATAATTTACTTCGTATTGAGTACAAAAACTTACATAATTCTCGTTGAGTTATTAAAAAATGTTGAGAATGATGTTGATGATGATGATGGATTCCTTGATTGATTGACTGACTCTGACTGATGTTTGTTGAACTGAAATTGAATATATAAAAAGACACAATAGATATCACTATGACAAGAGAGGGAGCGTGTAAAAAAATTAAAATATTACGTTATACAACACATATTGAAAATAAGCGTTAATAAATACAATAACTACTATAATTTTATTTTTATACCTATTATTAGCATTTTTCTACGATTTTTGGTTGATTTATTTCAGTTCAACATTTAACAAATCAAACAAAAATAAATAAAAAAATTTTTGCTAAAAGGTCCTTAATAAAGAAGCTTCTTAAAAAGAGCAACTTCTTTAAGTATCCTTTTAAAAGAGGTGCATATTTACGGAGGGCACACAGAGAAAATTATCACCAAAATATTTTCAAACAAAAGTTTGTCTAAAAATATATTTAATTTTCAGTAAATTTTCTGTCCATAATCTATGAATTGTTTCTTTGACTTTTATTTAGAACGAAAACACCAAAAACAACAATAAAAACTGGTGGTAAAAACCACCCCGATGACGACATACACACAAATAACAACAACGACAATCATAGCAAGAGGAATACAATTGTACCACAATTGTTTACAAACGATTTTTGAGTGTATCGATTAGTTAATGTCGTTGCGTTAATTCTCATTAATTTTTTTACAGTATTTACATAAACATTCAGACTTGAACACATTTAACAAAGTGAAATCTCATAAATACTTAATGGATGATGATAATGACACAGAGAAAAATTTTGTTTGTATTTTTATTTGATTAAGTAAATTATTTTGCTTAATAATTGTTAGCATTTTTAGACTAATTGCTTATTAAATTCAGACAGAAATATTGTTTGATATTTTTCAGAAAATCTAGTAAATATTTTTGTTTGATTTAGTAAATTGTTTTGTCTACCATTTGTAAATATTTTTAGACAAATTGTTTTACAGATTTAAACAATTTGTTCACTGAAAGAAAACATGTTTTTTTCAATGAAATTGTTGAGGTATTTTTGTCTATATTTACAAATTTGTTTGTAGGTCCGTTCATAGATAAAATATTTACTATTTCATTGAATTCCTTTACAGAAAATGAAATTTAGTTTTTTCTGTGCAGTTAAAGAATACGTTTTCCAAATATCTTCTTACAAAATTACTTCTTTGAAAAATAACCTTTTCAAAATAGTGATTTTTTTAGTTTTAGCGATTTTTTTCGGTTTGTTACCTTTTGTCGTTTTGGGGATTTTTCTTTTTTTTGGCGATTTTTTTCTAGTTTTGGCGTTTTTTTGTTTTGGCGCGTTTTTTTCGTTTTGGTAAATTTTTTTATTTTGAGCGATTTTTTGACGATAGTTTTAGTTTGAGCGTTTTTTTTAATTTTGGTGCTTTTTTTCCTTTTGACCACTTTTTTCGGTTTTTATCGTTTTTTTAAGTTTTTTTGGCGATCTTTTTAGTTTTGGTGATTTTTTGCGTCTTAGCGATTTTTGAAATTTTTTGTGTTTTTTTCCTTTAAGTTATTTTTTTCATTTTGGCGATTTTTCATTTGGACATTTTTTGTGAAATTTTTTGGAATTAACGTTTTTTAAAATTTCAAGAGTTTGCCTCTTACGCTTTCCAAGATGCAGCAAATTGTCTAAATTACATAGTCAAAATTACATTAACTGATAGAAAACCGTTTAATTGTTATTGTATTAATTGGCGTAGTTTATTGTACAGACTACACCAAGCGCTGATACAAGAGGGGGGGGGGGAGGTTGGTGCAAAACGGGATATCCCCCCCCCCGCCCAAAACGAGTAAAATACATACATACCTAATTTCTATTGAGTTTTTAAAAAAATTTTGCAAAATAGCATGTTGCAGTTATAAGTTCCCTCCACCCCCTCAAAAGCTCAAGCTAGATCCGCGGCTGGACTACACCAAATAACAGTCGCTTTGCAAATTTAAAGTGTCTAAATAAACGTGATCAGGATTTCAAGAAACAAAGGAAAATTAACATCAATTAGTTTTCAACACACACACAGAAGAAAACAACGCTGTTTGCGTTTATCACCAATTGTCAGGTGGCTCGTTGCAAGGGGATCACATTTCTTAATTATAGAAATCTGACGATAGATTTGAGACTTACAACGGCAACATTACTTGAGTAAAATAAAAATACCTATAAAAAAAGCACCTTATCAAAAAAAGTACATTTAAAAAAGAAGTAAAAATACTCTTAAAAAAGTACCTTTTAAAAAAGGTAGCTTAAAAAAGTATACATCCTATAACAAATTAATAACATTTATTAAACATACTCAAGATATTATTTTAAGCTTAAAAAATAATGTTTATATTTGTGTAATTATCGTTACTTGTTTGCGAGTTTTTCAATAAGCATGCGAGTTTGCAAACTTTTCAAACAGATGATTAAAGTTCTACTAATGAATTGGCATTAACCCCGACAAAATGCCGGCATATAGACTACATTAACCCACAACAAATAAATATTTTTCATAAAAATATATTTTCAAAAACGTAGCTTTAAAAAAATATCTTTGAAAGCAAATTTTTCAAACATGTATATATTGTTCCAAATTTTTTTTAGAAAAGTTGTTCTTTATAGAAATGTGTGCATTCCATTTGCAAAAAAGTTTTTTATGGTGTCATTGAAAACAATGTTTACGTATTACAAATGCAACAGACAACATTATCATCCGCCTTTTTACATAATTCTTTGACGTTGGTTATTGTATGTGTTCTCGCTAAAAATAAAACTCCCTTGCTATTCTAAAATTCGAACTTAATAAAGTTTAAAGAATCTACAAACAATGTTAGAAAATTATAGTTTTATGACTAAAAAACACATTTTAGTAATTTAAAGACCCGGAATAACGTCTACACTATATATTCGGCTCATAAACTAAAAAAAGTGATAATAATAGACCAGTGCAACCAACAGGTACAATTGTTGTTATACGTTGCCCGTCATGCATTAGCATTGCAGTCAACGCCATGCCATCATCAACACTTATTTTCTCCAGATCTTCAAATTATTTACTTGTTCTTTCTTTTATATTTCAAATCATTTCCCTATTATCTTCAGGGAAGGGAGAAAAATCACAAGACACATAAGAAAATACCCTTTGAGTTCGAAATAAAAATAGTTCGTATTTTTTTAATGCCCCAGATGTTTTTTTTTAGATTTCCATTGTATTCAGTAGTGGCAGTAATTTGAAATAAATATAAACAAAAAATACAAAAAAAAAAGATTGTATGAAAATCTGTGTATAATTATTTTTTTTCAATTTATACGATGGAAGAAACATCATCCATCCGCTTGTTAAACATTTGAAAGTAAACATTTTAGTGGAATGATTACAGGGTGTGAACATTATTTTATAAGTGTTTTTTTCAATTTTCATTTGCGCAAATTAATTTGAAATATAAAAAAAGTTTATTCAAAGTAAGTAGCACGACTTAAATATTCGGCATAGAAGAATTTTATTTAGCCTTATTACACTTTGCACAGAAAAAACTAAAATACGATTTAAATTAGAAAAATTGCAAATTCGATTGAGATTCAAATACATCAATAATTGAAATTAAAAATTTTTATAATTTTTTTTGAAAACACTGTGTAACAAGAAAAATGCCAAGGCCACTATTTTTTTTGATTTGTTATGGTTCCCTAACTACAAAAATAGTTGAAATTTTTAATTCTATAGATATTTTTTGATGTGTAAACATCTATACGCTAGAAGGTAAAAATCCTTTACAATACAATCACAAATTTTGAGTAAGATTTATCTTACTATAACGCGGTGTGAGCTGTGTATTAGTGTAATCATACGGACAACAAGAAGTACAGAGAAACTTAACAGCAGCATAGAAATACACTAACTAACACTGGCAAAGGGAGTCTCAAGGTCAAACTCCTGCAGTAAGGTCGTACGTTTGATGGTTGGTGCTGTGTTGCCGTGTTTTTGAATTGAGTGAGTACTTCGGCGTTGCCGTTTTTGATTTTTGCCGGGAACTTCTGGGATTTAGGGGATTTTGTGTCCAGTTTTTCGGGATTCAGACCCGGTTCGTCTCGGATTTTGAGCCCTGGTTTTTTGAAAAAAACCGGTTTTTCGGTTTTACCGAATTTGTTGCTGAACTTGATGCGATATTTGACTGCGGTAATTCCAACTATTTTGTACGGGTATATTATTATTTTTTTATTTTTTTCCTTTTTTTATGTTTGTACTCTGTCATTTGTGAACAGATTTTTAAAATTCATTTTTTTGTTGGAAAGGGTTTGCCTGCAGTTTGGTCCCATAACTTTTTTTCGAAAATCAGATGTGGAAAATTTGCTCCCCCCATGCATAACTCTGTCATTTGTAAACCGATTTTCAAAATTGTTGTTTTATTTGAAAGGGTTTGACAAAAATTGGTCCCAACAATTTTTGTCGCAAATCGGAGGGGGAAATTTTCTCCCCCCCATGAATGACTCTGTCATTTGTGAACCGATATTCAAAATTCTTGTTTTGTTGGAAAGGGTTTGACAAAGATTGGTCCCAAAATTTGTTTGTCGAAAACCGGAGGGGGAAATTTTGAGTAAGATTGTAATAACGCGGTGTGAGCTGTGTATGAGTGTATTAGTGTAATCATACGGAGAACAAGAATTACAGAGAAACTTAACAGCTGCATAGAAATACACTAATACCATCTAGTGCGCAATAGTAGTAGTAGTAGTCGCTACTAATTTTCACTAATTGTCGTACATTATGTTATCGTAGACAAATAAAAACAAATAAATAAAATGAATACAAAAACATTTAATTTTAATAACTTTTAAAAAGATTTTTTGCACTTTTAATAAGAAATTTACTAAAACAAAGCAAAATAAGGAAAAGAAAAAACTAAACTTGTCAAACTTAAAGTCTTCTTCGTCTTTGAGATTGTCATTCATACTTAACAGCTGCATATAAACACCATCTAGTGCGCAATAGGAGCTACTAATTTTCACTAACATATAATTGTGCTAGCGCTGTACAGTTCGAAAACCATTGCTGTAAAATAACTACATGCGCTACATTTCAGTAAACAGCTGATTAATAGCTTGTCGACCGCAACAAATACAAAATAATAAAATATTTTACAAAACACCAAAAAAATTATAACTCTGAACATAAAAAAAAATGTTTCATTACTAGATGTTTACACATCTCCCCTGTGATCGGACTCACATTATTTTTTTTTTTACTTTTATTCTAAAGTTTGAGATTTTCGAAGATTTCATCATAACTTGGGAAGGGGTAGTCCAACTTTATTGCAAAAAACACTAGAAAACTTGAAATTAAATTACCTTTAAGCTGTTCTAGCATTATTTTTTTTATATACTCAATGCTTCGGAATTATTCAGACCGCAATATTAAAAATCATATTTTTTTTGCAAAATTGGAAAATTTTAATTTTTTAAAAGTTTACAAAAAATCGAAAATGACAAAGCCACATATATATACTACAAAAAAAATAAACCTTCATTTCATTAAAATAAATATTGATTTGATTCATGGTCAAGTGAAGTCAGCCAATTTTACACTGGGAGTTCAATTTCCCCTTTATAATCAGTTAATAAAAGTGGAAACTTTTTGCTATTTCCGATTTTTTATATATTTTTAAGAAATAAACATTTTCCAATTTTTCATAAAATATATTTTTTATCATTGCGGTCTGGATAATGCCAAAAGCGTTGAGTATATAGAAAAATAATGTTAGAATGGCTCAAAGGTAATAATATTATTTCAAGTTTTCTAGTACTTTTTGTAATAAAATTGAACTACTCCTTCTTGAAAAATTCCAACTTTGAAAAAAAACCTACCCATGGAATTTAAAATTTCGACTGTTTTTGTAGTTAGGGGACCATAACACATAAAAAAGAAAATATAGTGATGTTCAAAGGTCACGACATTTTGTTGCATAATGAAATTTTGTTTTTGATCACATGAGTGATTAATTCAATTACGAAATTAGTTGAAACTAGTTTTAATTTTTGATTGTGTATTAATTGAAAATTTTTTAGCAATAATTTTTCTGTCTTATTATAACACAGGAAAAACTAAAATATTCCAATTACGAAAGCTGTAGATTCAATGAAGTTTGCTGTTGAAGTTCAACCTACGACGAAAATGGTATATTCAATCACTGAAACTCAAATTTCCAATTATTCAAAATTTTTAAAAATTGTTAGACAATTTCGTTTTGGATCACATGAGTACATAATTGATTTCATTACGAAACTAATTGAAACTAGTTCTAGTTTTTGATTAACTGTCTGTGTTTTTATAAATTGACACGAAAATTTCGCGTGATAAATTATATTGAAAACGAAAACAAATTTTCGTATTTAATTGCTTTTATTTTCGTTTCATTGCAAATAATTTTTACTGTGAAAGTAATAAAGTTGTTCTGAAAAACTTTGCTGGAGTTTTAGACAATATACGGGCAATTGGTCTGGAAAACTCATACGAAAACTACTCTATTTTTTTGAGTGATTATAATAGAGATTTGGCAGACTGTATGGCCGCTTGCAATGTGCGAAACCTCGCGTTTGCAAAGAGAATGTAAAATGAATCAACAATTAATTACTAAGATTTCAAATAGTTCTAATGGCCGGAAATGATTGCTTGTATTTTCTATTATTGACTTAATTAAAATATATTTTAAATAACTGAATGTGCACATTTCTTGCAGTGTAACTCGTTAAACACAAAAAAAAATAAACGTCGAATATAACATTTTACTTTGGCTCATATTAAAATGAATTATTCTACAGGCAAAAAATTATTTATAATTCTCCAGTATATTTTGCAAAATAATTTAGTACGTGTTGGTATTGATAAATTATAAACAGTTTTATTAAAATGTTTAAACAGATAAATTCTAATAACAAAATTGTTATTATTGTTGGTTTAAACAATAAAATTAAAATTTTTCTATTAAACAGAAAAATCGTTAATATTGTGAATAGTGTTATTATACCCAACCCATGTGGGTGATTGGAATTCGAAATTATAATAATAAAAAAAAAATTATTAACCTCATAAAATATACATCAATAAACCAAAAACAGCAGCACAACAAAATGTAAATAATTTTGCTAAATATGTAGTATGAGCACATGATTTTTTTAATACTTATTTTGAAATTACATTTTGTACAAATTTGAAAATGAATTAAAGCCAAATTGTTTTGTACTCGTATGCTATCGGATGCTTCTTTATTGGAAGCGAATAAGTTTAAATTGGACAAGCTGTTTAGTGTGTCAACCAATTTGACAGTTGCCTGTTGTTTTTGTGGTTAATTTAGTTTAACAAGAAACTAAAAAAAGTTAGAAACTTAAAAGCGACTACGACGGAAAATCCCACTAGTTATATATCGTTGGAATAATATGTATATGCTACATATTTAATATGATATCCCATCACGTTGAATTATTAAAATTTTAATTATTAAAATTGCACTAAGAACATACACTAAAATAACAGCGTAGGTTTGTACTTCTAAATATTTCAAGTTTTGTGACCTTTGTTAAATAGTGTTATATTGCAAAACGTTACATCAATCAATCATCGTTTGTATCCAACAAATGTATTGAGTGTTATCCATTTTTTTTAAATATAATTTGAAGTTTTTAGTGAATACTTAAGGAGTTTATGTTAAAATTCATAGAAGATTATACATCTGAATTGTACTGAATTGAAAATAATGTATGTGTTCTGAAAAAATATTGAATTCGTATAAAAATGTATTGAGCGTGACGTACAAAATTTTGTAAATATAATTTATCTATAAATTTTCGGACATTAAAAAAAGTTAACAGCAGCTGATGGGTAGAAACGACATAAAGAACATTATCTGTTTGCAAATTTCTGGTTTTCTTTAACAAAATGTTGCTTCTTTCGCACTGTGGGTCGTTATATTTTCGAAGAATATATTATGTAGGTCGTAATTGCTACAAAAAAAAAATCATTTGAAATTGACATAACTTTTAATATTGTTGTTCGATTTTATTAAAATAAGTCTTATTTGAAAGAAAAGTTAGCCTACTTTTCGCTTATGTATAAATGTATGTAAAGAATTATTTTAAAACATACAACAAACATACAATGTGAACTCAAGCCAAAATTTAAAAAAGTGATCACAACTTTTAATTTCGTCCGGAGATTACTATCATTTTTTTTAGAGAGTAGATGTATAGTTTTTTTTCGCAAAAATCACAGCGCTCAATACATACAAATTATAAAAAAACGAATAATATAATTTTATTTCAGGATCCATTGAATTGTGTAAAAACTATAAGATGAACCCTAGCTTCTCATATTTCATTGAGTTACATTTGTAAAAAAAATTTACGTTTAGAATGAGAATCAGCCACATACTAAATGTATGTTATACGTTGAGATCGCGCGTATTTATGACGCGATGTAAAGATTTTACCTCACGACTAGGGTTTTTATATTCCCGAACTTTTGTATTTCCCGGGAGAGCGGGAAATAAAAAAGTTTTCCGGGATCCCGGGAATTGAAGAACGTAATAAAAATTTAGCAACAATTTTTATTTCCGGAATCCATTGATTTTGATGTGAGCAAAATGAATCATTGAATCATTCTTTATTTTAAACTTAGCTTTATTTTAAAAGTATTTCACAAACAAAACAGTTTCTAAAGAAATGAAATAAAAAAAAGCGAAAACCAAAAAAATTCAAAGTAAACTACCCAGTAAAAGATTTTCATGATTTTTGAAGCACTAAAGAAATAAAGCGCTTTATAATTCGCTTTAAAATATTAGCTTGTTCAGAAGCTGATTTCATAGCGTCGCAACAATGCAGGTTTTGAAGCGAGAAAAGTGTTTGCTTTTTACTTACACAAAAGCTTCATACACAAGCTATACAAAAAGCTGATTTTATAGTGCTGATCCAAAGCAGGTTTTTAAGCGAGAATGAAGAGTAAGTTTATTTGAATTTCTTGGTGCCGTTTCGCAACAGTGTTTTTGGTCGAGTGATTGGTACGTTGGACTTCAAACCTGAAGGTTCTTAGTTCGATACTAGTTGAAGTTAAAATAACAAACATTGAGTAAAAATATGAAATTAATAAAAATAAATAAAGAAACGAAATAAGAAAAATTCAAAATGGCGTTAACGACGCTAATCCACATCGAACCATTTTTTTCATATATTTTCAGTTCTAGTGCTGAAAATGTTGATGATTTTCAGCGCTTCAAAAGCGCTTTTGTGAGCAAAAGTGTAGTACTCCAATCCGGTAACTCGCCATACAAAAATCAGCAGCGATATCAGCAGGTTTGTCAGCGCTACTTTTATTCCGTAATAGTAGAAACCTGCTCTATTGGAAGCAACTTTTTTACTGGGTACGTAAAAAGAACACTATTTTTATGGAAATTTTAAGCAAACTTCGTATTTAAGACCGAGCTAAAAGAGTGCATACAAATCATTACTAAAATCACTGATAAACTGAAATCAAAGTATGTACAGAAGTTGTACAAATGATCAATATTTGTGGCCCTTTTTCCGCTGGGTTCAAATAATGTCAGCTGCTTTGTTAACAAAACATCACTGTCATCTGAAGTAATATATATTTCCCCATTTTCTTTGGCATTAATGCACGAGAAAAACGTGCATAACGATTTTCTGCTTATCTAATTACCGAGCATTTTGGTGTATATTGAAAAACATTGCAGTTTCTTTTACTAAGAAACTTTGGTTCTTTTAAATAATTAATTAAAGAGACAACTGTTTTCTCTTCGTTCTTCAATCCAAAATAATTTAATATACAGTAATTGTGACATCAACTTCACAATTTTTTGTGCAGATAAGTCAAAAATGCTATTAGCTTAAATGTACTTATCTGCCTCGGCATTTTTTGGTGTCAAAATCACTACTTTTGTATGTATATAAATAGATTTTTAGTCCCGGGAATTCCCGGGAAAGCGGGAAACGAAAATGAGCAATTTTCCCGAGAATTCCCCGGATAGGAAATCCCGGGAAAAACCCCTACTCACGACTAAAAATGTATGAAACAAACAAAAAACTACAAGTAAAAAAAATTAAACAGAACAAACATGAAAATAAAAAATAAAAATATATAGTATTTTTTTCTTTTTTTGCAAACACTCCATAAGCACATGTGCATTGAAATTTGAGTGTATTTGTATGTACATATTAGTAAGCTTTTATAGTCCATGCCCATGTCGTATGTATGATGTCTTCGCCAATGTTTGCATATTCAATTAACAAAATGTATGAAAAATATGCAAACAAAAAAGAGGAAAAATTATTTAAATTGCTGCCACTGCCAAATTGAAATTGTAATGAAACAAAAACAACAACAGCAACATGCCTTATGATAATGTTGCTGATGAATATGCTGCTGCAGCTGCTGCTGCTACTGCTGCTACCGCTGACGATGATGCTGATCATGAGGGACAAACAAGCACGTTGTCAATACAAAAATGTTAAAAGCTACAAAAAACATCTGTCTAACAAACAACGAACGAACTGTAACTAAAACATCACTCAGTCAAAAATGTAAAGAGAAAAAAATAATATATAAATTTTTAAGTAATAAAAAATGGGAAAAAGCAACAAAAAATTAAAAGAAAACTAAATTTTCTTACAAATAGAATAAGGAACAGACAAAACATTTTAAATGTCAGTACAATGTAAATAAAATTGTATTTCTTAATGTCTGAATTGCATAATTGTATGCAAATAGTGAACAATTTTGAATAATCTCAGACTTGCTGTTTGTTTATTGTCTTCTTCTCCTTTTTATTTATAAGTTTAAAAAGAGATTAATGACATTGAAAATTTAAATAAAATTTCTAAAAGATTGTTTTTGTTATAACAAAAGACTTTTGGAAAAAAGATTTACTTCTACTTAAGATCTTCTGTTTAATTTTCTGGGATTAGAAATTCAAAATTTTAATGAACTTCATCGAATTGACTAAAAATTATACCGAGCTATTTTGCTCATTCACTAATTGTCATTATTGTCAGTTATTGACTAGTTTTTTTTTTAAGTCGACTTACAAATAACAGTTCATATGTTCATTATTTTTGAACATAACGATTATTTCATCTATAAACTTTGTAAAATATATAATTTTAAAAATTTATTTTTTTTTATCAACAAATTTTTGAAAAGGCCTTTTTCCAAAAGGAAATATCGAGTCAAATAAAGCTTAACAAATTAGTTATAGAACAAAATGATACTTTTTTTCAAACGTACTTTTTTAAAAAAGATTTTTTTTTCTTGAAAGGTACTTCTTCTTATGAGGTATTTTTTAAAGGGTATGTTAGGTTAGGTTGCACAGGTTGCCAGTTTAAAAGCCAAAACTAGCCTACTTGGTTCCGTTATGTTACCTCAGAGAGAGAGAGAGAGAGAGAGAGAGAGAGAGCTGGGAAATGAAAGAGAACATTCTCCTCCTCACCTCATTGTGACAACCTCTATAGAAGTCATTATACGGTAGATTCAATCTGCTAGCATGCTCACCTATAAAACACAGCCACACTTGTGCTTAGTTGTCTATGAGGTGTCCCCTCCCAAATTGCAGATCTAATACAATCCTACAGCCTCGATCTCGAGCAGGTGACCTGGTTAGACCGTCTAGTCTGCGCGATACCATACAGATTCTGCTGAATTAGAGTTTTGCAGTATTTCAATGGAACGCCAACCATTCCATCCATATCTCGAATGTGCGTGCATTCGGATTTCGGATTAGGCTAAGTCGTGCGCAACAATGTTTACGGGCAGATTAGTTTGAATATCTATCTCGCTATCTCATTTGGACGCATTCGCCTTCATATAACAGACTTTATGTTGTATAAACACCCGATAGAGACTTGATCTCAGGATTGTGGTCAGTACAAATTTATATATCTTCATTGTATATCGTATATATTATCTCATCCAGTTTGCTACTCTTTCATACTATTACACCATACTATTACATCATACTTAAGTATGGGGTTTATTACCAAGCTGAGGAGCCATTTGGAGCTCATGGGATTTATTCCGCAAGTCTTCCCTATGGGCTTTCTACATGCGTATATGGCCACCGTGGCCTTATCCGCCCTTGAGTGGACGTTACAGTGCCATGACAATTTGAAGTCTAAATATATGTCCAGATACTTCGCAGTGTCAGAAACCCTAAGTTATATTCCATTTATGTTTGGAAGCGGAAAATAGGGTATCTTATAACTTCTTGTGAAGAGTACAAGCAAGATACGTTTTCTGAGGATTTACACTAAGACCGCTTTCGGTACTCTATTCCCTTTGTTCTCAGTGAAACCTACAGACGCTGTGGGAGAGTATCCGGATGCTTTCCGGATAGTGTCATCGCTATGCCATCGGCGTCATGGAGTCAAGTTCCATGAACAAAGAGTTTAAGGCAAGGTTTGTTTCATAGGAGAGGGGACAGAATTTCTCCATGTGGAGTGCTTCGGTTTGCTATTTACAATGACCCTGTGATCAATAAATTCCAGACTAGGCTTATGACCGACTGATTTACGTTGAATCTTCCTAAAACCATTATGACAGTGTTGCCAAATAAATTTTGGATAATATTCTCAAATCAAAAAAATATTCCCTAAATTACAACTGAAGCAAAATAAAAGAAGCCCAAAAAATTTTCACATTTTTTACCATAAATACCATTTTGTTTCAATCAACGTATGTACTATTTTAAGTATCGAGTACTCCAAAAAGTGGCCGGAATTGAGTACTCAATACCCAAATACTCGATACTTTTACAACTCTATTCAAAAAATTTTTAACTAGTTTTATCCATGGTATAAGTGTACAAGGTAGATTCATTTTCTCATTTTTCTGACATATTACCATTTGACAAAAAAATGAGATATGACGTTTAAGCTAAGAATCGAGTTACGAGGAGTACCATCCTTTCTTTTCAAAATCCAGTTTTATATATGAATTTTAAGTTTGTTTAAAACTCTTTTATTAAATTTATTACCTGTGATATTCTCCCAATTTTATTTTAAAAAGTTTCATTTTTGATTCATTGTTGCGTTTTGTATAAGTTTCTAAGCCTATTACGCTTATTTTATTATAATTTTTAAAAAATCTTTATTAAACCCTCAAATGATTTTTGAAATTCGGTGCATTAGATAAGAGGTTTAAAACTTTTCGAAAGTATGGTTGAAGTCTACTGATGATTTGGTAAAACACCAATGAAATGCAGGCATGTAGACATGCTTAACACGCAACAAATAAAACTTTCTTGTAGCAAAACTTATATCAAATAATCATTTATAAATTCATTTTCTTCTCCACATTCCTTTTTGTACTTTTGGGAATATTTTCTTTCCCTTGCCATATCTTACAGCTTTATTTTAGTGAGATTTTTTTCTGTTACCAAGAAATTTAAATCAAAATAAAATAAAAAAAACATGAACAGTAGCAATATTTAGGCAAATATTAGTACTACTACTAAATAAAATCAACACTGATATAACCCTAAAATATCCCCAAATACCATTTTGGAACTTAAATTTTCCCCTACTACTACTACTACTACTAATTTTTACTCCATAAAAGTAACCCTAACCGCAAAAATAAACCCTAAATTTAGGGTGAAAATCCCTAACTTTGCAACAGTGCATTATAATGATCTCTGGTCTCACATTACTAAAGGCACTTTTTATCTCTAAGGCATATTTCTTTTGCCCAATAGATTTCTCAACAAAACCGCACAGTCTCAACTGAATTGCCTTTAGCTCGCTGGGTTTTAAGAAGGAGAAAAACTTACAATAGTTTTGAAATCTTTCGAGGAAGTGTGGGGTTTTTTTTCTCCTTAAAGGGTAATTTTTCTTAAAAGGTATTTACATAACAAAATACTTTTTTTGAAAATTACTTTTTATGTTGAAAAATTTGTCGAATAATTTTTACTCAAAATTTAAAAATTTTTCGAAATTTTTTTTTCTAAATTGAAAAATTTTTTTAATAATTTTTTTCTAATTACAAAAATTATAACAAATGATATTTTTTATTTTCTGAACAATGTAAAAATTGTCATTTGTTATAATTTTGATTTTGTTACAAAGCATAGAATATGGGGATTAATTAAAAACTTTTGTTTGTTCGAATAAAAATTGAAAGAATTATTCGAATAAATTTTATTCGAATGACAACTCAAGTGAAGATAAATAAATCTTCACCTTTACCACAAAATTCTTGACGTTTTCAAAATACTTACTGTGACAATTTTGTTTTAAAGATAGACAGACAGACACAAGAATACGAATATTTTAAAATCTTAAACAAACAATTGTATGAATTTTAAATATTTATGTACATATGTTTTTTATCCGGACACTGTGACCGGCCTAAGGTCTTATCGGCTGCCAGTCATGTAAAATACATTACATATTTAGATTTCCATTTTATGTAAATGCGAAAAATATTAAACGAAAAACAGCAAAAAATCTATGTGAGCAGGTACAAGTGTTTTTCGTTGTGCTGCTCATAATGAAGTAACTTAATGTTCGGTTTTAATGTAAATCCGCCATTAAAAACTATTTCCGATTGGAATTAATTATGAATTAAAAAAAAGCAAACGCACAATTTACTTATGGGTTATAATAATCATGTACATGTGCGTCTACTAGATTTTAGTTAAAAAAAAATTAAACATAAAACGAAAAATAACATGAACAAAATGTATTGATGGTGGAAGAGCTCATCAAAATCCAACAGGAAAAAACAACATAAATTTATGAAACACACAATACATAGATAAAAACAATAACAACACCAGAGTGTAAATGCGTAAAAAATATAGAAAAACATTCATGATTATTTGAATGGTGGGGCTAAACTGTCTAACTCGTTGTTTGGAAAATTTTTGTAAAAATAAAATATCTAAACGAAAATTACAAAAACAAAAAACAACATACAAATTGAACGATCGACCGATGGAACGACGACCAAACGACCAAACGACCGCATGTATAAAATTTGATATGAAGAAGCCTTTGTCGAAAGTCAGAAGTCAAGCAAATTTGTACGAATGAGCGAACTTAAATGCACGCAATTTGATAGGGATGTACACTGGGTGAAAAAGTTATGTGTACAGTATACACAAAGGAAATTAAATGTCTGTAAAAATGCGCTAGAAAAAGAAAAAATAAATAAAAATTAAATTTAATGTATTTGTGACCAATTATGAAGTAATACTTAGTTTGTCAAGATTTTTATATTTCCATATATTTATATCTTTGGGCTATTTTTGGTCAATGTTAATTTTTTCTGGCGATGTAAATAAAACCAATTATTTAATCTTTATCTCAACGTTTCGTCGATGGTTTGTCGACTTCATCAGGAGATGAATTTTTATTAAATTCTGTTGAAGAAAAATTTTTTTCCCTTAAATATATATTCACATATGTATGTATGTATAAATTTTTTAAAAAATATAAATGTTTGTAATGTAACACATAGTTCAACTTACGATTATAATTTTACATCACTGTCTATTTATTCGTTATTAAAATATTTGTGTAAAGTTGGACAACACGTACAAAAATTAATATAATAAATAAATAAAATAATTAAATTAAATCACAGAATTGAACTAAAATTATATCACAGAACGTACTTTTATTGGTTTATTGCAACTGAATACTGGAGCTTTGTTTGATCTTTGTCTTCTTTTGTGTTTAGAGCTTTCGATAAACGTTGTTGTATCCTTAAGCTCTCTAAGGTGTATCTCTTATTTGCGGATTTTTCCTTGTCTAAAATTTTTACGCTCTTAAAATCTACTTTGTGTTGGCTTTCTTTAATGTGTTGTGATAGTCCAGTGGTCTCCTTTCCCTTCTTTATATCTGCCTCATGTTCCGCTAGTCGTGTAGCTAGCATTCTTTTTGTTGTTCCAACATAAACTTTGTTACATCTTTCCCTTTCGTTACCAACGCATGTAAGTTCGTATACAACATTATCTTTTTTTAATTTGTCTACTTTTGTCTCTTTGCTTGTATATAGATGCCTTAGTGTTTTGTTCGATGTGTGTGCTATTGTTACATTTTCGTTGTTTATCATGTTTTTTAATGTTTTGTTTTCTGTTAGCCTGGGGATAAATGGTACACTGTAAAAATTTTTTTGTTCTCCTGATTCGGCATTGTTTATAATTTTTTTGTTACTCAGTGTTCTGTTAATTATGTTGTTTGTGATGTAAATTGGATAATTGTTCATAGTGAGCATCCGTCTTATTTTATTTATATTTCCATTTCTAAATTTTTTGTCGCTTATATAAATTATTTTGTTTACCAAATTGGTTGCAGCGTTAATCTTCATTTTTATCGGTTGCGTTGAGTTATAATTTATGAGTCGTCCTGATGCTGTCGGTTTCATATACCAATCTGTGATGACTTTGTTTTCATTCCTGATGATAAGCATGTCCAAGTACGGTATTTGTTGTTCTGACTCTTTTTCGATCGTAAACTGTAATTTATTGTGATAAGCGTTGAGTGTCTCTAATATAATGGTTTCGTCTTCTTTATGAATAATTGCAAGTAGATCGTCTACATACTTCGACATGAATTTTATATGTATATTCCTCACTTTCAGTTTGTTAATTACATCGTCAAGTAGTGCATCTAAATAAAAATTAATTTTAATTAAAAAATTCGTGATGTCAATTAAAAAAAAAAAATTAAATTCGCACCAGTAAAAAGTTGCTAATATCAATAGCGAAATTGGATAATTTTCAGGCGTGTCTCATTGAGATAAAATTTAAAATTCGTCAGTTTACATAAACTGATATTGCATTTAGCGTAGGTAAAAATTTTGGGCCGGTTCCAATAACTATAACGAGCGACATCTAGTGGCCAAAATTAAAAATTTGAGAAATTCAGCCTGTTCATAGAATCCGATACGGAATTGGATTGGAAACGGAACTCAAATCCAATTTCAATTGTGAATGGGTTCATGAAAACGTAACGAAATTGGTTTGTTCAAAAAGTGTTTAGTTTTGTTCAAAATTCAATATTTTTGTTTACAAAGCTGTATTTTTAGTGATCAGAAGATGGGAAAAATATGTTGTAGCTGTTAAATGCATAAATTAAGGGGCTCCTGAACTTCAATTCATGGACAATTAATTCCTTTTTCTGAATAGAAATAAATCAAAATTTTAAAAAAGTTAAACATTTTTTACATTAATTTTAATTTTTAACGTGCTTTTTCCCAAATTAATATTTTACTTTTTAAGTAAACTATTAAATTTTCATTAAAATACATTAAAATTTATTTTGGAGGGATATTAGCTAGTTCCTATGGCCATTTCATTGGGGCTAATGCAAATCGTCAGGGAACCTTTACCCAAAAATCTCATAGAAAAACTAAAAATATTATATTAAACTCCTAATCATAAGAGAGATTTTTGGGTAAAGGTTCTCTGACGATTTGCATTAGCCCCAATGAAATGGCCATAGGAACTAGCTAATTAATACCCCTCCAAAATCAATTTCAATGTATTTTAATGAGAATTTAATATTTTACTTAAAAAGTAAAATATTAATTTGGGAAAAAGCACGTTAAAAATTAAAATTAATGTAATCTAATAATTCCCAAAAAAAGAACTTTTTAATTAAACATTTTTTTTTTCAAATTAACAATTGTATATTTTCCAACTCAGAGGGAATATTTCCATAAAATTGTTTAAGCAGCTTGAAATTTTGTTTTTTAAATAACGAAGAATCAATTGTGGCAATAGGTTGCTTATTTGGGATCCGATATCTTGGAAATACTGGGCCAAGGTTTTGAAAAATTGAGAAATTTTAATATTCAAACGAGTATATCTCATTAACTATATAAGTTAAGTGCTTAACAAATTATTCCCCCTTATCGTGTTTGGCGATTTTCGCCTTTGAGTACGAAATTTTTGTAATAGATTAAAGACATCACGCTATATGTTTCTTTAATCTATTACAAAAATGTCGTAGTCGAAGGGGAAAATCGCCAAACACGATGAGGGCCATTATTTTTTATTTTACTATATGGGCACAACAAATTTTTGCAATCGGGAGAGAAACAAAAAAAAATTACAAGCATTTAAAATTTTTGCATACCCGAATGCCCTACTTTAGAACTTCATAGCTCCGCTTCTGAGCATTGTGGGAAGCTCATCTTCTGAGGTTAACAAGAAATAAATTTAAAAAAATCAAAAAACCCGACTGCGTAAAAAAAATAAAAGAAAACAACTTTAAACCGTCACAGATCCTAAATGGTCATTCGAAATTAAAAATCATAAGAGAAACCTAAAGATGACTTTCAAATACCTGTTGATTGATACCCATTTTGATATAGTTTGCCGACTTTTTATTTTTTTCGTATTAACAAAATGGCGTCTATCGGCCGCCATATTGAATTTTGATTACTGTCATATCTTTAGTGACACAAAGGAACACACATACATACATACATACATACATAGGCTGATAAACACAATATCCTTCTTTGCGTCGCGCAGTCGGGTAAAACGGACTTCACCCCATTTATGGTCATGTAAAATTTAATAATGATCAGACTATCCATTTAGAAATGGCGGATTTGTAACCGAAATATTTTGATTTTGCCCCACTGTGCGATATAGCAGACAGATGTACATTTTCCACTTAACGGACGGTCTCGACTTGAGTAGAAAATTTATATGCAAATCACACAAAAAATTTAGTAGTTTTCGTACAAGTCGACTGACTGTCTGCTATGTGGAAACCGCTCTTGAAATTTCCAACAAAAATATTTGTCATAACATTCTACTGAAAGTCTTCCAGGACACTAAAGCTCAAAATTAAACTTGAACGCCGGAAATAAGTCAAAAAACTTAAAACGTGTTTACACCCCGTCTTCACGAGACATAATTTTGTTCTAACATTTGTCAAACTTCATACATAAAAACTAGGGAAGTAACGAATACCGATACCGATACCGATATATCGGCGATACTTCAGATTTTCCGATACATCGGTATCGGCGATATTTTCCTGTCGATACGACGATACTTTTAAAAATTTTTTCAGAGCTTTTTTCTGACAAATTATTTATTTTTGCTTAATTTTACCATGAATTCAAATTCAATTCGTTGTTTTTTTAAATCTTATTCCAGCAAAAAAAGACACTCCAAAGAAGTCATGCAAATGTAGAATTCGCGATCCGGAAGTATTTCAAATTTGGATCATTTCTAATTAGTTTTAAATATCCTTGCCATTGCAAGAAGCTCTGTTTTTCGATTACCAATCACCGAATTGGAAGCGATGCTTGGACAAATTTCTTTTTCGGTGTTCTATAATGATTTTTCCTCAAGAAAAAAGGGTAACAAAATTACCCATTTTCACAATTTTTTTTATGCGAGTATGGCGAGAATTTTTTAAAATTATAAAGGAATTAAAATTTTTTTCTTGCTTTTCTACTAATTACACTATGCGACAAATAAAGACTTTTGGAAAAACACAAGAACTGGACAGCACAAGTTCGATTGTCCCACAATTAGGTAGTAAAACCCTTTACTCAGTTTGGCGAATTTAGTGACAAATTTTTTTTATGGACCTCCAAAGCCTTAAAAAACGGTGTCATCAGTATTTGGCCAACAGCTAATTCAAACTTTATAATACCGCTTAACTATATATAGCAATAATGTAGTTAAGAGTCTGTTTAACTGATTTTTTTCAACATTTCATGCCAAAAATTTTTTTTCATAAGCTTTTTGTTGACAAACTTAAGGAAAAAAAATTTTTTCACTTTTTTCAGAATAACTTACAGGGACTTGTAATTTTTAACTAACAATATTTGGCAAACTTATAGTTACGGTAGAACTGAACAACTTTTGTGAACATATCAATACAATCTGCACGTATCTAGGCACTCTAAGAGCTCACACAGACCACGTTTTACCTTAAAAATTGTAGTTTTCACTATTTTTTTATGCTAAAAAAATATTGTTTTTTGAAAATAGTATATTCAAGTGCATACTTCTCTGTTGTGATTCACTAACATTTTGTGCCCAGAAAAAAAATATGTTCCTGGACTTTTTTTAAAAAAAAAATTGAAAAAAATTATATTATTCACTTTTTTTAGTATAACTTATAGGGACTCCAAATTTTTCATTACCATTATTTGGCAAAACAACAACAAACAATAAAAAATAGTAAATACTAAAATAAGCAACATAAGAAGTGGAACAATAACAAAGAAAGCAAAAAAATGCAATAAAACTACATATAGCCTAACTCGTAAAAAACGAAAACTTTTAAGGTAGAAATTAGTTTTTCTGGGCTGTTTAGGGTGCCGAGATACATTCAGATTTTATTGACATGTTCACAAAAGTTGTTCAGCTTTATCGAAGCTACAACATTGCCAAATATTGTAAATAAAAAAATTACGAGTCCCTGTAAGTTATTCTGGAAAAAAAAGTGCACGAAAAAAAAAAAATTTTTGCCATAAAATGGTAATAACATCTGTTTAGCGAACTCTTAGCTACATTATTGTCATATATAGTTAAGCGGTATCACCAAGTTTGAATTTTCTGTTGGCCAAAAGTTGATGACACCTTTTTTACTACCCCGTGGTAGTACAATCGAATCTATACTGTCAAGTCCGTGTGTTTTTTGGACTGTTGCACTGTGTTATCTGCATATTTTTAATATAGATTTTTGGAAGCAAAGAAAGTGTAGCTCCTTAAAAAATACTTCCAATTTTTTATACTGGGTAATATCAATTTTAAATATTAATAATCTCTTACACTGTAATTTTGTATAATAAAAACATTGCACTTGAGTTTTGTTAATCTATACTTTAACTCGGAATCGGTATCGGCGATATTTATTTTTAAGTATCGGTATCGGATCGGCAAAACGGCGTATCGTTACATCCCTAATAAAAACATCAGCAAAATGTTAGTGCTATTTTTTCATATCGACTTTGACTTTTGTCAAGACAAATCAATGGCTCGTGAAGACGTTATGTTAAGGGCTCATTTCAGACTTACATTTCAGACTACAGGTGCGGATCTATGGGAGCAGAAAAAAAGGAATATTTCGGCACCCTTCTCCTCCCACAAAACGAATGAAATATACATCATTTCTATTGAGTTTCTAAAAGGTGAATTCCTGTCCTAAAAGCTTAAGCTGAAAAAAACTATCTGGACTGATCTGCGATCTGATAAGAAGTATAAAAATAGGAAATTTGCATGAACTGTGAGGTTTAACCTTTATTTGAGTGCTTTTTCAGAAAGTCAAATTGTAGCCAAATTCTTGTTGCAACAAAACACAAATATAAAAGGACCCTTCGAATGCTGACTAGGGTGATCGATTTGGTTTTTCAAACGGTTTTTAATCCGATTTTTTCCACAATACGGCTGGCTGTTGATTTTTCGAATGTCGAATAGTCCGGGTTTTTTTTCATTTCGTATATTTTATTAGTTTTTACTATATTAAAACTTAGACGAACTTTTACTTTTGATTTTCCTAAGTATTTTTATTCAAGAGCATTTACTCAAGCATACAATTAAGGTGAATTAATTTTATAAGGTGGAAGCAAGGGCGAATTAAATTGGCCTTGTGATGTAGAATGTATGTCAAACTTCATATTTTATATTACAAAATATGCTTGTTGCGTGAATGTCAAGAAATAAACAAGAAAAAGAACAAAATTATATCTGTGCACTAGGATTCCCCTTATATGCGTGACCAAATTTATTTCGGATTTTAATTGTAAATCTTCCTGGGAAGGTATTTTTAGCCGCATATAAGGGGCACTAAGTGCGCAATTAAGAAATTATGGGAAATTACAGCAATGGAAGTTATAGCGTTGTACGAAACAAAAACTTAGAAAAAAAGAAATCAAATCCGCACAAAAACATGAGAAATGAGAAAATAAGGCCAAGTTCCTATCCAAAAATTTCGGCCGTTAAAAGTACTGAGATCAAAATGAAGACCAAGCTCTTGGTAGGTACAATGCCATCTTATTTTTAGGCAACCTGCTATTTGGCAATATTTTTTTACATTTCTAATATTCGGAAGAATTATGGAAAAATGTTGTCATTTTGATCTCAGCACTTTTAACGGCCGAAAGTTTTGGAGAGTAACTTGGCCTTATTTTCACTTATGTTTTTATGCGGATAGTATTTACATGAACTGCTAACTATTTTTTAAAGCAAATTAAAACCAAAACTTTTGTATTATAATTTTCTCACAAAAAAAAAACCGGTCGACCGGTCGTTTCTGAATTTTAAAAACCGTAACCGGTTTTTCTAAAATTGCAAATAGTCGAACTATTTGAAAACCGGTTTCTGGAAATGTCGAATAATCGATCACCCTAATGCTGACGTAGTGTATACCGGTAAAGAAAATACGTAAAAATTCCAGTGGTTACTCGATTATAATGCACAAGCTCTGCTTCAATACCACCAAACAGAGACAACAATCGCTATTTGCTTAAGTTTTTTTCTTCTGCTTTTAAATTTACAGCTTTTCTTCAACAACCGCGTTTGTATGTGTCGACGCAGGGAAATTAAAATTCATTTATTTTTTAACATAAAACAAGCTGAAATTCGTAATTATAAAAATTTATTTTTTTTATCCTTAAAAGCTTCATTTAAACTGCACTTTTAATTATTACATCCAGTGTTTGAAATGCACCAAAAAAGTAACGCTTAATTCATTTGGGAAACGCAAAAGCCAGTTCATTGGCACTTAAACGCACACTTTAATCGTTCGCAATGGAGTACAGAGTACGTACGACAACAAGTACTTGTACATAGAAAAAAAAATTATAATTTTATGTTTTAAATATTTATGGCAAATGGGTTTTTTTCTATTTATAATTTTTACTGTCAATTGATTGGCGTTCGACACTTTAGCGATTTCAAATTTATAGATTGCATTTGTTTATGGGAGGAAGAACAACAAACAAGAAAATATAAAAATTAAAAAAGAAAAAAAAAATTACTAGGGAAATGTTAAAGAAAACTAACATGACTTTTGTTGGGGTATGTCATGGTATCGTTACAAGCACTTAATAAATCCAACAATCATGTGGTTTGGTTGGTTGTATCTCTTATGGATTATTTGTGTAGAAGTTGAGTTTATTTGAATCAGCTAAACACTTTACGCAATATACATAATGTTTTTTCTAATTTAAAGTGTATATACGATTATTTCGTGGATTAAAATTTCAGTTTAACAGTTTGGATGATGATGTAGTCAAGTCAGTCAGTCAGTCAGTCAGCCGGTGGTCAGTTTTATCTACAATTTTAAATAAGTTGAAATTGTCCACGTTTATGGTATGAGTATATACATAGTAAAATATCTAATATCTACAATAAATATGTTATATAGATATAAGTAGCAGCAGTAAAACCATGTTGTATTTATTAGTATTATTACTATAATTTTTATTTAAATTTTTTTTGTCAAACGCGGTGTCGGTGGTCGCTGGTCATAGCCCAGCAAGCAAACAGGTTTAATTTAAACCTGGCCACAATATGAAATCACGTTTCTTAAGTAACTAGCTTGTTGCGCCAGTAAGTTATTTAAGGTCCTGTAAATTTTTAAGGCAAACTATAATTTCGGCAGTTAAATTAGAATTACGCCTGTTACTTCTTTATAGGAAGATTGCTAGTAATGTCCAATAGGCGATTGTAAAAAGATTGTAGAAAAAATATATAGATACATATCGGATATGAACTGTTTGCTGTTTTGTTTATATAATTATTTCAACTTACTTTAATAATTCTCATTTATTCTTTGATACTTTTTTATAAGCATACGAAGTTGAAAACTATTCAAGTAAATGATTTAAGGTCTTTTGATGAGCTGACATAAGCACCAGCGAAATTCAGACGTGTAGACTGGCTTAACCCACAACAAACCACAATTTCCGGAGATATTTTATATGTATATCAAAATATTTCTTAAGCAAATTTTGATTTAGGGGCTATTCACATATGACGTAATGCGATATTCGAAAATTTTTTTTTACCAACGCATTTTCGTAAAAAGCTACGATATTTTGCATTTGCACTTCTGTAAGGCTATTTGCGTCGAATACTGAATTCTTCAGAGTAACTTTTATGAATCATAAACGTTTGCCAAAATTAGGTTTTGTTCAAAAACTAGCCATAAAAATCGCTCAAAAATTTATTTATCGCCAAATCAAAAATTTGGACGCCAGACAAGGTTAAAAATCGCCACGTTTTGACGAGAAATCGCCATATCTGACAGCACTGATACACATCACAGCACCATCCTTCGTCGGTATTGTAGCAGAATCAACGGCGAAGTGAAAAGAACTAACAAAATGGCTACATAGTTTAAAAACAAATTAGTGTTCCTACTTGACGCCAGAGGGGCTGCAGCACTGCTTTACAAAATTTAACAAAAATATACATATTATGTATATATGTATAAGATCAGATTTCCACTAATTGCACTTATCAAAATGACATTGTATAAAATCTGCAATTTAAGGACAAAAATCTGCAAATCTCACTGTGTCAAATTTTTCAGTAAAAAATCAGCAAAATGCAGAGAAATCTGAAAATCTGGCAACAGTGTCAACGCTCTAAGTGTGTGCGTGTAATCGTGCATTTTACCTACGCGTGCGTGCTGTCGGCTACGATTGATGAAAATCAAAAAGTTTTGATATTTTAAATTGATGAGCAATTATTTGATCGTCTTCAATTGTGATTGACAAAAATAATCTCAGTTGGAGGATGCATGCACGAAAAGAAAATATTGTACGTTTCATTGAACAATAACAATGCTTACCATCTTTATGGAACATACACGGGGAAGCATGTATGTATAGGAAAAAAGTAAACAATATGAGATGTGTTTTTGCGTAATTTTATTAAAATAACTAAATGCTGCGAAGTCACAACAAATATGGTGATTGATGAATTTGTTTGTACGTTTCCGTTTAAGCGACAAGAACACGACACTCACACATATGCATTGATTGACGTGTTTATTTGATCGTCTCCAGGGTACTTAGTAAAAACCCGTACAGAAATAAATAGCTTTACTTGGTTCTCAAATTAATACGTTCTTTCATACACTCATGTCATTAATACAACGAAACCTATCATCAATCTGATGACAAACGTCATCATAGAATTTTGTCATAGTTTAAGTGTCATCAATGCTATGACTGGAATGAAATCAATACGATGTCACTTATTATATATTATTAAAGTGTAAAATATATATAAAAGAAATAAGTAAACAATGTTATAATGTTTGTAATTTGTATTTTAATACAAATGTTATTGTTTTATCTTTTATTTTTGTGCTTAAACGCATTTTTGGAAAGTTGAAAAACATGACATTGCATTGATATAAACTTTATCATCATTACTATGACAGAGCTAATAATAAAATATGAAAATTTTTTTAAAAACTAAGCCAGTACAACATACATACACAGACAAAACATTGAAACGAACGACACCTTTTCATAATATTGATGACACTTAGTCATCATATTGATGGCACTTAGTCAGGATATTGATGACACTTAGTCATCATATTGAAGAAACAAGTCTTTTTTAAAAACGAAGCTAGTACATCATACATGCACAGACAAAACATTGAAACGAACGACACCTTTTCATCATATTGATGACACTTAGTCATCATATTCAAGACACTTAGTCAGGATGTTGATGACACTTATTAATGATGACACTTAGTCATCATATGTATGTCGCAACAATAATGTTTATGTTGACTTTGTGCTGCCGATGTTTTAGATGGTGACATAGCTGAAATGGTAGAGGCGTTTTTTTATAAATCTGCGATGAATTGAGTGATCAAAACTAACATTAGAAGAAAAAATAAAATAAGTAAAAGTAACACTTAAACAGAAACAATTAAAGTAACAGTTCAACCTAAATCAGAGCGTTAAGCGTAGCGTAAGCAACAGGGTACGTATTTACAGTACATTTTACCACAAAATATTTTCTTCGAATGTACTGTAACTTCGTACCCTGTTGCTTACGCGACGCTTCACGCTCTGATTTAGGTTAAGCAGTTAGAAAATAGAAATATGTATAAGTGTTTCAATCGTTCCATTGATGACAGCTGATGTAAAGGTTGACATCACAATGATGTAAAGTGTCATTGGGTCAAAAATGAAGACACTTGATCATATTGATGACATTTTGTCATTAAATTGATGTCAATTAGTAATTTGCCTGATGTTAATGTTCACATTGCATTGATGATAGATTTATCATCATTGGCATTGATAACCAGCTGATGTAAAGGTTGGCATAACAGTGATGTAAAGTGTCATGGGGTCAAAAACGAAAACACTTGAAATAGCATTGATGTCAAATTACATCAGCGTTATGACGGTTTTTCTATCAGTGTACTTACAACCTTATTCATAAAAATTTCTTTTGATATATTAACGGCTTATAAATTGAATTTCCATACAAAATTAGTTTCAAAAACATTTTATAAACGAAAAATATTTTTTATGAATAAGGCAGTTAATATTTAACTTTTTCTTTATTTAAATTTGTAGTTGTCCCATTTCAAATGTTTGGTTTTGTGTTTGCTGGGACGTTACATATGTATGTTTGTTTGTGTGTGTGTGCAGTTGGTTGATTTTTTTAATTAAATATTCCTTCCTGTTGTTTTATATATTCTTTTAAAAGTTTTTTTTTGTTCCATACTAAGCTTTTTTACTTGTTTTAGCTTTAATATTTTTTTAAATATGCGTGCTTTTTTGTTTTTGTTTTTGTTGTTTTCTCTTTCTCGGTCATTTTAAATAGTATATCTATGACCATTTTTTGAGGGGTTTTTTTACGAAATAACAATTATTACGAATGGGGAACAAATTGACTTTTTAATTTAATAAAATATTTTTAATAGTTTAATTTCTTTAAGTTTAAGTTACTTTTAAATATTACAATAGCGAAGGGCGGCCTGAGGTCTTTAGCAATAAACAATTCAATTGAAACTTTGAATTGATTTTTATATTTCCAATAAAGTCTTAAACGAATTGCCTATCCTATACCTTTACCTAATATGGATGTATACCAAATATGTCTTTCAAATTGAAATTATAAGGCGCCTTTAGTACAAAAATACTTCCTTTTACGTTTGTTAATCGAAATAAAGTTTGTAAAACGTTTCCGCTATTTTGTTGCTTGTTCAAAATTATGTTTTTCTTGGTAATAATGGAAATATTGAGCAATATTTTGGACATCTTTTTTGGAAGAAATAAATAAATCTAATAAAGTTTAATTAAAAAAGGCAATGAGAAATCTGATTTTGTTATTATAGTTGTACATAAATATGTATGTAGTTTGCTTTATAATTTTGATGAAGTGTGCCCTGGTAGGCTGTGGCCTCTATTTGCAAAAAAAAAGAAAACGACTGTGGTCTGTTTTACTACATTGAGTGAGTTAAAATTGAGTAAAAATATCTGATAGATCTAGGATTTATTCTGGGATTAAAGTTTAATCATTGGCATATCTGTCATACTAAGGGGTGACTGGTTTAGCTTTTTTATGGTGCCCCTGTGCCTGATTGGTAGCGATGCTAGCCTGACAGTCCAGAGGTCGGCGGTTCGATTCCAACCATATACTCTGGGTGTTTTCCACCGACAAGCTAAATCGGGGGTTATTTTTGTGTGTTGTGTGAATGTGACTACCATTGTAACAGATTTTGAACTTGAACAACTTGTGTCTTTTATAAAAAAAAAATTACACACTATTCTAAATTACATAAATTTTTATGAATTGTAAATGATAGAGAAATAAAATGAATGTCAAATAAATGGAAATTTCCTCTTAGGCTTAACAATGATTTCATATGCACAACTTTATCTATTTTCACACAAAATGTCTCTTAGAGTGTAGATGGGAACTAGACTAGAAAAACATCACTCACAACTTCAACTCTACATAAAAAATGCAGGCGGTTTTGCATTAAAATACAATTTATTAATTTATTTCAAATAAACAGTTAAAGGGAGTCTAACAACAAACAAAAGTTTAATTTAATTTTAAAATGCAGGCACCTACTAAAAGGGCGAAACTATTTTCTACACACACAACATTTCTAAATTCTAAATTTAAATTAAATAGAAAAAAGAACGTATTTTAAATGCCTAGATAACGTGGGAAAAAAACTAAAATTTTCTTTTTCTATTCATTCTGCATATTATAGTTAATGCCGAAACGAAATTTAACGACGACATCTAACAAAACAACACCAACAACAAAAACAACCATACGATGAACAAAAACAACACACCCGCGCATTTACCAAATCTTAAAGTAACACCTCACGATTCTTTCTACACTACCCGAACAGAATTTGAGAAAACAGTGCCGTCGTCAACAACAACAACGACGACCACAAATGATTCCACACTGTATAATAAAAGTTCAGCTAGAAGTAGACTAGAACCTCTTGCATTCATCAGTACTCAGGAGAACGAAGAGGAAAAGGAGAATCAGGTGAAACAGCAGGGAGCAAAACAGCAGCAGGTGCCTTCTAGTTACAAATCTAGTTGTAATAAAATTAGCAATAATAATGATAAGAAACCCGTTTATATACAAAATACCAGCGTCGCAACAAATGTGGCTTTGGCCCCTCCGATATCCAGTACGAGGTTGTCTTTGTGGTGTTGCGGTCTTAGACCTTCAACAGCGGTTTGTGTAACACTTTTAATATTATCAACGACATGTTCCTTATGTTCTGCCTCACTGTGCGAATCGCAAAGTTGGTGGGATCCCTACAAGGATAAATGCATACCTTGCACTGTGTGTCAAGGCGATATGATACCATTAAGGCCATGTCAAATGCATCGCGACACTGTATGTGGATCAATATACGACTTGAAAATTGATTGGGTCGTTCTTTCCAAAACGGAACCCAATTGGAAAGAGGTGAGTTAATACATAATACAGAGTTGTAAAAATTATACTTTTTAAAAAGTTTAAAATAGATACTTTTTATAAAAGGTACTTTTTATAAAAGGTACTTTTTATAAAAAGTACATTATATAAAAGGTACTTTTTATAAAAGGTACTTTTTATAAAAGGTACTTTTTATAAAAGGTACTTTTTATAAAAGGTACTTTTTATAAAAGGTACTTTTTATAAAAGGTACTTTTTATAAAAGGTACTTTTTATAAAAGGTACTTTTTATAAAAGGTACTTTTTATAAAAGGTACTTTTTATAAAAGGTACTTTTTATAAAAGGTACTTTTTATAAAAGGTACTTTTTATAAAAGGTACTTTTTATAAAAGGTACTTTTTATAAAAGGTACTTTTTATAAAAGGTACTTTTTATAAAAATTACTTTTTATAAAAGGTACTTTTTATAAAAGGTACTTTTTATAAAAGGTACTTTTTACTGGAGAGACTTTTCATCACAGGTAATTTTTAATAGAGGGACTTTTTCGCACATGTATTTTTCCTAAAAGTTATTTTTGAAAGTACCTTGAGCGAATATCCCTACTAAAATTGTAAAAACAACAAAATTTATTATTTTTGGCACTTTTAATAAACATTGTTTTTTTTCTTCCTTTTTTCCAACAGCGACGAAAGTTTGATGGCTTAGATTATGGCTTAGACCACCACCAGTTAACCGCAGAACAGTTGCAACAGCTACAGGATGAGGCCGATCCCATGGATTGGCAAACGGCTGCTCTTTTCTTGGCCGTTTTGGCTTGTCTTTTATTTTTTATTGTAGCCGCTTGTATTCTAGTACATCACATGCGACAATGGCGACGCATGGAACGTAGATTAGATCAAGGTAAATTATGAAAATCCTTTATTTATATTTTTCATTTAATATTCTTTAAGCATAAAAACCACAACCCAACAACAACGAGTCAGTCGTATGAGAGTGTTTACAGTCTTAATCTTTTGTTACGATCATGATTACGATTTATTTTGTCCATTGGGAGTAAATTTAAAATTTTAAATAAAAAAACCTTGTCTTGGTTTCGTTATTAAGGTCACGTTCACGTTTTATTCGTTAAAAAATGGATTTATTTGGAATTCCAAACATTTATAAAAAATATAGTTTTGGTGCTTAAAATGTATTCTTGTAAAGTATATATTTACGACAAGTAGTGAAATGCAAGAAGAGGACAACGCATTTGGATTTAGAGTAATCGGTTTATTTGAATCAATTTCTAGTGAATGATGAAATTAAAATATTGAAAATGTACGTATACATCTTTATGTACATTTTAAGCTTTTAATAATATAGAAACGGACTAAATCATTATTTGTCTCAAATCAAGTTTTTTGCATATTTCAATGATTAGAGGTTCATTTTCGAAATATGCAAGAAACTCGATTTGAAAAAAATAATGAGTTAGGGCCTTTCGATATTAAGGCAACGATATGTACTTAAGGTAACATATGTACTTGCACATGTACATACATAGATTCCCATTTAGCCAGACTGCCTTGCACGACATTGTCACCTACGATTCTTGTACGAATTGTCCTCTGTCGATTAGGTTTTCTAATCGACAATTTGAGTGAATTATCGGTCATGACCATCTGGGTGACAAATTATTGCATGATGTCCTCTATTAAACACTTTTGACGACAATTTCATGTGGAATTAAAATGTGCGGAATTATCAAAGCATTGTTGTTATAAATATTAATTTGCAACAACAATGTCTTCCGTTTTGTCCTTAATCCAACTTTATTGAGGACAATGTGAGCGACAATGTCTTAATTGTTGTCCCCAATCCAGCTTTGTCGGGGACAATATGAGAGACAATGTCTTACATTTTGTCTTTAATCAAGCAAATTAATAAAACATAGCAACAAGAGGTCAACGTCTTGTTGCGATGCTTTAGTGGTGCAGCAGCATGGTGGTAATCGCGAAAACTTATAAACATGCAGCCTCAATTCGAGTCCCAGCCAAGTCAGTCAAAAATTTAAATTAAACGACAACAAATAGTTAAGCAAAAAGTTAGATTTGTGTTAAAGATATTAATTAAAGTCCGTTTTAGTTATGACATTGCGCTATAGGCGACATTGTAGCCTACATAGTCATTGACGACATAATGATCGACATTGTCGCTTTTTTAATCATTGACGATAAGACAGGCGACATTTTAACTTATATAATCATTGACGTCAATCTGAGCGACATTGCCTCTCATTAAATCGTACACGATTTTCGCGACCCTTGTTCGAAAACTTCATTGGTGATTTATTCCAGCTGTCCGACATTTGTCGTCGAGGATTTAACATTGTCGTGCACCCGTCATTAATGATGTCTTAAAACCGTGGCCAACTGGGTTATCAATTATATCAGTAATAAATAAACATAGTCCCGCATGGATGACAGAAAAAAGTTAGCCACGTCTGAAGCAATTTTCAGATCTATGGGAATTTTAGTAAATCTTTGTTTTCATTCTGAAACTTAAATGTCAAATCTATTAGTCGCCATACAGAACAATCGTTACATTACATAACTTGACAGTAACCATATTATGGTAAAAAAAAACAACAGCTAAAACAGTAGCCAAGGGAATGACATCAATCAAAGCAAGACAAGAAGTAACTCAAAGAAGTTTTGCGAAAATTATTAAGTGTATACCCAGTAAACATTTTTGGAACGAAATTCCGTATGGTACGTTGTAACTATGATATCGAGTATATAAATGCTTTCTATGCTGGGGGCTAAACGAATTTTTTTTAATAAAACAAATAAAACACGTGTAATGAGAATCAAAGCGAAGGCAACATTCCGGCGCAGGGTTAAATTCCTTAAAAATTCAGTGTTGGCGTTTTGGTAATTTCGAGGTTTTCTGGGCTGCCGTTATTTTCCAGGAAACTTCTGAGATTTTAGGGATATTTTTGTACAAGTTTTTGGGATTTCTTTGAACCAGGTTTATGTCTTGGCTAATGGTTAAGGTGATTGCTAAGTGAAGGTGTCTCGGGTAAACACCAGGTGTCTCGGCTAAATTCTTGAAAAGTATCGCTTAAGTATCTTCCAGACGATAGTGACTTTTTGTTGACGAATTGTTTTCTTTTTTCATCTAGAGGCTGAAATTACTATCTTCATTTACTTGACTTTAAATTATAGTTTTTGCTGCGGTGATTAGGCGGATAGCATAAGACCGAAAGTGAGAGGCGGCATAAGGCCGAAGGCGACAGGAACATCCTACCTACCCGGTGTCCCCTGACACTGTACGTTCTTTATAGCTGACTTGTCTGATGTCAGATATAATCTGGAAGTGTATTAGAGAATCGCTCGAGTTTCGTGAAATTCCCATAGAAATTCAACAGAATTATTCGGATTATTCTTTAGTTTGCCGCAATGGTGTCTCAGCTTCACGATTCACCAGGAAATTCTTTCTGAATTTTCAAAAATCTTTTTCGGACATATCGAAAAATGTTTTCTGCATTTCCTCACACAATAGCATTAAATTAAAAATTTTAAGAACTCCCGAAGAAAATGAATGATAACTTCAAAACGGCTAGACCTGTAGTTTACAAATATAATTTAGACGATTTTTGATCAAGTCACCTTTCAAACAAAAGAAACTCAATTAAATTCGATCTATCCGTTTTGGTAGCACAGTTTCAAAAGGTTACAGTTAGAAAATAGGTGATGAGTTCTAAGCGGCTGGACCGATTTTCTTCCAACAAAGCTAAGAATATTCTCGATCAAGTCATCTTGCAAAAAAAATAAAAAATGAACTTATTAAAAATCGTTCCAGCCGTTTTAGCTCTACGAGGGAAGATACACAAATACATATGCAAAAAGACACAGATTGCAGATACAGACTAAGCTACAAACTTATAACACCCCTCTTTTTTTGTACACTTTCTGGCCTACTTTGCATAAGGATTCGGTAATTTGTGCAGACTTTTTGAGCGAATAGAGAAAATATGCTCGCTGGGGGCTTATATACTATATAACTACTATAAAGAACGAGTATTTATTTTAAAAATATATCCAGAACAAACAATAAAAACAAACAATTCGGTCGGCATAATTCTCTGAAATATTAGGCAGCACGTTCACGACACAATAAGAATACGATTACAAGCGAGCATTGTCAATGGGTTTTAATAAATTGTGTTTGTATGTTTATTGTTTTTTTGTTTGTTTGTTTATAGCTGGGATGAGTTGGGTGCTATAATATATGAGGAGCATGTGCATGAATTTACGCGTTTTTCGCATACAAAACGGAATTGAAGAAATATTTGGCTAAAAGTACAAACATACTTCTGCAAAAACATACATATATGTATCTATATGTATATGTATGTACATCACATTCATAGAGCCAGTCAGCGTTCGCAAAAACTATTTTTTTTGCACGTCCCAATATGCAACCCTTCCCGCCTTTCTTTCATGAATTACGATACGATATGAAGTCCGATCGCAACAAAGCTTATATCGCTATTGGGCTTTCTATCGCTACATTAAACAATTATTATTATTATTATGCAGGGGCCATAGGTACCGCCACCCAAAGATCTTTTGTGCAGCCCATATTTTCACTGCGGGAGATTAAAGCTAGAGATGTGCGCGTGAGTGAGTTTTCGCTCACGATCACGCACGATCACGAAAAAAATATTTTTTTCACGCACGCTCACGCACAGCAAATTTTAAGACTCTCACGATCACGCACGCTAACGATCAAATTTGATTTTATCACGCGCGCTCACGCACGACAAAAGCTTAAGCTTTCACGATATTTATTTTTTTATATCCCATAAAAACACAAATCGAACATTAAAGTTTTAATAATTTTTTAGTGTTCATATGAAAACGAGTTATTGAAATAATATCCATGGATTCTCATTGTGAGTGTACATTTTGGGGTTTTCATTTTCTTTTTTTAACTTTACCAATTTAATTAATAGAAATATGAGAAGGTGTTATAGTTTTCGCCTCATTCAATGAATCCTAATATAAAATAACATTTTTCGATTTTTTTTAATTTTTGTGGATTGAGCGTTACATTTGCTTTCACGGTTGTTCTGGGAATGACTTTTTGAAAGCAAATCATAAATTTCTGAACGGATAATGCTCTAAATATCGTTTCTGCCCTTCTGCTGCTGTTAACTTTTTTTATCACCATAAAATTTATAGATAATTATATTTAAGAATTTTGTTAACGTAATGCTCAATATATATTCGTAAGAAAAGAGTTTAATATTTTTTAGAACCCACTATATTTTGAATTTAAAACAATTCAGATGTATAATCTTCGATAAGTTTTAACATAAACTCCTTATTTACACACTAAAAAATTTCAATTAAATTAAAAAACTACAATACATTATTATTGATTGATGAAACTTTTTGCAATTTAAACTATTTAACAAAGTTGGCAAAACTTTTAAATATTTAGAAGTGCCACCCTACGCTGTTATTTTATTAATTAAACTGAATATTGAAGCATGCTAAAAACGAGTAACGCTCAATACACATAACTGCGAACTACAACTATTTCTGAAAAAAGTTGTATTTCCTATTATTTTTCAAATATTTGATGCAAAACACCATACACTTACGATACATCAGTTTGTATGAAGAGAGTATAAACAGTATTTTCGTTCTTTATTTTTAACACATAATCGTCAGTGTTACATTAGAAAAGCTTATGTACCTTTATTTATATATTAAATAATATATTAAATCATGCTGGAGTAGATTTCATTTTAAAATGTATGCGTTTATTGTATGAAATACTTTCAATATTTTCAAAGCCATTAACCCATTATGAGTGAAATGGAATTTTGAGCATTTTTCGCCTGGCTTTTTACGTAAAAGACTGGACAATATAGCGGTACTCAATATTTTATTTTATAGGGAACCTTCCAAGCTTTCATTTGGTGTATATTTGTAGGCTGTTATTTATTAAATATGAAAGTTATATAACTTATAATATTAGTTTATGTACCAGATTTGCAAAATATTTCGTAAAAATTCGTATTACACAGAATCTTTAGTAAGTGACGCCATGGTGTGAAATATCAGAGAAGACAAAATCTTTGTGTCCGCTGTTTCAGTAAATAAGCGATATATCGTATATCAAACGTTTTGACGTTTTGTGTACTGGGTTGTCTTCAGCTTACAAACATATTTTCCTGATGTCAGACATGTCGGCATAAAAAGTTCACTTGGTTTCTTTTGCTATCGAAGTAGGGCAGAAAGTCTGCACAAGATGCCGAATTCGTATTCGAAGACGTTCCATATGCGTGGTTAATAAGAAAACGAACCTCTTCATCTGAGAAAATTCTAAAAACTTTACCGAAACTCTACGAATTCTGACGAATCTTTTAAGGAATTTTCGACATGTCGCAGAAAACTCGGATCTAAAATTAGAAGCTTATCAGAAATGTCGTATAAAATTCGCAAATTAAATCAAAATATTGTAGGAGTAAAGAGGAAATTTTTTTCAGCAAGCTACGAAATGTAATTTCGTGAGTGCGTGAAAATTACATTTTTAAAATCACGCACGATCACGCACGGTATTTAATTTTGAAATCACGCTCACGCACGATTGCGTGATTATTTTTTAATTTAATCACGATCACGCGTGAGTCACGCGTGAATCATGCCTGACACGAAAAATTCACGACATTTGCACATTTCTAATTAAGGCTACTCATAAGCCCAATTATTCTGCTCGATGAGATTTTATATTTCACTTTTTTCGGAGTCATCAGGATTCCTCCAAGAAACTTCATTATGTGAGTCATTAAAGTAGGACAGCCGTAGATAATGTGTTCTGGCTTCTCTTCTTGCTTTCCACATACTCTACACAGATTTACCAATATTAAATTGGTGTAGTCTGAGACAATAATGTCCGGTAAACCACACCGTTAGTAGTCTGCCATTTTGTTTTCCGATAACGTGATAAGCCTTTTTACTGGAATTAGACCGTGAAGGGATTTCCAATGTCGTGAAAACTCCATCTGACCCCAGGACCTATTCTTGTCCTTGACATATCCACGTGAGATGCCAAAGAAGTGTTATGTACCTATAAAGCTACGTAGAGATCGGCAAATCAACGGATTAGGAATAGGAAATCCAACATCAACAATACTCATGGAAGTATTTATGCAATATTTAGAAGAGAAATACGTAGACTTAAAATCCAATTTTGGGGTAACATTCTATGCAAGATACGTGGACGATATTATATGTATAATAGAAGGAAATATGGAGGAGCAAATTCTGGATCTACTGAACAAACAACACATAAACATAAAATTTACAATGGAAGTGGAAGAGAACGAAAGGATAAATTACCTATTTATCAAATCATCCTCAACAACATGAGAAAGCGGCAATTAGGCAATTAATAACGAGACTTGAACGATAACCCCTAACACGCGAGGCCTATATGAAGGAGATAGGAATAATATATAACATAGAGGAAAGCAAGACCTAGTTTACAAGATTAGAAAGGATATAGAAGGAATCACTATGATGTGCAAAAGGGGAATGTGCAGAATAGCGCCCAGGGAATATATAGTAGTATCGCCGGGGGACCTCGAAATTAATATTAGGCGTTAGACCTTATCGAGTGGAGCCCTAACTGTGACTTGTTAGGTTTTTGGCCACCACACTACGGCAGCGTGTGTCAATTTTATTATGATGGTGAAAGACCAATATATCATTAGCCGTCGGCAGGCATAAAATGCCCATGCTGGTTCCTAGTGAGCGAATTGTCAAGGTATTTAACTTCGCTATAGAACCTGATAATTGAACGTTGTTCTGTGGGTCTACACTTTCTTCGTGTGGCAAAATATACAATTATCATCTTTTTCGGGTTGATGCACAACCATCTTGTCCTTTGTCTATTTGTCAGTTAAATTTAGGGTTGCATTCTTTACCATATGGTTCCATCTTCCCACTCTACCACAGATGTGATAGTCTGTCAGCGTAACCATATGTTTGGAAACCCAGGTTGTTGCGTTGTTTAAGTACGTCATTGATGACCAGCGTACCCAGAAGAGGCGATGGAATGCCATCTTGTGGACAGCGTCTACTTGGCATTATGATCCTCGACGTCCCCACAAAGGCTTAACTCAACAACGCTGGATGACAACATTTCTTCTAAAGTTTAATTTAAAAAATTTTTAGGAACTTATTTTCTATCAAGAGCGTTTCCGATCGCGTCGTACGATGTATTGTCGTCGAAGGCTCCGTGAATAAAAGAGCATGGAGCTATTTGGTTGATTTTTTTTGCTTTACTAATATACATACATGCACCTATGTATTTACATACATATGTATATGTGCACATACTACATAAGAACTTTTCAAAACATTTTTGTTTGCTTTTTACATTATGTCCCGCTTAAATGCAGCATTTCATATAAAAATAAAAGCAATCAGGTATACAAATAAATATAAAAAAAAGAAAACTATCAATTCTAATCAGTCTGTCCTTGGAACTGATAAATATTCATGCTTTTATGCAAACATACATGTGCACATATTTTAATATTTTTATATTTTAAATACTGACGTTCATTGTTTTTAGTATAAAAAGTGGAAAATATTTTATTTAAACTTTTTATAAGAACTTTTAAAACAAGTGTTTCTTTCTATCATTTAACACACAAGTGGAACCATGTACAGCACATTTATGGACGTAAATATGTACATATGTATGTGGCTGATTCTCATTCTAAACGTACATTTTGTGTGCGTGTTTTTCTTTGTTTCCCAATGTAATTACAGTGGACGTCCGATAGTACGAATTATATAATGTCAGTCCTTTTCGTAATGTTGGAAAATTCGTATTATTGGACTACAAATTTTCCTCCTTTTACATAAAAAATTTGCTTCTTTTTGAATGTTTTACTTTAACGCAGAAAAAAAAACAAGTAAAGAACTTCAAAGCAAAACTAAAATTTCATTTATATACATAAAAACGTACATGTTCTTTCAAAAAATACATTTATTCGTATTATCGAATAGCAAAAAACTCTTTTTATTCGTACTATAGAACAGCCAATGCAAAAAATTAGCCTTTTGTACCTTTCGTACTATTGGAAATTCGTGGAAACGGAAGTACGTACTATTGGACGACCACTGTAAATGAAATATGAGAAGATAGGATTTTTTTATTATAGTTTTCGCCTCATTCAATGGATCCTGAAATCAAATTATATTTATCGATTTTTTTTAAATTATTCTCTATGGAGCGTTGCATTTGCTTTCGCGGTTGTTCCGGGAATATTTTTGCGAAAAAAATATACCACAAAAAAATGAGTATAGGGTTTGAAAGCATTATACCTCTACTCGATAAAAACAAAAAATTATAATAATCACAGGACGAAATTAAAAGTTATGACCACTTTTTCAATTTTAATTTGGGTTCGTTCACATGGAAAAATAAAAAAAAATTATCTTTTAAAATAATTATTTTCAAACCTTTATACATAAGCGAAAAGTAGGCTAACTCTTCTTTCAAATATGGCTCATTTACTCAAAGAACGTCATAACTCAAAATATGAAATTTTTTATATAATAATGCAGAATTATTCGCCATATCGTTCTTAATATTGTGCAAAAATTTCGTTGAAATATCTTGTATACTCACCTCTTGAGAAAAAAATACAATCTCATTTTTCTATTAGGTTGTATGTAAATTGAAAACTTTATAAAGTCGTTTTCGGCAAAACTAGTTTTTTGAGTTATGACGTTGCTTAAGTGAATGAGCGATAAGACTAATGTACACAACAAAACGGATTGTCAAATAAAAATATCTGATCCATATGTATTTTAATCTCTTGATTAAGATGGCGTCATTAATTTTTCCGTAGCAGCTCTGGACTTAAAGATATAGTGATATTTAGCATTTGCATAATTTACACCACTTTTTGTATTATTCGCTTAATATTTCACGAATGGTTGTTTTTCGTTTTTAACATAATGGGCAGTCTTACACAAAAAACTTATGTACATTTATATATAAATTTGTTTTCATTTTAAAATTTATGCGTTTATTTTATGAAATATTTTAAAAATACTTTCAACGGACACGGAAAAAAGCATTTGAAATGAGAATCAGTCATGTATAAAACAGTAGTACATAACAACATTAAAGAACAAACATTTTTTTTTGCAAAGTTCATTTGATGGTTGTTATTAAAGACTACTAATGAGCCAGTGATGATAAAAGATTGTAAATAAGAGGAGACGTTGAATACAGGACATGACATTAAGAAAACAACATTAGCATGAATACAAACTTGTATTCATACCATTCCAATAAATAGAAAGAAGAGTTAAATAATACAGGGTCCATAGAAGCAAATCAAAGCTTTTAAATAGTAGCCCAATTCACAACCTTGTGCAAATGGTCTTGCATCGTTGCATTTGCAAAATGGTATAGTATAATGATACTCACCACTAACAATTTTTAAGTGGTGAGTATCAATATACTATGCCAATTTGCAAATGCTACGATGCAAGGCCATTTGCACAAGATTGTGAATTGGCATAGTGTTTTATCGAAATAGATCTTAAACAAAATAAATCTTTAACACAGTATGCTGTCGAAAAAGTACTTATTTTTGTAAGCCTTGGTGTATTCACTTAATTGCTTACAAAATCAAAATTTGTCAATCGATTTTCATGATATGTAGCTTATTTTGTTCGTAATACAAATGCCTTTAAGAGCAGTGGTTAAAAGGTTTTGCATTTTTATATTTTTTTATAAGTTTTTCGGTACTAATTTGTGAATAATCTCTCTTTTTGTTTTAAAATGTGTTTAAGACAGGAAATCTATAAATCAGGAAACATAAACGAATTTTAAACGTATAAAATTAGGCTATTGGTAGTTTCAGATTGAGATATATATGTATTATTCCACGCATCCATAGTCGATCCAAATTAAAAGCAATCTCTCCTAGAAGAGGCAATTTAAGTCTGGTGACTGACTGTGTAGCCCAGTTTATTTCCTCACCATACTTGTTTTTGAAGCAATATTTTGATAACTTCGATGCGTGCATTGGGTTATTGTGTCGTTCAAACACCCATCGAAGCAAAATTAAAATTGAGTAGATTTTAAGAAAAATCTTTAAACTATTTTTTAAAGTCTTTTTTTCAAAAAATTACCTTTCCAAGAAAGCACTTTTATTTAATTTTTGGAAAAACTCGATCCATAAATGTTTTTGTTAAAATTTAACTTTAATTGTTTTTAATAAAATCACATTAGCCCAATTCACAATCTTGTGCAAATGGTCTTGCATCGTAGCATTTGCAAAATGGTATTGCATACTGATACTCACCACTTAGCAATTGTTAGTGGTGAGTATAAATATACTATACCATTTTGCAAATGCTACGATGCAAGACCACTTGCACAAGATTGTGAATTAGGCTATTGAATATACTTTAAACTAAAGCTTGAAGTCTTTGCTATAAGCGTTTAAGTATGTTTTTTTTAATTTGATGGATAATTCCACTAAACTATTGAAGTGAAACAAAATTCGTAAAAAAATTTGCAAAAAAAACACTATCGAAACACATAAAAGCAAAAACAAATGTTAGTAATGTACAAACAAGCAATACAAATGAAAATAGGCTCGTTATTCGTGTACATTTTTCATGCACGATATAAAGAGTCGTGTGAATTCTATTGTAATCGTTTCACTTTTTTTTCTTTTACTTCATAGAAAACTTGTATTAAATAAGTTGAGATACTACGATGAATAATAGTGGTGATAAAACGCATCCCTAACACCACGCTGAATGTAGAGTTTTTCGGCATTCTTACCTTTGAAGCGGACTGTGCACTCATCATTCGAATATAGTTCGCAGGTTATATTAATGATCTTCTGTGGTATACCCTTCTCACGAAGAGATTGCCATATATGGTATTTCTATGGAGGGTATCAGATGCCCGCTCAAGTCCACAAATAGAAGATACAGAAGGGAGCGCCATTCTAGGGACTGCTCATACGCAGAGTGTTTATATGGTCTACACGGGATCTATGAGCTCTAAAACCATTCTGTTCTTGTCGTAATGATGTATTAATAGTTGGTGAAATACGCTCGAGAATAATAAACGCTAACAGTTTAACCACTGTATTGAGAAGAGCAATTCCTCTCCAGTTTCTGCAGACGCTTAAATCTATCTTTTTCGGGATTGTGATAATTACGCATTCCTTCCGAGAATGTCAGCTACATATTTGATGAGCTCCGGTCGCACATTATCAGGGCCGGCACTTTTGTGATTTTTCAGCTTTTAAATAGATGTCAGAATTTCTTCTAAAGATGATGGTTTGGTTGAAATACTGGAGCATACACTTTGTGGTACGTTGCTTGTGAGGTATTGAACTTCAGTTGCAAGAATATTGTCATCATTATCTTTTAAATGTGGAATACATGGCTTGATATATGCGATGTTGTTAACGGCCTTATATACACCACGTAGATCGTTATGAAAAGCAGCTCTTTCCACTTGCAGCGCAATACTATTGTAATATTTACGTTTATCCTTTTTAGCTCTTTTCTTAACTTCTTTTTCTATACTATTATACCCCAGATGTGATTGTGACTTTTTCAGATGCATTCTTAGTAGTCAAGAGTTTTGTTTTAAGCTCTCGCCTTTTCTCCATAAATCCCAATGTAGTGATGCTGATCCATACATTTCTATGTTGTTGCAGCAAGCCTGCTGTAGCTTCCGCCGCTTCCTTGCATATCGTAGCGATATTCTCCCAATTATGGGGTTGGTTTGATTCCTGGATTCTGTTGGAGAGGTTTCGTTGGTAGTCGGCATTTACTCTTGGCACCTGTAGTTTATCCGTATCAATGCATCTGTTCCGTAGTTCTCGCCTGTTTAAAGCAGCTGGTCGTAGACAAAATTGTGCGACTATCATTTGATGATCGCTATATATGTATATCAGCTCCACGGCGGGTTCGCACATCCAGCAGTGTATTATGGAATCTTCTGCTAATTAATGCATGATCAATCGGATTACGCATGACGCCATCTGGAGACTGCCAAGTGTATTTATGTATGTCCTTGCTACCACCTACACTCTAAAACATTACTTGAAATTTACGATCATATATTGTCTAAATTTGTGTTGTAAATTTCTCCTTGTCTAAAATTACATCTATTTTGTAGTTATTTTATTAAAGAAAAAACCTTTCAAATTAAACATATTTAGTCCAAGTGGAAAAAATTCAACATAAAGTATAATACGGCTATGGCTGAATGGTAGATACGTCAGACTATCAGTCAGGAGGTCGCGGTTCAAACCTGCACGCAGCCAATCGCTTTTTTTTAGTAAAAACATTTTGTTCAAAAATAATGCATGTGTAATTTTAGGTCGAAAGTAGTCTGTAAAGTGTTGCCTACTATTATCGACCTAATTTTCAACAAAAGTGCTTTAGAGTGTATAAATAAGCCATGTGTGGCACAAAAGTCTACTAGACGTTCTACATTTTGATTTCTTACACTACCTAAACCATGCCGGCCCATTATTAAGTGATTGTTGGTGTTGTCGTTGCCTACCTTGGCATTAAAGTCACCTAATATAATAAGGATGTCACCTTTCGCCGTGCCTCTAACAGTCATTTCGAGAAGATTGTAAAAATCGTCCTTTGCGTTGTCCAAGGAGGGCTCCGTTGATGCGTAGCATTAGATTATTGTTATATTCTGAAACTTGGTGGAAAAACTTGCTGTTATAATGCGCTCGGAAACAGGTCTAAAAACTCCGTAAGAGATTTCTTGCATTTTGGTGAAATCAGCAAGCGTACCCATTTGATCGCTCTCGGTTATTTCCACTATACATGAAGTAATGACGGGTTTGAAGTCACAAGTCATCTTGTCCCATCTATCTAGTTTCTGCAAGTCCTAGTATGTCTAGGTTATATATTTCCATGTCTGCATCAGCTTGGCCAAGTCTCGTTGGATGCGATAATGTTCGCACGTTCCATGTTCCTATCAATGTCCTTTTTCGAGAGCTAAAAGTCGTCGCCTGGGAGTTCCGTTGATTATCATTCTGAATTCTTTCCGTTTCTAGGGTAATTAGTTTTATATCTGGGCTACCAATACTGAGCAACCCCAATAAGTTTGTGGGGACGAACTGGTGTTTTAAGGCAACCAGTCCAGCCATTTGCACACGTTTGTATAGTGAGCCGCTTGTTACAAGTACAAGTGCATCTAATATGATAAGCCGACGCATAATCAGCGGTTAGTTCATCCGTCTGCGGTATATCTTCAACGTTGACTTCCCGCATTATGAATTGTTTTTGGTGGTGTTGCCAGCATCGAAACCTACATAAAATTCCTTAAAACACACAATATCTATTGTGGTGTTTATGAATAGAATTTTATATTAAACACTTTTTAGCGTGAAACTGTTCAATAACAATTGTGAATCTTAAACTTAAAATAAGAATTTTTTATGAATGATGCTGTTAGTGTTTAAAATAAGAATAAAAAAATTTAGAAAAAGAATTTCCATTTATTTAGACATTAAAATAATTACACTTTAAATTGTTCATAAAAGAAAAAAAACATTCTTTAATGAGGTGTTAAGCTAGTTCAAAGAAACTTGAGATATTTTTAAGTTTGAAACAGACTTTTGCCTGTAAAGTATACTTTTTATTGTCTGTAATAAACCAAAAGCATCTGTTTAACAAAAGTAAACTTTAGAAATCTTAAAGTATACTTTTTTTATGACCATGATTATGGGCGAATATAGCAAACCGTTATTTAAATAAATAAGAAGCTCAAACTATATCAAAGTCTTAATATGCACTCAGTTAGTGACCAATAATTTTTAGTTCAGAACTAAAAACAGCCATAATTTATGTTGAAAATGTTTGTGTTCAACATTTTGGCTGGTTGTGGGTGTTAATATAAATTCGATTTTCTAAAATCTCCTTTTCCAAACACTTTTCCATCTTTCTTAAACACTAAAAATTTTAAATGTTTTTACAAACTAAATCTATTTCAAACGGAAAAACAAACCATTAATATTACACAGCGCCTTGTTCCACTGTCATTTTTGTTGGCTGCCATGTGTTTGTTCTTGTAAATTTTAGCTTTTTAAAATTTTATTTTGGAATTTAAATTTTATGGGTGTAGGGCAACAACGACAACTGCATAAATCTCAGAAATTTATTAATTGTTGTTTCCTTTTTTGTTTTGGAAATCTTATTTTTCAACAGTTTGTTTTTAGGTTTTTTGCCAAATAAAAATTTATGACATTTTGAAGACACATGTTTGTTTCATCTAGTTAATTTTTGTGTGTTGAAGAATTATTTGGTATTTTTGATTACAATTTCCTAAATGTTTGTTCATCAGTTGGTTGTACAAATTTATTGATGTTTTTTTTCGAATAAATGATTGATGTATTTTTGAAATAGTTTTTTTTTGTGGACTTAAATCTAAAATTTATTATTTTATGAATTTGAATTTTTTATTTAAATTTGTTTTTCAGCTTAACACAAAAATTTGAAAGTTTTTTTTTTGAATTCATGGCATTTTAAGAATAATTTCGAAAGTCTTTCATAATCATTGTTGACAATTTTAAAATTCTTACAAATATCAACTATTTTTAAGGATAAACTGCTATCTTACGTTAAAATCAAACATAAATATGATTGATAGTCAGTTAAGTCAACAGTTAGGTTCTTGTGTTTATCTTAAACCACTTATAAAATGGCTTCTCTGAAGTAAAATTTCAATAAGTGAAACAACTCATTTGTTATTAAGCGAAATTAAAATTTATGACCAAACTGATTTAAATTTTGCAATTTATTAAATCTCTTTATTTATGGACAGCAATTTTACTATTAGAAATATTTAATATTATAAATAATTTTGATATTAGAAATATCGCAACGGAAATATAGTTTGATTTTTTTTCCAAAAAAAGAAAGAAAAGGAAACGCTACCGAATATGTTTTTTTTCAATTCGGAACAGGTAAAGTCACGTATTTTACGAATAACATCTATTAAGGTTAACCTACAACAAAAATATCTTGGGTGAAAAAAATAAAAAAAATAAATAAAAAATGTCATCAAACTGGTGCCACTAATTAAAAAATAACTAAAATTCTATTAAAACAAATGCAACTTCCGGTATATTAAGGGTAAAATTAAAAACAAAAAAAGTTTTTGAAAGATTTTTTAAATAAAAAAAATAACAAAATTTATGTCACAAATGTTGTGTCGTTTGTACACATTTGTCATAAATTTTAAGAATGTGTGAACGAATAAATGACTGGCTGACTGATAAAAGCAGCCAAGTGAACATGACGTTACTAACACAATACTAGCTCTCTTTATATTTACATTACTTTAAATATTTGAAAATAGTATTTACATAGTTTCTAAATTTAATCCAGAATTATCTAATATTTCTTAAATAGTCTACTTTGAATGCGATACTTTTCTTCTAGCGACATTTAATAGTTTTATTCCTTTTTTATGTCGCATGTGTTCTTGAAGATATAAAAGAATTCAACTGAAAAGTACGATAGGTGTCGCACAATGGGCGGATCGCAAAAATAATGGTAATAAAAGTCTGTATCTTTTAAGCCGTACGATTACAAAACAAAGGACGGTCTAAGCTTTCAGATAATACAATTTTTGATCACCCTGTTGAAATACCCGATGAGCTAGCTACAGGGTGTAAAAACGACCACCCAGCTTATCCTTGTAAGTATTGTAACTTGAACAAATATCAACCGAATTTTAAAGATGAACATTTTTGTAAAGCTTATGAGTAGATAAAGTAATATCAGTTAAAATTATAAAGTTATCTCTGATAGTTCAAAAGATATTTGGCCATGAATTTTAGAATTTGTGTTTTTGACCTTAACTTCATTTAGTATTTCGCAAATATTTTCGGAAAAGTGTTGAAAAATTCTTAAAATAAAGTATTTTCTGTTTTCAAAGAAATCTCAAGTGATATGCTGAAAGAATATTTTAAATATCTTAATTGGTCTAGGCGTGAAAAATAACACTAGTATACAAACTTTCAACTTTTCAACTTTCAACATCGGAATTTAAAAAATCGCTAAAACGCAAAAAATCACCAAAACTAAAAAGATTGCCAAAAAACTAAAATAGCCGCCAAAAACCGAAAAAAGTTGACAAAACGAAAAAAGCACTAAAACCTAAAAAATCGCTAAAACTAAATATATCATCAAAATCGAAAAAAAACGTCAAAAATGGAAAAAATCGCCAAAACAAAAAAAAGTCTCAAAATAAAAAAAAAGACACTAAAACTAAATAAACCAAAATCTAAAAAATTCCCAAAACAAAAGAAAACGCCAAAACTTAATTAAATCGCTAAACCTAACAATATCGTCAAAAAGCGAAAAACGGTAAAACAAAAATAAAGCCAAAACCAAAAAATCGCAAAAGCTTGAAAAATCGGCAAAAAGGAAATATCGCAAACAAAAAAATCAGAAAAACAAATCGCCAAAACAAACAAAAAATCAGAAAAAAAAATCGCCAAAACAACGACAAAAAGTTAAAAAATAAAAAAAGTAAAATTAAACCAAAAAAGCTAAACGGAAAAATTGCGAAAATGAAAAAAGCGCAAAAACGAATAGGGATATATGTGTATTCGTACGGAGCCCCTCGTGTGCGAGCCAAAGTCACACTTTACTTAATTTATTTTTTATTTAAGCTATTCCCAAAAATCTTGAGTACTGTTCTTATGAATTATACAAATTTTGCAATGTTATAGGAATTATCCTCTGCTATGTCCATGTGAAATTTTAGTACGTTTGGAACCAAATTTTGTTTAAGGCATGGGTCAAAAAACATGTAGAATTTTATTTTTATTTTGAGTTCACATTTTTTCAAATTTTCCTGTAACTGAAAGACGAAAAACATATCTATGCAATACTGTAGTTCTCAAGATTTTTTTGGAAATAGCTAATAAATACTACCATATGGGCATTTCCGCAGGAAAGTCAACTTTCTGTCCCGTTCGACACCAAGAAAGTAAGCTTGTTTTTCAGAACCATGTGGTTCAATTTTTCCTAAAATTTTACGAACTGTAGAGCTACTTACGGACTACACAAATATGCGAAGAAGTATAAAAAACTCACGTTGCTTTGAAAAAATCAACATAATTGCTTGGTGTCGTACGGGACAGAAAGTGGACTTTCCTGTGGAAATGCCCATATGTATCTCGAAAACGGTTCTTAAGTAAAACAAATGAATGTCATATTCGTCCTTAGTAACCCCAAATTAGCTTAAAAAATATCTTTTTTGATGTTAAGTTTTCTGTAAACTAGTGTAATCAAAGTCTAGGTTTTTAAAGGAGTTTGAAAAAAGGCAGAATTTTGCCAAAAATAGACTTAACCACCAAAAATTTTTGATGGCAAAGTAATGAGTTAAGGTGCTAATAAACATACCATTCACTGCTTCTACTTTGACAATTTAACAAATTACTTTAACATGGTGATGTCATTGGAGGCAATTAATTACCACATTGGGTTACAAATAAGAAGTTAAAAATTTTAATATTTAGAAAGCATTGAATACACAAAACACAATGAAAATTAAATGTCTCTGCCAAGCATTGAACTAATGCCGATTTCAGTTATTGTGTTATTTTACGCCAAGTGTTTTGCTCGCTAGGCTACTGCACAACTCTTTTGTTGCGGACTTCAAACTTTTTTTCACAAATAAAACATGAACACAATTAAAAAAATTCATGTGGCTTTCCCAGGGATTGAACTGCTTATCATCTGTATGATAAGTAGATACACTACTACTCTGCTAATAAGAGAATAAATAAATGGCTTGTTTATTCATTAGTAAATATAATTGAATCAACTACTGTAAAGTAAGAATCTGCACATCCCTTGTACTTAACAAACATAGCTTGCCAGTTTTTTCTTATTTTTGATTCATTTATGATAAATGAAAACACATTAGTTCAATCGCCTACATTACACATTTATTTATGTTTAAACTTATGCATGCCATCATTACTTTCTTACCTTTAGCTATCCACCTTGTTCGTCTCAATAATCGGTAGCTGTTTATTATAAAAGTTCTATTTATGGTTTGCTTGAATGAAAAATAATTACGCTGCTGATTTTTCTTTTAAAGGAAATTCAATGAGTTTTAAACGTGTAAACACAACATACAGTTCATTGCAAAAGATACATTATAAACTCAGCAATACGCAAAAGTTTATTTCTTTAAATAAACTTCCTTTTTGAATTACTAAATAATACAAATGAAATTCTATTTTTTTCTTAATTATAAAGTGGCTAAACAATTTGCTATAAACAATAATTATTCTATTAACTTCTGCTAAAGAAAAACAGCAATTCAAAGCAATTTGGCTTTTGTTTTTTCTCACAAAAAATAATAAGTTTTTTTATTCCGTTTGAAATTTTGAAATGCCTGTTCATAAAAAAAGAATATTGTATACAAATACATTTTATGATTGTAGATAATTTAAGAAAAATTTACGGAAAAAATCAGGGCATTCATTGAAAAAAAAAACAGAAATTGGCAAAAAACTTTGATGCAATGAACTAAATTAAAAATGCTTTCGATTAAGTGAAATATCTGTAGAGTTCCTTTTATTCCGATTCGGGCTAATAAGAAATAATTTTTCAGGTGATATCCGAGCAGGCTGTGAGCATCGTTCACTTGGTTGACATGAATCTCATAGGATTACTGATCAAGCTCATTTTAACTTTTAAAGGAGGCGGTGGAGGGGGAAGGATGCAGGATTATGTATAGGCCATAAGCTCCGCGATACAAAGGGTTTTTTGTGGAGCCCAGATGTTCACTGGCGCAGATTACTAGAGTACTAGAGTTGTGCTTTCCAGCTCTTTTGAGTGAGCGCTCTTTTCAGCTCAGCTCACTTTACTCAACTAGGACGCTATTTTAGTTCAGTTAATTCAATAGTTCAGTTACTCAGTATAAGTATGTGCGCTGAGCGATCACATCCATAACAGTTTAAGTTGACATCGCAGCTGATAACTTTTTGTATGTAATATTATCATGGATGAATATCAAAATTTCTTTATTTGCTTTTGACATCGTGCAATGATTTAAAAAATAAAGTACTTGAGTTTTTTTAGATTTCGTGCTTTTTGGACTAGTGATTTTATCCCTTGAAAATGTAATCTGATTATTGTGAGAGTGAGCGAAAAAGAAATATGAACTAAAAAGAAACGTGAACGAAAAAGAAATGTGAGCGTAAATGACATATGAACTAGGAAGCTGAAAAGAGCTCAATAATATGAGCAGCTCACTTAGTTCAATTGTGTGAGTAGTTCAATTGAACTATTTCGTTCATGAACTACCCAACTCTAACACATATCTCACTTGGAGTCCTCAAGATTCCTCCAAAAAACTTCATCCTGTACACCATTATCGCCAGACAATCGCAGAGAATATATTTCATTGTCTATATAATTTACTCTCAGAGTTACCAATAATAAATTGGTGTCGTCTGCGACTACAATGTTCGGCAAACCATCCCGTTAGTAGTTAGTCTCAGGTCATTTTTGTCCATTACTCTAGTTTACAAAAGAATTAACCTTAAAAAAGATATGTTTTTAAGCTAACTTAAGATTGCTGGCATTCATTTATTTATTGTTCTTAAGAAGCATTTTCGCGATAGTCGCGAAAAATTAGTTTTATACAACTATTTCCAAATATATTGAGCAATGATTATTTGAATTATACAAATTTAGCACTCTTGGATAAGATATGTTTTTCTTTTTTCAGCCAATATACATAATGTGTTGATAGGATCAAAATTCATTAAGTTACAGGCCTTAAGATTTGAAAATTTTTATTTTTTTCGTTTTTTCCAAAATGCATCGTTTTAAGTCCCTCCATTAAAGAAAAAAAAGATCTAAAACTTTTCCAAACGTATTAAGCATAAAACTGTTAATTTTGAAGAAACCTTAAAAAATTACCATTTTTCAAATCTTAAGGCCTGTAGTTCAATTAGTTTTGATCCGATCCACACAGTTTATGTATTGGCTGAAAGACGAATGAATATCTATGCAACAGTGCAGAATTTGTATAGTTCAGACAAATAGTTCTCAATATTTTTGGAAACAATTAAAAAAAACTGCAAAAAAACATATTTCTTGCGAATATCTGGAAAACGCTTTTTAAGAAAAATAAATGAATGTCATATTTAGCTTTTGCGATTCGTTTTTGCATAACGTAATAAACAACTTTGTTTTTCTTAGAACGTAAAGGGATTTCCAATAGTGAGCAAAGTTCATTTCAAGCCAGCAACTGTTCTTCTTCTTGAAATAGTCAAAGAAGGGTTCGGGTCCTATAAACATACGCTGGGCTCCTCTTTTAATAACTACACCGCGATTTTTGGTGATCTCTGAGGGATTTTGGCCGTTTATTGGGCACATCGTTTTTGTAACTCATTTGGACCAAATGGAAATTGTGAATTTTTTTTACAAAACTTTGAAAATTTGATATCTGAGGGATTTTGGCTATATTTTGGCGCATCTTTCTCTGTCACTCATTTGCACCAAATGTAAATTATAGCCAAGGACGATATATGTAAGTCTCATTTCTATTTGTGAATTTTTTACAAAACTTAGGGCCTAATTTTCTATATCCCCAGTGATAAACACCTCACTCGCACGTCACATACAAAGGCGAACGCCGAATAAAAATATGTAAATTTTGTAAAACACTACGACATTGCGTTGGATTGCTACATTTATCACTTGAATTCCCAATACTCACATAGAACTGTGAATTAATATCAATATTTTTCATTAAATATCAATATTATTTATAATATCATGATTATATTTTGCAGTTACAATTGCGAATTTTATTATTTACAGGTAATTTCTTTATTACATATAGCAATTTTTCGCTAACTTGCAATTTTTTCTTTTTTTCGGAACTTTTTATTTTAACGACTTTGGCGATTTCTAATAAATTTTAGGGGTAGTTTCCGCTTTTGCAACTTCTCGCGAATTTTTGCAAAGTTCACGATAAAAGCTACTTTTTGCATGCTTTCAGCTTTCCAACAGTTTTGCCGATTTTTAAACAATATTAGACTTTGTTATCATTCCGCTGTTAGTGAGTTTTTGCGAATTTTCGCCATTTTCGATATTTTTGCCGAATTTTTTGCATTCCTTACAGTTCTAGCGATTTTTAATCAATTATTGCTTGTTCAGAATTTTGCAACTTCTCGCGAATTTTCGCAAAGTTCGCGATAAAACCAACTTTTGGCATGTTTTCAGCTTTTCAACAGTTTTGCCGATTACTAAACAATATTAGACTGTGTTCTCATCCCACTGTTAGTGAGTTTTTGCGAATTTTCGCCATTTTCGATATTTTTGCCGAATTTTTTGCATTCTTACAGTTTTAACGATTTTAAATCAATATTATGGCTTGATCAAAATTTTGCAACTTCTCGCGAATTTTCGCAAAGTTCACGATAAAAGCGACTTTTGGCACGTTTACAGCTTCCTAATAGTTCTGCCGATTGTTTTACAGTACTAGACTTTGTTATAATCCTGCTGTTAGTAATCTTTTTTTTTTGTTAATTTTCGTCATTTTCGCGATTTTAGCCGCATTTTTTGCATTTCTTACAGTTTTCCGATTTTTAATCAATAAAAGTTATGGCTTGTTTCAAATTTTGCAACTTTTCTTCAAAAATTTAAACACAAACGCTTCAATAAAACTTGTGCTTGATTTGGCATATAAAGTGGGTTATTTTTCACTGAAACGTTTTATAAAATTTGTTTTTCAGATATTAATTTAAAAAAATAACGTAACAACATGTGTTCAACTCTAGCAATCACCTGCCATTGTAAAGTGTTTACCAAAATAGCAATTCAAGAAATTCTATGTGAAGTGAGGCGTAGGGATATAGAAAATAAGGCCCTTAGTTGCCAGCATGTATAAGTGCCAAGCTCATTACGACAACTCGCGACCTTATCTCATAAGAGATTAAGTCTTTGAGTGCTGCCTGGCTATCTGACATCAAATAGATTCGTATACCCATATATTTTCCCCTCCAACATTCTGTAGCATAAATGAAAATGGGGTAGACTTCCGCCTGGAAAATCGTAAGGCATTTTACCCATGGGAATAACACTTTAAAAACTAATGTCGTATCACCAATTTTATGATGGGAGCCATCAATGAACCAAATCTGGCCAGCATCTTCGTTTAATGTAGTGTGATTCAACCAGTGGTTCCTTTCCGTAATTAGAGCATCAAAGTTTTTGTTCAAGACTAAAGTCAGTTGTATTAGATCATTAATTCTGATTGTGGGTCGTTCATAAACTGATCTCTGGTTTTTATATTAGTAAACGAAGTGCACTCCTGCAGGCCTCATCCTTCACTGTAATGTGCACGGCGTGAATGAGCAGAGTAGCACCCAGGGCTTATATAGGATAAGTTTTCATTGCACCGGTCCTCGAAATAGGTATTAGGTGGCAGACCTAATCGAGTGGAGCTCTAGCTGTAACCTGTTCGGTTTTTGGACCCTCACTAGGGGACAGCGTATGTTAGTTTTTCTTTCATAATTGCAGTATAAGACCAATATATTAATTTCTGCTTTGAGTACACACGTTTTGCCAAATAGCCGTTGGCAGACTAAAAATTATTGATATGAATTTGTATTCACATCAATTATTTGTACTTCTTAAAATTAATTTGTGAAATAGTCCACTATCTAATTAATTGTTTTTCTTTTTTTTTTAAATTAATATGGAAAAAAATCGTTAATTGAAAATAAACTGACACACTTTGAAAGCACAGAAAATAACTTAATGAATTTTCATTGCTGAATTCATTGTATCAATTAATGTTACACAATAAGGTTTTTGTCTACGCAAACATATTTCTAATCAATTAAAAATTTAATTAATTAAAAATTTAACTTTGAATAAATGGAAGAAAGTGATCTCAATTTTTTCAATTTATTTTTTTAATTTTTTGTTTATATGTAATAGGGTCATTTGAGAATACTGCGAAGTGATGCGAAGTGAAAATTCTGAAGTATGTACATATGTATTTGTTTGCTCGCCATATAAGGGCAGGCACGGATCCAGCTTAAGCTTTTGCGAGGGAAACTTTTAAATGTAAAATTTCTTTTACAAACTCCATAGAAATTTGGTATATTTTATTCATTTTTTGAAATATCCTTTTTTCCCCTCCACTGGATCCGCGCCTCTATAAGGGAAAAAGTGTAAGTGTCAGTGTGGAGACAAGCTAGATTTTATAAAACTTTTGCTGATATGATCAAAAGATTGGCAACTCAGTGGTGACTAATTGAGATAATCACCCCGGAAATGGTAAAGCAAATCATTGAAAATCTTTTCAATAGTGTCCAATTAAAAGTGTTTGCCGATGTGGTAGGAATTTCAAATAATCCTGTTCATAATTTTTTACAACAAATCTTTTTTCTTTTTTTTTAACTAAAAAGAAAAGTAAATCAATGAAGCAATTAATGCCTACCAGTTAATTAATTAATGTCCTAACTTCTTTGGGAAAGGGATAGTCTAGAGAGAACAGATGGCGAAGTGGGAGAGAGATAGAAAGCTTAATTCATTTACAACTCTGCCATTGCGTGTTTTTTGTTAAATTTTGTAGAGCAATGTTGCAGCCCATCTAGTGTCAAGTAGGGGCATTAATTTGTTTTTATTCGTTCTTTTTACATCACCGTTGATTCTGCTACAGTGCCGACGAAGGAGGGTGCTGTGATGTCGCATTAGGATATTTCAGTATTAATCGCTGCCGGTACTGCTAAAGTGATTATTGCTATGCCTTCATCACTTAACAGTATAAAAACCATCAACAGAATGACACACCAATGCACATCAGAAAAAATAGTGATATTGTTGGCTTGCTTGAAACTAGTCTTGAACTCAAGACCTCAGAGTTTGTAGTCAACACGCTAACCACTTCAGCCAACAGAATTTGGTTACAAAAACATAGTCCCGTTGATTTTGTAAATGAGCCTTTGGCCCACTGTAACATTTACGTAAGAAAAACATAACTTCTTTTCTATTTATTATTTATGTTTCACACAAATTTATAAATTATAAATTACTGATTAATTTATAAATTGTATATTTATTAACATTAATTTTGCGGTAGGTTCTACTGTGCACTTCAATACTAATTCATCCTTTTCTCAAATCACTGCAAAAGCTTTGATCACTTCACCACTGTCGTCGAAAAGTTTCCTTTTAAGTATTTTTTTTTTAATTTATAGCCCGATTTGCGGATATAACCTCACATCATCCATACCACTGTGTTTTGATTTTTTTGTTATTTAAATTTATTATGTATATATTTTATATTGTGAATGCGATCAACATCAACAGATAAATGCTCATTTGCGTATCTGTATTTGGTATAAACATTTAAATCGAACTGACAATTAAAGTCGTATACAATATTTTCAATCATCTGTTAGAGGAAACATGTGCTATTCATTTCAATTTTGTATATATAATTTTTATTTCTATACAGGGTGCCAAGAAAAATTGATGAGCATTTAAACAAATACATACTAAATAACAGCAAAATTTAATCGACCAAAACATTCATACACAGAACAAAATAATTTGGGCAGTCGAAGACGTAAATGGAGGGTTTTGTATAAATTTTTGACTTATTTTTAATTTTCTATGTGTAAACACAGCCGGCCTGGCCTGGCTGGCTAATATCAATAACAAATTATGTTTATTTTAAATGATGGTTTCTTATTAAAAAGTAATATAAATTAAATGGACTTAAGATTTCCCCTGAGTTTTTATTGTGTTTTGTTGTCCGTATTCTTTTAATTACTACACATTAGAATAAACTTTTAAATGAAATGAGGAAAATTATATTTTATAGCAAAATTAGCCTGGCACCTCGACTAACACACATTAAAAGATCATGACTTTACTTATTTTAATTTTAAATTTAATTTTTTTATAAACACAAGTTAATTCAAGAAGCAAATAACATGTGCACAACCCCTGACGGTTGAACTGACAGACAGACAGACAAGAAGATCGAGCCATTGCTAAAATCACACGAAACATATGTTTAATGTTAAACTCTATTAAAAAAAATATTTATAAATGCTCAATGTTTTCTTTTTGTGTGCAATAATTTGCAAAAATAATAATCAAACATTTCTGTTTTTCGTTTTTATTATTTTAGATGTCGAAGAACTTTCAACAAAACTCATGGCCAAATTGGCTGAGGTACAGAGTTTAGAGGGTGGAACATTTTTTATTGGCAATGCAGATGCTCTGAGGATACCCACGACAACAACAATGACAACAGCAACAACATTTCATCAACCACAACATGTTATGTTGCCAGGTGAGTGAAAAGAAAATTATATCTATGTACTGTACTTGCAACTTTCTTTATACGATCTTAACTAAGTTCAACATATACCATATTTACACTATGCAACTTTATTGCATGCAACTCTCTTTTTTCAGTGAGAAAGACAGAGAAGAAACACAATATGTGTACATTTCTATTTGAACACTCTCACTTAAAATGAAAATTGCATGCAACAAAGTTGCATAGTGTAAATATGGTAATAATATTCTAATATATAAAACTTAGAAAAAATATCTAGGGGCAATGTGGAACAAATTGAAAACAACAATTCGAAATTATGTTTTTTAGATAATATTTATGTTCATTCGACAATAATGTATGGGCCTTATTACGGTTGTCGAATTGACTTCGACTGTTGTAATTGTTTAGGTTTCAACGAAACCCAAGGCGCCTGGATACTATTCCAATTCGTTGGAATGGAGCCGTGGTAAAACCCAGAAAAAAGACTTCATTTAATCAGCCGTGTAGTAGCTGGCGTAGTAAGAAAAAATCAGATGATTCACTGTGCAAAAATGTGATATCTTCGTCGTGTGCCATACTGTCAAGGCGCGAGAAAAGCTTTGTACGGGGAGTACTGTTCTGAACCTTAGTGACTAACCACGCCTTGATGCTGTGCTTTCTGATTAAAAGCGTAAATGATTTTTGCACACATTACCTTTAGCCAATTACCCATAAAACGTATGTGTTACTATCCAATATCTGATATAACATAACAGCGGGGGTGTATATAAGTATTCAAAGGAAGTAGGATAAAAAGTTAAACTCTCTTTGATAAAAACTTAACCTCTAGGGATTTTCGTTCGAGTCTCGAAGGTTAAAGAAATGATGCTCATCATTAGACATACCCTATTCCTGTGGGAATGGTGCTGGGCGGCATCATCTTGGATGACGTGCTGGCAGTCTTATCCTCAACATAAAGGTCGATTCTGCTACCGGTTATTGGTGAGGTCTCCTTCGGGAGTCTACGTGGTAGCTGTGGTTGCCACCAAAATCGCTGAAAGAGGTGTTGGTTAAATCAAGTGCTAGTATCGTGTTGGACGTTGGACAACCGTATAAGCCTCTTTGTACTGTTGCTAAACCAACCGAGGCTGCGTCGGCGGTGCTTTTGGTCGGGTGCTGGGGCAGGCTAGTATAGCGCTCGTCTGCCTTTGTGGTAGATTTCTAGCTTGCTGGTTATTCTGGTTGAACTCAGCTGCATCGTGTTAGCTGCTGATGTAGTAAGAGTTTATATAGTTCATGATCCAAGAACAAGACGACGCAACCTGTGTATTCTTTGCATGCCACACAAGTGGCCTTCGGTGTATCCTCTGGGTTGGTGGTGTACACTCAACTTCACTCGGTGCTAAGAGTAACGTCGGTGTATCCTCTGGGTTGGTGGCGTACACTCAACTTCTCTCGGTGCTAAGAGTAACGTCAGCTAAAGCTGCAAGGCAGCTACAGACGTTAATCTTGATCACAGCTGTACGAGCAGCTGCCCTCGGGCATATTTCTGCATTTCGGTAACAATCCACACCTTGGTGCTATGCTTTCTGGGGAAAAGGGTAGTTCGGAATTTTCAGACCTTGATATTTTGTCGATTACCCATAAAAACTTATATGCTACAACGGGTGTGCATATAAGTATCCAAAGAAAGTAGGATGGCCTACGTTACTTTGACTAAAGATGAAGTCAAATATAAGATCTCCGCTCAGATCAAAGTCGATTGAAAGTTAGCCTCTGTAAGTTTTATTTCGAGGAGCTACCAATGATCATACACTGGTACCACGAGAACTGGTAGTCCACAGATGACTTGAACCCACAGAGGCTATATTCTATTTAGATGACTTTCAAATACATACGTTGGGAGGTTGCTAATGTAAAGCGAATGCCGAAAAAGGGACAGACTAACAATTCTGAAAATTACCACCCAATTGCAATTTGTTCTTTACTTTCTAAGATAATGCAAAGTATGGCTGTTTACCTAAACGCATGTGGCTTTGTAGTAAAACATTGCAACTTGTTCCTGAACATAAAATGACAATGTGGTCTGTTCCTAAACGTATCAATTTCGTTGTCAATACGCACAGATGGCTTCCGTACGCAACACTTTACCGACGAACCGATAGATTTCCTCTCTGAAAAATTATGTCATTCAAATCACCACTTCTGCGAAAGTAAAGTGGTGGTGGCTCTAGATATTTTAAAAGCCTTTGATATAGTGTGGCATGGTGCACTTCTCTAAAAACTTTTTGCATTCGAATTCGGTGGTGATTTCTTTCGATTCATATCGAGCTTCCGCAGTTGTTATAGATGGGATCCTCATCAAACGAGTTTAAGATTAATTAGGAGTGTTGTATGCAATTTCTTCGAGAAGTTTTTACATATATACATATAAGAGAGATCCACCTAACAAGTGGTCAAAGCAGAGATACTCATGAGCATTGACGAAGGAAGCATGGTGGCTTCCGAAAAAAGAGTTGTTTTGTTCTGCTGCGTACGTTGAAAGATTGATATGATATTTATTTCCTTATTCCTTGGAATATTGATAATTTCAAACAGTATATAATAAAATTTGTTTGAGATAAAAATTCCTTTAAAATAATTATTTTAGAAGCAAAGATTTCTTAAGAAATTTACATTTCAGTTGAACGTTTAACAATTAAATCCGCTTAATTTATAAAATCTTAATCCAATTTTTATACATATAGTTGTAGCATAAAGCTTTGAAAACTGCATCAAGTTTTAGCATGTAGAATTAAATGTAGAATTAAAAGTTTAAAAATGGAATTTAAACCAAAACAGATTACAGTTTTTCAAAATTGCAATTGCAAAAACTGTTCAGTTCATAGTAGGAAATAAATCGTTCTCAGGTACATATTTTTAATATTCAACATGCAACAATAATATTCACAAGCAACAAGTTTGTACTAACCTAAAAATAAAGTAAATATCTACTTTAAGCAAAAAGAAAACTGTTTAAAATTTATGGGTGTGTAGTTTTAACAAACCATTGTTTAGCACTTCAAAAAAAGATTTAGAAAAGTATCCAAAATGAGAGAACCACTTGAAAAGTTGTTGGATATTTACAATCAGATTAAGACTCAAATGCGATATCTTCTTGTTCAAGCATAAATCTCAAGTGGATTCACAAAAAAAAAAAAACTTTAAGAATATATAAGAAAAAGTGTCTAATGAGATTTGTTGGTGTGTAATATAACGTCTGTCCGTCCGTCCCTCCTTCCTACCATCCGTCTGTCTGTCTGTCTGTCTGTACGTCTTATATTCCTGGCGGGATACTTTCGTTGAGTCTCAGTTTTAATCTTTTTTCAAGGTTTTCTCAAAATATATTTTTATTTCATTTGAACGTTGGTGCATATCATATGTGTGCATCTTGTTGTGGTAAATTGTAAAATTGTCACCAAACCCAGCATGTAGCGTATTGTTCACAATGAAATGATGAGCCTGACATAAATGTATTTTGTTTTGTTGCTGTCACAATATATTTACGAGTGGTTGTGATTTAAACATGAGAATGATGTGTATTTACTTATTTTAATGTTTCTTCTTGCGTTCAATTAGTAACATTTAAGTGTTCACTTTAGAGGGAAAACTCTTTCAAACTCACATAAGAGAAACCCAAAGAAATACGTAATAAAATATATAAATAAAAATACATATAATCAAAATATTATGGATTGTTTAAGTTCAGAACATTTAACCCTTATCGCGAAACAGGCAAATTCCGAGAGAACAAAATGTTCAACCTTTATTTAAGATAAGAAATAAATTTACAGAAAGTAGTACATACTTATTTAAAAAATTGATGCCTATTTAAAAGATACCTTTTTAAAAAGTACCTTGTTGAAAAGAACCTTTTAAAGAAACGTACCTTTTTTTAAAAGGGTGTTGTTGGCTGAGATGGTTAGCGCGTTGACTAAACAACCTGAGGTCTGAGTTCAAGATTAGTTGCAGGCAAGCCAACAACACAACGAATTTTTCTGATGTGCATTGGTGTGATACTGTATTGATTGTTGTTGGACTGTTAAATTGATGAAGGCATATCACTAATGACTTTAGCAGTACCAGCTGCGATTAACACTGACATATCCTAATGCACATTAGCAGAATCGTCGGCGAAGTAAAAGAACTAATAAATGGCTACACAGCTTAACCCTACTACGTCTTCACAAGCCATCGACTTGAACATGATATGAACATGATGCCGGTAGAGCAACTGTAAAAAATTCATCTACTTCTTTGTTGATGTCCATGTTCTGCCTTATCAATGTATTTGGTGGTAGTGCAATAGAAATGGAATATTTAAGAATTATGTTCTGTATCTTTTCTTTCTATTGCAAATGGTTGTTGACGGCGAATCTCATGGCGAACATTGATGCTCAGCCATATGTTCGGGCATCGATACGAAACATGGACACGAGCGGTCTACATTAGCCATATGCGATGTTCGACATCATGCTCATACCAAGCTCATGGCGAATGTAGACCCCCAGTCAGGGGTGTTAAGTATGACGATTTTTTACGATATGACAAAAAACGATGACATACTGTGTTGTCATATCGTAAGCTATTTACGATATGACAGCACTGAGAAAGCTATACACGGTTCATCGCTTTCTCAGTGTTGTCATATCGTAAGAAGCTTACGATATGAAAACACAGCATGTCATATCGTTTCTTGTCATATCGTAAAAAATCGTCATACTTAACACCCCTGCCCCCAGTAAGCAAATTAATGCCTCTACTTAACACCAGAGGGGCTGAAACACTGCTATAAAAGAATTAGCAACAAAAACGGACAATATCAGAGTTGTAAATGAAATAAGCTTTCTATCTCGCTCCCACTTCACCATCTGTTCTCTCTTCACTATCCCTTTCCCAAATATGGTAACACATTAATTAATTAACTGGCAGGCATTAGTTGCCTGATTGTGTGACTTCTCTCAAAAGAAAAAAAAAAGTACTTTAAGAGTTTACACTAGTCATCAAAAACAAGTTAGGTCCTTTAAATAAAAATATGTGCAATATAGTTTAATGCGCTAAATTAAAATCCGTTCAGTTTTTTTTTCCATCACGTACAGATTTTTTAATGGGCATATTACTCCCGTAATAGGGCGGTCACGCTAGCATAATTCAAGAACGCTCTGCCCGATATGACAATAAAAATATCGCCGATACTTTTATCTACTTTTATCACGCCTGTTTGGTATATGAACATTTTTTTAAATGAATAATTTATAGAAAAGCATTGTTTACGCTTACCTATTTCTTCGTAAAAAATTTGCTGAAAAGAAAAATAAAAAAAAGCTTAATTATTTTAAAATTACATTACTCAAGCCGAAAATTAATAATAAGACATCGAAACAAAGCAATAATATTCAAATATTTAGCAAAAAAAAAGAGTTCTTTAAATCAAGCATAAATGGAAATTCGTCGCCGTCGTCTTCATAACAATGAAATTGATTGAACAAACAGAAATATCTCATAAATTTTATTTTTAAAAACTTTTCAATTCAATTTGTTTATACTTTGTTCTGTTGCGTTTTGATATTAAAAACAATATTTTATTGGTCTGAAGGTGTAGTTGTTGTTGCTTTTGTTATTGATAAATAACTTAATTTTTTATGATTATGGCCACACGTCGCCAATCATTTGTCGACAACAAAACAAAACCAAAAAGCAATACGACAACAAAAAATCATTTATGTATGGAATTAAAAGAAAAAGGATCAATAAGTTTAAGGAAACAAATTATAGATAAAATTTATGTTTCTTGACAAATATCAGAACATACAAATAAGAAAAAAGTAAATATTGCAAAGGTAAAGATTGTTGAAAGCAGACACGTCAATCAGTAAAAGCAAATATTTATTGAGGTGCAATTTATAGTGCACGTTCGATTATGAGCATTCTGTTAAATTTGTTCCTCTTCTTTAACTCAAAGATTGTTGTTTATTTATTTTCGTTCTTTTACTTAAAATTTAATCATTTTTTACTTATTTATTTTAAAAGTGTGCGTGTGCTGTTTTCTTTTTCTTTTTTTATAGAAAAGTCGGATAAACATCAACAAAATCTACATCATGATCGTCGTTTATTCAGCAATACGACAACTTTGAAATCTGGAAATGTTTATATTGAAGAAAATAGTTCAAAATGTTAAAGATGGCGGCTGCTGGCTGACTGACGGACAGACAAACCAAAAAATAATGAAATCTCTAAAACAAAACGACGAAACTGGAACATACTTAAAATTAACAAAGATTTTTTAAAATTATAATTAAAATAAATGTAATAAAATATGTAATTGTATTGTTAATACGAGTTTAAGATGTAATAAGAATCAAAATCTATTTTATGAAAGGATCAGTTTTGAAGTTGTAAGGTTAAGTTTTAATTTCTTGTAAAGTATTTCTTACATGTTTCTAGCTTCAACTTCAGTCTTTTCCGTATCAAGTTCAAGTTTTTAAAAACTAAATTCAGAAACTTTGTCATTTAAAGTTCAAAATCATTTTTAAAAATGCGAATTTGTTTGGAAAAATCTAGAGTTTGATTTGAAAAATACTGAACTTGTTTCTGAATTTGTTATTTAAAAGCCTGAATTTGATATGAAAAAGGCCGAATTTGACGGTAAAATGTTTATTTTGAGTTGAATAAATGTCTGTTAAGTAAATTTTGAAGTTCGGTGTAAAAATAACGGAAAACACTTAAATAAGATTGCAAATTTGAAAATATTGGTAAGTTAAAGTAAAATTAAGTTTTTTGTAAAAACTACTTTAGAAAGTAAATACTTGAAAAAAATTGTTACGGACTTGATAATATATACACAGAGAATTAACGTAAAACTTATCTATAACTTGCATAATATTCGTATCATTTAAGTTTTCGTTAAAAAAATTCTAAACAAATTGGAAAAAAGTAAAATTTGGTTTATGTGGGTTATGTTACTTTCGCTCTTAGGGCTCGATATGTATATATAAATTAGAGTGCCATTGAAAATGTAACTTTGGCTTTTATAAATAATTCTGGAAAAAAACGCCGACTTCAATACAAAGAGCCAAATCTTGTACGCCATTTATTATAAAAAATTTTCAAAATTGGTCCATAAATGGCGGAGTTATGCGATAATCAATATTTTTTTGGGGGGGGGTGCTCAAATCGCCCCACCAATTTTCAAAAACAAATTATGGTACCAAACTGCAATCAAACCTTTTGAAACAAAAGAATAATCTTAAAAATCGGTTCATTTATGGAGGAGTTACGCGATAATCAATATTTGTGTGAGAAGGGGTGGGAGCAATAGCCCGTCCGATTTTCGAAAAGATATGGAATTAAATTGCAAGCAAAGCTTTTCAAACATAAAAATTATTTTGAAAATCGGTCCATAAATAGAGAAGTTATACGATAATCAATATTTTCGAGGGGGAGGACCAAATTGCCCCAACGATTTTCGAAAATAAATTATGGGACCAAACTGCAAGCAGCCTTTGGAACAAAAAAAGAATTTTGAAAATCGGTTCATAAATGGAGAAGTTATACGATAATCAATATTTCCGAGGGGGAGGAGCAAATTGTCCTAACGATTTTCGAAAATAAATTATGGGACCATAAAGAATTTTGAAAATCGGTCCATAAATGGAGGGGTTATGCGATAATCAGTATTTTGGGGATGGGGAATTTCCCTTCCCCCAGGATTTCGAAAAAATTTATAAGACCAATCTGCAAGCATGGCTTTTTAAACAACAAAAGAATTTTGAAAATCGGTGCATAAATGGAGGAGTTATGCGATAACCAATATTTTGGAGGAAAACATTCCCTCAAAAAACCCTCAACAATTTTCAAAAGAATCAAAGCAATATTAGGGAATTTTCTTATTAACCGTTGACAAATTGCTGAATTTAGAAAAATTTTAACTTTGACCTCAAACGGGCGCAACTTAAAGTTGTCAAATTTAATACAAAAATTACAAGAGTAATTTTTGCAGGAAAAATTAAAAGAGTACTTTTTTTGAAAACTACCTTTTTCGAAAAAGTTTTCATTACAAAAAGTACCTTTTTAGAAAAACTGCTCGTTACAAAAAGTATTTTTTGAAAAAATACTTTTGAAAAACTAACCTTTCAAAAAAGTACCTTATAGAAAAAGTATATTTTTGAAAGTGTTTTTTTTTATAAAATACCTTTTGCTGGCACGTATTCAGGGGAGGGGGAAATGAGAAAATAAAAGGGTAATATTACAATTATGTAAATTTGTTCAATTTTTTTTTAAATTTAACTTTGAAAATTAAACTTAACGTATAATGTACCCAACAAACACTCGGTAATGCGTTGTCATTACCAAACAACATACTTTTCACCACAAACTACATACCGTCTGAATTACTTTGTAGTAGTTAAATCAATTACTTAGGGCTAAGAAATCAGTGCAAGATAATCTAATTTTTTAGTTTAAAATAAATTTAAACTAACAAATCTATAAATCAGTAAACTAACAACAACATAAAAAATCTGATTTTGATCGATAGCCAGCTGTAAAAATAGCTATTTTTGACATTTATCGTTATGTTGCCAGATTATTATAATACATGGGACAATGATTTACTGCCGTTGAGTTCAAACGAGATTTAAATTTTAGTTTAGTTTAACTAAACCAGCGCTTAAATGGTCAGTCATTTATTAGCGATTACTAGTAAATATACTAGCCATTTCTTCTCTTATTGGCAGAGTCTCTGCTGATGATAAGCAGTTCAACCCTTGGTGAAACAAAATATATATTTTTTTAATTATGTGCATGTTTGTAAAAACAGATAAGTAAGCAAATGACTTCTAAATATTGATATTTTTACTTGTTGTTTGTAACCCAATGTGTTAAGTACTTGCTTCCAATGACATCGCCATGTTAAAGTAACTTGTTAAAATGCCAAAGTAAAAGTAGTCAAGGTTATGTTTATTAGCATTTTAACTCATTACTTTGCCATCAAAATTGTTGCTGGGTAGTGTTTAAATCGTAATTATTCTGAACTTTTTCATATTAATTACGTTACGCTGTCGACAAAAATTTACTACTATTAACAGCCTCTTCCCATTTTCTATGCCTTAGAGAATAGTAAGTGGCTGTCAGTAATAGTAAATTGTTGTCGACGACGAGTAGAAATGTGCTAATTTTTTGGTATTGTCTTGACGTGACGTCGACAAATAGTTAAGGAATAAGGAGGAATATTTAACTAATGAACAAAAATTTCCAAATATGTATCTGCTATATTTTTAATTAATCTGTTCGAAAAAAGGGAAAATTTAGACGCTTAATTTTAATTTTAACTAGGAGAATCTAAACTTCAAAAAAGAAGTTCGCATTAAATCGGCTTTAAATCATTGTTTCGAGATGAAAAAAACTTACACAATAACTCAAAATTATAATTTTATATGACATTTTTTGCACTAACATGAAAAGATAGTTTGGCAAAAATATTATATGTACTAGTGTTATAAGTTAAAATTTTATATATACCGTAAAAATTGACGTCGTTTTTTTCTTAAGTTATGGCCAGACTAACGTAACCAACAAATGTGATGTTCCACAGGAAAAGGGTTCTAAACTTCCCAGGCCAAACTTTACAAGAAAACTAAAAATAGAAGTATAGGTAAATTTTATCTATAGATATAGTATACTTCCAGGTTAAAATTTATAACATTGCTCAGACATATACTGAGCATTTTGCAATCCATTTAAAGTCGATTATTATATCGTAACTAATAAAAAAAAAGATAAAATGATCAGTTCTCAGTTTAAGAAAACTTTATAAAAATTAAAAAACTTTGAACATTAATATTTCAAAGCTTGAGATTTTCATAATATAATTTTAAAATGCTATAACTCAGCTATTTTTTTTATATCCTGGATATTGGAGCTGTCTTTTTATAAGGAATATTGTGGAATATAATTTTAGAAAACGCAAAAAATTGCATTTTGATTTTGAGAAAGTAGACCTCCTGTGGAACATTCATTACAAATCATAAATTTTAGGAAAATATTCTTTGGGTGAGTGAACAAATTGGAAAAGAAACTTACATATGCGTTTATTTTGTATAGTGCGCTTAAGCTTACACATACAAAACTGCTCCTTTTATAATAACTTTTTTTTATATTAATTTATGGTATTTAGTAAATAAATTTGTTGTCTTGTTGTACTTTTCTATAACTTTTGTTTCGTTTATTTTGCCATTTAAGCAAACAAAAATATTATTTAAAAATAATACAAATTTTAATAAATTTTTGGCAAAAACTTTCTAAGTGTAAATATAAATAAATTTATAGCTACACTGTACACAAAAAAAATTACAATATTCTAACGCCTGATTATAGTAGAGGGCACGAAAAAATAAGAACAAAAGGGCCAAAGAGCGAGGAGTTAGATGATTAAAATTTAATATTATTTCCAAATAACATTGCGACATGTTGATTTTACATTGGTATTTTTTTTATGTCGATATTTTTTTGCGTCCTAAACGTTCGAAACTTGTCATTTTGAAAAAAAACTTCTTTTGGTGTACAGTGCTATTTTTGAGTTGAAATAAATTTGAGCTTAAATCCTTAAGAAAAGCCCACAATATCATTATTAAACACCTTTATAACTTGTCAGGCTTATTCATTAAAAAAAAGTTGGCATTAAGCTGGCATAGTTGATGAAATTGAACTGGATCTAAACATATTTATCCATACAATTATTTATTTATGTTTGCTACCTGCATGTCAACTTAATGTTATGCATTAGACTGTGAAAATTCCGCTATGGTTTTAACAAAGTTTCTCTTTAACATTAAATTGTATTATTGTATTATTTCTTTCCTTAATATCTAAATTTAGTTTTAACAACTTATAATTCATTAAGATTATTATAGATATTTTATCTAAAAAAATAACCCACAATAATTTTACTTAATGTAAATATTTGCTAAAAGATTATAACAATTAAAAATTTAAGCAAATCAATATTTAAACATGAGAAAAGAAGCGTTTAACGTTTCAAAAAGGTGTTGCTGTTATTCTACTATTCACCCTGACTCAATGAGAATTACAAATATCTGCTGCATATCATTTTTATTTTAATTGAAAGATGTTAAGGAACAATTATAAGTTTGAAATCTACGATCAAATTAAATGTTATACATTTCATTTGCTTTGTAATTTTATAATTTTTGTAAATGGAAAATTACTAAAACAAAAAAATTTATGTAATAATTGTATTATTAATGTACTCTACATACTCGTAATCGTAAATAAAAAGTTCTCGTACGTTTATGACCATAAATTTATAAAAAAAATTTATAATTATTGTTTTAAAAAATAAAGAGATTATTGAAATTGCAAAAGTATTTAAATTTGGCTTTATTTACAATCGCTGTTTTAAAAAGAGTTTATTGCTTTAATGGGAAATTTAGATAGTCATAGCTCTTGAAACAGGGACTTTATTAAAAACTAATTTTTTTTAAATACGTTTGTATTATGTTTCTGTGTATCTGCGTGTCTGTACGCGCCATCGTATAGCCCAAACGGCTAGACCGATTTTGATTTAGTTTTTTGTTTGTTTGACAGGTGACTTGATCGAGAGTGTGCTTAGCTATGTTTGAAGAAAATTGCTCCAGCCGTTTAGAAGCCATCTCCTCTTTTCTAGCTGTATCCTCTTCACTCAAAATAAAATATTAGTAAATCTACCCAATTTCATAGATTAGAATTGCACCAAGTCATAAATTATAGTAAAATCAACTAAAGGAATTGTAGTTTAGTTGATAGTGTGCTTAACTACTAACCGGAAGGTTGCAGGTTTTTTTTGTGACTCAAATAATAATAGTTATTTTTTTACAAATATGTTTTCGGTCAAAAACTAAAAGTTGAAATTTGACTGAAATTTTTTTGATCAAAAATAAAAGTTAAAATTTGACCAATTTTTTTGGTCAAAAGTAAAAGTTAAAATGTGACTGATATTTTTTTAGTCGAAAATAAAAGTTAAAATTTGACCGATATTTTTTCGGTCAAAAATAAAAGTTAAAATTTTACCGATATTTTTTCGGTCGAAAATAAGTTAAAATTGGACATAACTCGTCCAAACTCAAACTGTTAAAAATTCGTAATATGAGCGTTTGTAGAGGAGTTCTTTGCCTTCAAATCCTCATAATTGTTTTCGCCCACGTTGACTCCTTCTAAAAAAAAATGCGGTCATCCCTTAGAGAATCCACATTTCAAAAATTGGACATAACTCGTCCAAACTCAAACTGTTAAAAATTCGTAATATGAGCGTTTGTAGTAAAGTTCCTTGCCTTCAAATCCTCATAATTTTTTTTCGTCTACGTTGATTTCTTCCCCCAAAAAAAAATGTGGTCATCCCTTAGAGAATCCACATTGCAAAAAACGAGCATAACTCATTCAAACTCCAACTGTTAAAAATTCGTAACATGAGCGTTTGTAGAGGAGTTCTTTGCCTTCAAACCCTCATCATTTGTTTCGCCCACATTTCAAAAATTGGACATAACTCGTCCAAACGCCAACTGTTAAAAATTCGTAATATGAGCGTTTGTAGAGGAGTTCTTGGCCTTCAAATCCTCATCATTTTTGACTCCTTCTCAAAAAAATACATTTGTTAAAGCATCACTACGTTTTAATTGTTAACAGAGCAATGTTAACCTGTTAACAGGGCTCAGTTAAATTCTATGGTTTGTGTCTAGGGTTGTATATTTTAAAATTTAACTTCACATACATACGTGAAGATATTTATTTGCTTTCATATATTTTTTATTGTATATCCACAATTATATTACATACGGTATGCCCTACGATAGACCTAACGAATTTACAAAAGGAATTGTAAATTTCCATACAGTTTCTATTGTATATCCACAGTTATGTTATATACGGCATTATAATGCATTAAATTTTACTCAAAAGTGGATATACAATAAAATGGTTTGGTAATATCTCAAAAACCATGAGATATACACCTGGAGAATGCGCAGATCGATAGATCTGTTAAAATTATCAGCGGAAACGGTCTTATAAAATTTTTTCATTTTGTGATATACGTGAAAATAACTTCGGCACGACGATATATGATATGCCTGGCTTTCTCATTTACTGGACGTATAAGTAAAAATTCGTACTGAAATGGCTTTGCCAGTAAGTTACACGTATACATAATATTTACATATTATACATAATAGCCCAATTCACAATCCACAAAATATTAGCCCAATTTACAATCTGGTGCAAATGGTCTTGCATCGTAGCATTTCCAAAATGGTATAGTATATTTATACTCACCACTAACAATTGTTAAGTGGTGAGTATCAATATTCAATACCATTTTGGGCTAATATTTTGTGGAAGAAAATAACAACGTAAAGCTATTTCATTACGAGCTTTTACTTATAAGAGAAAAGTTGACGTATCATATGTCAAAATATATAAAATTATGTGTAGTTTTCAATAGTGTATTTAGATTTCAATTACATATTTCAGAATTTTTGAAAATCTTTTTCGAAACAAGCGAATCTACGCAGTGTGCTGAAAATATGTGGTATACAGTAAAACAGTTTTGAAAATAAAAAAATGTGTTCATTATTAGTTAGATAGTTAATGAACCATGAACCATAACAATTTCTGTCACAGTTTTATTTCAGATTCGTTTTTTTTTGAAAGGAGTTTTCGGGAAACATGTGTCGAACAGCAAGAAAAAAGCATCATCAATTAAATTCAAATGCAAACACCCTGTATTTGTTAGTTTGTTTCCAATAATTTATAATTTTTATTTAAAATAGACAAGAAGCAATAAACAACATTTTACCAACAACCAGTATTGTGTAAAGATCTTTTTGTTGTTGCTGCTGTTTGCAGTTGGTGTTGCCGTTGATACATAATAGTATTTTTTTTTTTTGCTTAAGACATTTTACAATTTACACAAGTCACTTTGGTATTCCAGGCACGTGTCCGTATTCGAACAGACTTTTTTCTACAACAACTATGTACCAATACATGCTCAAATATGCTGCAGTAGTTTTTGTTGTTTTACTACTGCAGGGAAAAACACATGCGTCCAAAATACAACTAAAAAAAACAGAAAATCTAATGTTTAGTCAAGTCAACCCCGCTCAGATATGCAGCCTACAATACCATTCGTACGTCGGCGTACTGCGTTCAACTAACCCCCGTAGCACAAGTCTTCGAGCTATCATCGATGCATGTGCGAAACAAGTATTTACAGCGCTTAAAAAATGCACCTAAAAATGAGAAATATGCGCAAAAATATGCATTTACCCACGAACAAAGTACCAAAATTAAAATAATATGAAAATATCTTTTTAAAATGTTTATTATTATGAGAGAAAAAAACATAAAACAACCATAATTGAGTCTATTATTTAATGCAACCCAAGTCGAATTAATTTTATCAGATGGTGTTAACCATTACTTATAAGTACCCAGGCAGAAATTGCCAACCGTACAAAAAATATAGCACTGGCAAAACACTTTTTATAGAAAAATTAGTACTATTTGCCAACGTTAAAATTTTCAACCCGCACAAAGGTTTTGCTAACGTTTTAATAAACGATTTTTTTTAAATCTATTGTTTATTTAAATTTAAATAAATTACTTGCGTAAGAGTGATAACAATGGATATATTTTGAAATTTAGTAAGAATACACTTAACATCTACCATACCTATGTTTATTTTAATATAATACTGGTCTAAATTGTCGCCGCTGACGATTATAATCACCAAATCGGTCAAAAGGAACTAGGTCTGGCGAAAATGGGTTCAAATTTGTATACAGAAAAATTCTGATATAACTATAATATTCCCATTACTTAACCCTGTTTCACACTATAATACAAGTCTTAAGACATTGGATTTTGTTAGTGAGAAATTAAAGGAAAACGCTTGTGATTGTCAAAAACAAATCTAACATAACATTACATTTTGTTTCTAGACTATCACACTTCAAATAATATGAAAAACATGAGTAGAAACAACCCGATTCAGACCTTTCAGTAGCATCGGCTGAATATTTTCATGTAGGCGGCGCCGGTACCGACGCTTGATAATTTTCGCCGATTCAAGTTTTCGATAAATTTTTTATAAAAAATGACCAGAAAAATACAAAAGAAAAGTAGGAACACTTTTAGAGAACAAAATACATTCGTATCAAACAAACACAGCGTTGGTGTTTGAGCAGCCATTGCAAGAGGAAGATTAAATCATCGGCGGCGCCACATTTTTCTTTAATCTATTACAAAGGCGAAGTCGATTCCAGAACCGTAGCAAGACCAATTCTTTTCTTTTTTTGCTTTTGTAAAAATGCAACACTGATAGGATGAAAAATCTTTCGTTTAGGAAAATGTCTAAAAATGAGAGTGTTATGGGATGTCAAATTTCTTTCGGTATTATCTGAGATTTTCATGACATTGTTTTCACACTATCATACATTTGCATACAAAATTTGTACATTAAACCAGCATTAACTTTAATAAATTTTTATGAATATGACCCTAACCCTTCTTTTCTTAAATTATAACAAAACAAAACTTACAATTCTGCTGTTTATATAATATTTCCAAGTGTATAGACTAATATAATATTATATTATTTTTAGTTATTGGTAATTTTGGAAAACACTGTAATTTTGGAGTTCGAAGTAATAGGAAAAGATTGTACTAAACAAAAAAATTATATTGGGACAACACTTAAATTTTCGTTTTAGCAGTCTTTAGCCAACGATATAAAAACAATCGGGCGACCCCAGCATGAGGTTATCATTTGTGTGTTGGCAAAACACTTCAAAAGTATAACTTGTAATATTTCGCCAACGTTTCTAACACCTTATGAAATGCTTTGCCAACGTTGGGCCGATTGTATTTTTCTGCAAGATAATAAAAGCAGAAAGTTCTCTTTTTTTAAATAATTTTTCTCAATACAAGTGCTGCTTGCTCTAAAAAGTACTTTTATCAAACAACAACAAAATCAACATAAGAAAATATTGATATAACGAAAAAATTATTTAAACGCAAATTTTGTACTGAACAAAGTGTTAATTGGAAAAAATTGGACATTAATTTTTTCTGTGTAATAATACTTTTGAGGAAAATTAAACCCTGACATGAAAAATTGTTATTGTTTTTTGAAAAATTTCAAACAACAATTAGATCAGGGAGGCATTTTCTTCAAAAGTATTTATACTTGTATTATAGTCTGCAACGGCCTTAAGCGGTATCACCAAGTTTGAATTAGCTGTTGGCCAAAAACTGATGGCACGTTTTGAAGCCTCATAAAAAAACATTGATCACCAAATTCGCAAACTTAGTATAGGGATTTACTACTACTTAGTATAGGGATTTACTACTACAATCGAACCTATGGTGTCAAGTCCGTGTGTTTTTTACACTGTTGTATTGTGTAATAAAATTATAAAAATTCAATAATCGAATCCAACCTCACAACCTCCGCCTACTAGCCTACCGAGGCGATTAAAAAACTCTTTAATGTACATGAATAGAAGGAAGCACGACAACTTCGATGCAGTTGTTGCTCTTCGATGCAGTTGTTATTCGTCTTGACGTCAATAAAACTATAGAAACAACAACTTCGATACAGTTTTTACTCTTGTTGTCGTCAATGAGCATATTTACACGGGAATACTTATGTTGGCATAACATGGCAGCTTGTGGACAAATTCGGTGAAGAGAATGGTTTTTGGTTTTCATAATGCATACAAAAGACACTAATACACACAAAGCTGTGTATACGTACTTATACATCTTATGCCAGATGAATTAGTCTCGTGTGTTTTGGAAAGAACAAAAATGATGCGGCTTAAAAATTATGCCCATGTTAATTGTCTCAATAAGGCTTTGTAGCATACATTTTCATAATCTTTTCACAACAAATTTTTTATGCACGACAACGTATACCACCTTGTCGCCATACTTATTTCTAAAAGTGTTTTATAGGCGACAAATCATTGACTGTGTTGCAGACAACATCGATAAAAATGTCGTCAGTAAGAACTGGGATTACAGGGACTGCAACCACTCTTACATACATACATACAACACTTGATCGATCGTATATACTGCAACAAATATAGATGACTTTGTTGTTGGGTCTGTCCTTATTGCAGTTCTATTTCGTCTTTTGCGCACTCAATGTGGAGGCACAAACCAATTTAAAATGCAAATGAGCCAAACATACATTTGCAATTTCACGCGGTTTAAATATGGAAAGGAGGAAAAAGTTAAAATTAAATACAACAAAAAAAATGCAATTCGAATGGAAAAAAATAAAACAACGATCTTCTTTAACACAATGTGGAAATAGTTTTCCTTTTAACTTAACAATAAGAATACTACAAATACAACAACCTACCAACAACCCACCAACAACAAACACTTTGTAGTTGTACCATGTACAAGCAACATTAATTTATGCACAACGAGCGTTTGAGTTTGAGGATAGTTCCATGGCTGCAGCCTGCAGTGATGTATGTTGTTTATAGCGAAATTAAGACAGCAACAATGTGTTGTTGGTTTTATATGATGCTTTACATCGTTTTAGCCTGGAATTTTCAAGGAATTTATTATAAAAAGGACTTCTGAGGTCAATGTTAAAAGGTACATTAATCAAACCTGAAAGTTGTGGAATGAATTGATTTAATTATTCTTGGTTCTTGTTCTTTAACGAGAGATCAAGGTTTTTTTTTGCACTATGGTTCAAGGAAGCATATAAGATATGCAATATCTATCTATATAATAAATAGTATATTTACATATCTAGTATATAATTAATAGGCGGAACATCTTTGCTCTCCAAACAACTCTCATATTATACAGCCGATTTTGAAATTTTGTTTACTACTTTAAAGATATTTATTGACATATGTGCACAATATATATTTTGGTAAAATCAGTTCAGTATCTTGGGTGCTATTAGCGTTTGAAGTTGATACTAATACATGCGCACATAGCACTCACATGAGTTCGATTCGCGCCATAGACCCTGGGTGTTTTCCGCAGACAAGCTAATCGTTTCGCGGCTTGTGTTTGTTATTAAAAAAAAACAAACAAAAAATAGCACCTTTCTGCTTAGGGCTCCGTGGAAGGATTGTGGTCGAAATTGTTGAAAAAAATTTAATTTGTTTTGATTAATCCAAAAATCTATGGATTTTGAGTTTGAAATTAGCGGGAAGTTCCAGGGATGGTCTGCAAGGTCAACCGTATCCTATATTTGTTTTTTCTAAAATTCTGACTGTGAAGATACCTTTCTTTTAGCCACATTTTTAATAATTTTTTGTTCCTGAAAAAAAAAATTTTTTTAGGGCAAAATATGTCAAAAATTCAATACTTTTTCAATTTTCAGATTAAAAATAGCATATTTTCCTACTCAGAAGGAATATTCAACTTGCAATTTGGTTCCTAACCCACAAAGAAACAATTGAGAAAATCTGTTGTTATTTGGAGCCGATATTTTCAAAATACTGGACCAAGATATTGAAAATTTGAGATATTTTAATTTTCCACCGGATATATACAAAAAAAAAAAAATAATTATGATAGGTTTTTGTTTTAACACACATGTGTTTGAATTTGTTTTAAAATTTTATTTATTTTTTTTTGATGTTTTAATATTCCAGTATAAAAAAAACACACACACACATGCTGCTTAAGCATTTTCCGGCTTTTCTGCAGAAACACCCAGGGTCTTAGCAGGAATCGAGCCTGAGACTTCCGGCTAATAGTCTAGCGCACTATCCACTACACTACTAGAAATTTTTTTTTAACCGACTTCAAAAAAAAGGAGAAATGTTATCAATTCGTTATGTATTTTTTTATGTATAGTATGTTCCCTCAAAACTCGTCCATTTATGAACCAATTTCAGATTTTTTTTAATTGAAAAGGATGTACTTCTAGATTGGTCCCGTTAAAAATGGGCAGGGTCACGCCCATACAACGTAAATACACATTCCTTTTTAATTACTTCTACTCAACCGATTCTTATGAAACTTTGCACACACATTAAGTTTTTGTTTGAATACTACATCATGATAAAAAAGTGAACAGTGCCCCGCCAATGCAAAGTAAATATTCTTTTACAACAACTTCTAATAAGCCGAAACTTGGCATACACATTTAGTTATCGTTACAATACAGCAGTGTGGGTAGAAAAGTTGGCAGTGCCAACGCCTATGAAAAGACAATACTCATTTTAACAAGAAATAAAGTTTTGCAAAAAGACGTCAAGAAAAAATTGGAAATAATATTTAAAAAAAAAGTAAAATTTCTTTTGATAATATTTCTACTAAATATTTGTCAAAATAAAATATTTTCAATACACACGGAAAGCTTAAGTCGTCCTCTATTCGACACAGTTAAAAAATTTAAATTCGATGCAGAAATAACGCAGCGACAGTTTTTTGTGTCCGCGACGTCCCTAAAAGTTGTATTTTATCGATAACTTTCGATTTTGAGGGTGCAAAATGGCAAAATGATCAACTCAAGTCGGCCTATAGCCTACATTACGCTACCTCTATTTTTGGTTTAGCTCATATGCCAAAAAGCCGGACTGTAGAAAAACAACAAAGAAGATTTACATGAAGTTTTCTCAAAATATAGCCGATCGATTTTTTTTGTATTATCACCACTGCTTCCGGCATATCGCTACCTCAGAATACGGATGTCGTATGTCAAAATTTTCGATTTTGGGATTATTATATATATTCGTAATAAAATTCGCACGCTCTTTCTAATGGTGTTATCAGTTTCTTCCTAAGCCTTATATTTTCGCAGATGTGCAGTATGCATTATATTGTACGTCACAAAATTATATCGCGACCTTAGTATTGTTTTGGCCCATATGCCAAAAAGTCGGAATGGAGAAAAACAACAAAGAAGATTTACATACAGTTTTCTCAAAATATATCCGATAGAATTTTTTATTTATATTTTCACCACTGCTTCCGGTATATGTTTGGAAGAAAAATGTACATTTTTCTGAACTTTCATCAATCCGATTAGAAATTAACATCTTTTTACTGAAAGTAAAATATCTTGTTATGTGCTCCAGTAACCACTTTTTTATTTTATTTGTAAAAAGTAGCTTTTGTTGCTCCATGTGTATACTAACTGCTGTATACTGAGTTACTTGTTATTGAGGTGAAATTTTCTACTTTCTATTGAAAATAAGCCTATAAATGTTATTAGAAAAGATATTTACATGGAATAAAACGTTAATTTTGATGAAACTTGGCATTTTACTTGATTTCTGATTTTTATTTTTTCATTTAAAAAAAAAATTTTTTTTACAAAATGTGTATCAAAAATTATGATATCGAGCTCAATGAATGCTTGATATCTCAGAAACCAGGAACAATTTCGCGAAACAGTTTTTGGATTCTGAAAGAGGGCATTCAAAATATATATACCCCATACTTAACTCAATTTTAATTTTAATATATGTCCATTGGTTTCTATAAAGTTTCTTTAAAGGTTTTATCATAAAATTTCTTATTTTACTTTGGCAGATTAATTGCTTCCAGTATGATTTTTTTCGTATGTTCAAAGAAAAAATTTACAAGTTGTTAAAAAGCGTGATATACGACAAATGTATTCTGAAGCAAAAGGCTAATAATGCCTTTCCCATTATGGTGACAGTAAATTGGACTCATGTTGATGAAAACAAAGGCCTCAGGTTATATTCACTACAAAACTGGAATGAATCCTTTGGGCCGTTTTAAAGATATTTGATATTAAACATTAAAAACCGTCTCATGAAAAGTTAAGTTTTGCTACATACGACATCCGTATTTTGAGGTAACGCTATGTTTGGAAGAAAAATGTAAATTTTTGTGAACTTTCATCAATCCGGTTAGAAATGTTTGTGCTGCAGTAGCCACTTTTTTATTTTATTTGTAAAAAGTAGCTTTTTGTGCTGCATGTGTGTACTAACTGCTGTGTATTGAGTAACTTATTATTGAGATGAAATTTTCTACTTTTTATTGAAAATAAGCGTATGAATATTATTATAAAAGATATTTACATGGATTAAAAAGTCAATATTGATAAAACTTGGTATTTTACTTGATTTCTGATTTTTATTTATTTTTTTTTAATTTTTTTTTTAAATTTCTCAAAATTGATGATATCCAGCACAATATGAATGCTTGATATCTCTGAAACCAGAAAAACTTCGCGAAACAGGTTTCGGATTCTAAAAGAGGGCATTCAAAACATACATGCACCATGCCAAACTCAATTTTTTTTTTAAAATGGTCGGTGGGCCAAAACAGACATGAGGTCGAGATTACGTCATGTCAGAAGTTTATTTTCACTGTCACATAGTGTTATTAATGATTTTATAGCATTAAGAAAACATTTAATACATATGAACAAATAGCATGAGCTGTATCCGCGCCTGGGCCTCGCTATCTTAAGTGTAGAATAATTTTTTACCAGCATACTTTTTGCATGTTTTTTATATTACATGGAAAAATTAAACTTGATTAAATTCTACTCACCATAGTGCATGCAAAAAAAAAAATGCGAAAAATGAAAACAAAAATAAAAATATGTATTCAATAAAAACTTTTTCTTCAACATTTTCATTTACATGCCACAAGCAGCTGGTTGCCACTAAAAAAAGTTGACAGATGCTGGAATTCTGTCTGTTTTACATTTACGGATATGTGTGTTACAGCCAGCGTGAGTGCTCAAGAATATTGAGCGGTGGCAAGGCAACAACGAGGAACAACCAACAACGAACAACAAAAACACAAAACACATGTAAAGTAAATGAAGATCCAGAAAAATATAAAGTATTAAAAAGTTATTTTTAACAGTCGAAAGATAAAACTGAGAAAAAAAGGAAAAACTAATAAAAAGCAAAAATGCAACTAGGTGCAACAGACATGCAACATCTATATAATTTTAAATTTATGAGCATCTTTATTACATGAATGTATTTATGTATACCTTTATGTTCATATATAAATACACCAAACTACAACAAATGTGTGTATCTATTCTTGTTGTCAATTGATTCAAATATATTGATGATGAAAATCACATAACAACAAACAACAACAACAACAACAACAATAAAAAAATGAAAATTTTAAATGTTTTAAACAGACCGGAAGGAAATACTCAATAAGTATTTCCCCCCTTCTTCTTCTGTCAGCCGGTATTTCTTTTTGTCTCTCATATTTAATGCTTTTCTCGTACTAAAGTGGTAAATAAATTTAAAATAAAAGAAAATAAAAAAATAATGATTAAACTCAAACAGAGAGATAGAAATTGTTGTTTTTCGAATTAATTGTGGCAACGAAAACATAGAAAACAATTAAACAGCACTCAACAAAAATTAATTTTGTGAACGTTTGAAAATTTAATCAGTCATGGCTGTTTAAGTAGATTTATGGTAAAGATCAGAAAAGAACGGAAGGATGGAATCTCAGGGCAATATAATTAAGTATTTAACCATAAAATTCTATAGATCGCTCTGGTTATTTTGTGGCATTTTTATTTTTGAGTACATATAATACTTCCACCTTTTAGTGGTTGTTTAGTAATTTGGAAAATATGTAATTTATAATTTATGTCGGAAATTTTTGTGGCGTTTATAGAACAAAAATATTTGGTTGTTTTTAACTAAAAGAAAGAAATTGTTGGGATTATTTGCTACAACGACATTACCTAGACCATTGTGTTTTTGTTAAAGTAACATGAAACAAATCAGCTTCGCCAAAGCAAAAATAGAATTGGTACAGCGTTTTTTACTGCTGAATAAAAATCTTAATTTTTAACAATAAATTTCCGTCACTGTAATTGTAAATAAAGTTCAAAATTGTGAATCGGCTTTAAGAAAATTAAATATGTATAACTTTTTAACTTCCCGCTATCAAATATATGAAGTTACTGATTTCATCCTGATTTTCGAAAATCGCGAGGTCATGGGAGTCTACCCATCAGCTACATTTCCAACTAGATACGCTTTGGTACAGTCATATTATTATTGTAATGTTACTGGTCAAAAAAGGACAGTCATATTCCTAGTTGTAGCAAGACTAGTAACGATACTAGTAAAAAAAAGAGCAATCATATTACTAGTTGTATCGAGACAATAACGATACTAGTAAAAAAAGGACGAACTTTTTTGGTATACGACTTGTATATAAGACATGTTTTTAGCTCTTAAAACAATAAGTAGAAAGTGGCTCAGTGGGTATAGTACTTGCCTAGAAATATGAGGAATGTGTGTTCGTACCCCGGTTGAGCCAAAGTTTTTTTAAGAGTTAAAAAATCTAAATAAAGAAACTAGTAAGAGCCTAGTTTACAACAACTAGGATTCCAACTGGGATATAACTGTATACAAATGAACTAGTGGGGCTCCTATGATAACCTAATGCTAAAATCGATAGTTCGATATATGAAAAAAGGACAGATGGGCAAATAATCTGCAGTAAAAAGCAACTAGTATAGTTTTAACTACATACTAGTTACTTTGTCTGCAGGGTATTTTGACTATTTTTACGACGATGTGAGTATGGATGTATGTATGTATGCGTGTGTGAGTATATGATGAAATCTCGATTTTCGAAAATCGGGGTGAAATCGGTAACTTCATATTTTCTTTAGCTGGAAGTTACAAATTAATTTTCACAACCTAAGTACTCGTATGTATCAGAATCTATTAGTAAAATATATCTGTGCCCACGAGGAACAACAGCTAAAGTCGAGTTAGGAAAAAATTTACTTACTACTACCATTGTACTCCTTCATTCACAATATTATGACAGTAACGGAATGTATTTTGTTCAAGAAGTATTCCGTGAAATAGTTGTTAAAAAGAGTAAACATTTAAAATTCTAAGCAATCTTATTTTTAACTGATTCTAACATTCAATAACAAATAAACTAAGTACACATTAATAAGGATTTTCGGTTACTTTTAATATTGTTCGTTGTTTATGGTATACATAACCCACTAAGATTCGAAATAAAGGAAGATCCTAAAAACTTGCAAAAAGTCGCTTCTATCCCGAACATAGCAAAAAATTCGCGAGAAGTTTCACTATCGGAAACAATCATTAGCATTGATTAGAAACCTCTAAAACCGCATATTCATGAGAAATCGCTAACTTTATAGAAGAAATCACTAAAATTGTAAAGAATAGCAAAATGAAAATGTATATTAAACGTTTTTGTTTTTTAATTTTGATGTCAAAAGAAAATGTTACTTTTCAAATGCTTTTTATAAATACCCAAGTAAATTCCCAAAAAGGAATATACCTGGTTTTTGGAACGATTTTCCGTCATCCCACGTCAAATTTGGTTTGTAAACATTTGACGTGGGATGACGGAAAATCGTTCCAAATTCAAAAAAACCCTGTCGGAAGAAAAACACAACACTCAATATACCTGGTATTTACCCATACATCGGGTAAATACCGGGTAGAATTCCAGCCGCAATAATTTTGGCTAATATTTTTTAACGTTACGTATTGGAAAAAGTACTTTTTATGTCGTGGGGGTACTGCGGTATTTCAAATATGAAAAAGTACTGAAAATAGTACAATAGTACTGAATTTTCCATCACTGATGTCGACTAAACTTGTTCGAATCGAATTTTCTCATACATTTATAAAATATCTTTGCGTTGATACCAAAGAAAAAAATTTTTCTTTCTTAATAACAAAATTACTATGTTCCTGATTCTTATTCTAAACGTACATTTTTTGTGTTTTATTTTTCCAATTTTTTTTGTATACCAGTGTAACTAAATGAAAGATGAGAAAGTAGAATTCATCTTATAGCTTCATTTCAGCCTCATTCAATGGATCCTGACATAAAATTATATTTTTGAATTTTTTAACATTTTTGTGTTCTGAGCTTTACATTTGCATTCGCAGTTGTTCTGGGAGTGATTTTTGAGAAAAAAATACACCACAAAAAATGAGTATAGGGTTTGAAAGTACTATACATCTACTCTCTAAATGCAAAAATTATAGTAATCGCAGGACGATATTAAAAGTTATGACTACTTTTTCAATTTTTACTTGGGTTCACTTGGAAAAATAAAAAATTTGTATGTTTTAAAAAAATTATTTACATACATTTATATATTAGCAAAAAGTACGCTAACTCTTCTTTAAAATGTGACTAATTCTAAAAAAATCTACTAAAAATGTCAAAAGTTATGTCAAAATCAATTATTTTTTTTGTCGCAAAATACGACCAACCTAATACATTTTTCGAAAATATAACAATCCACAGAAATTTTGTAAACAGATAATGTTCTTTATATCGTTTCTACTCTTCAGCTGCTGTTAACTTTTTTTAACGTAATAAAATTTATAGATAAATTATATTTAAAAAATTTTTTTTACGTAACGCTCAGTACATTTTTATACGAATTCAATATTTTTTTCGAAACATACACTTTATTTTAAATTCAAAACAATTCAGATGTATAATATTCGATGTCTTTTAATTCAGCAAAAAATTTTAATTATATTAAAACATATGTATAACACTCAATAAATTTTTTTGGATACAAACGATGATTGATTGATGAAACGTTTTGCAAAATAATACTATTTAACAAAGTTCACAAAAATTTTAAATATTTAGAAGTACAAATCTATACTCTAAAACATTACTTCAAATTTAGGATCATTTATTGTCTAAAATTATGTTGAAAATTTCTTCTTGTCTAAAATTACATCGATTTTGTAGTTATTTTATTAAAGAAAAAACCTTTCAAATTAAACATATTTATAGTCTAAGTAGAAAAAATTTAACATAAAGTATAATGCGGCTATGGCTGAATGGTAGATACGTCAGACAATCAGTCAGGAGATCGCGGTTCAAACCTGCACGCAGCCAATCGCTTTTTTAGTGAAAACATTTTGTTCAACAATAATGCGTGTGTAATTTTAGGTCGATAATAATCGGTAAAGTGTTGCCGACTATTAAACTAGTTCACAAATTTTCAACTTTTTGCGATCACCTCAAAAATTAAATGTTTTCTAAGGTAATTTGGGAGTACTGTTTACTTGAATTGAGTATTGTTGCATATATATGCTTTTCCTCTTTCAGTCCATATTCAAAATGTGTTGATCGGATCAAAATTCAATGAGTTACAGGTCTTTAGTTTTGAAAAAACTTTGTTTTTTTACACGTTTTTTTTACTATTTTAAGACGCTCCAGTAAGGCAAAATAAATGTTTTTAATTTTATTTTAGACCCACATCTTAAAGAAAATTTTATGCCAAATATAGCACGCTTAAAATTAGTTACATCGGACTAAATATGAGAAAGTTACAACAGACAGACACCTTTTAGACATGTGTATAATAATTATTTGATCCTTGAGAAAAAAATTTTATAGAGAAAACAGTTATGGTGCTTTTTTGGGCTAAAATTGTTATAAATTCAAAATATTTCAATTTTCAAATTAAAGATTGTATATTTTCCTACTCTGAAAGAATACTTCCATCAACTATTTTTTCAACTATTCGAAATTTTGTCATGTAAGTAACAAAGAAATAATTGTGACAATCGGTTGCTATTTGGATCCGATATCTTAAAAATACTGGACCAAGGATTTGAAAAATTTAGAAATTTTAATATTAAAATGAGTGTACCTCACTAACTATACAAGATATTTGTTTAACCAAAGACTTTTTTAGAACTTTATACCTTGTGAAGGACACAAAAAATTTTTGGAATCGAGTGAGAAACAGACAAGTGTTGAAAAATTTTACATGACCGAAGTGCACTACTTTGCACTTCATACCTCTGAGCCTGAGATATATGGGAAGCTCATCTTCCTAAATTAAATAAGAACACTCCTTTGATATCTCCATGTAAAATTTTATACTGATCGGACTAAAGAGTTAGAAATTGTTGATATATTTCCAAAATATTTAATTCTGGCACACTGGCATTTTTCTTATACTCAACTCCATAAAATTTTTTTTATTAAAAATCAAAATCGGATGTTTTCACTAAATCTATTGTAACTTTCTAAATTTTTGCCCGATGTTAACAATTTTACTTTTTGTACGTTGGGAACAAAATTTTATTTAAGATATGGGTCAAAACAAAAATTTAAAATTTTTTGTTTGCTTTAATGGAGCATTTCAAAATGGTGAATTTTGAAAAAAAAACGCAAAAAATTTAATTTTTTTCAAATGTAAAGGCTTGTATTGTAATTCAGTGATCAACACAGTATATATATGAACTGAAAGAGGAAAAACATATCTATGCAACAATGCCAAACTTGCTCAATTCAAGTAAACAGTACTCAAGATTTTTGGAAATATTTTTACAAACTGCAAAAAAACTAGTTTTTCGCGAATATCTATCTCGAAAACGGTTCTTAAGAAAAATAAATTAATCACATATGCGTGTTCAGCAGCCCCAATTTAGCTTAAAAAACATCTCATTTTTGAGGTGCATTTTTTTGTGAACCAGTGTTATCGACCTAATTTTCAACAAAAATGTTTTAAGAGTGTATGCTGTTATTTTAGTTTATGTTGTTAATGCAATTCTAATAATTAACCTGAATACTGAAGGGTACTAAAAAATAGTAGCGCTCAATACAGAAGACCGCGGACAGCAACAATTAAAAAAATTATAATCGGCCATGTTCTGTATTTCATGTGGAATTAAAATGTGCGGAATTGTCAAAGCATTGTACAACAACAATGCTTTAATTAATTAATATTAATATTTATAACAACAATGCTTTGATAATTCCACACATTTTAATTCGACATGAAATACAGAACATACCCGAATATCTAATATTTTTCAAAAATAAGCGAAGCATATGTTAATAATCTAAAACCGTAATAAAGTTAATCTCGTTTTTGGAAAAATTCATAGTTTCTCAATATGGAAAATCAACAGCATGCATTAAGGACACGCCACTTTGTATGAAGAGAGTATTTTCGTTCTTCGTTTTTAACACATAATGGACAGTCTTGCACAAAAAAAACTGATATACATTTATTTATAATCTTATAGATCATGCTAAAGAAGTTTTCATTTTAAATTTCATGCATTTATTTAATGAAATATTTTACTATACTTTCAACGGATATGAAAAAAGCATTTGAAATGAGAATCAGGCATATAAAAGACTCAAAATATAACAAACTATTTTAAAAATGTTTAAACATAACCACAATATGTTGGTGGCATAGACATCAAAGTCAAGTAAACGCAATTACTTTTTAAAAATCAAAGTAATTACTACTGAAATTTCTTAAGATGGTAAAAACGATTTCCTTTCAATGAGAAATATATAAAAACACAAGTTAAATTGCGTTCCCGCCTTCAATAAATGATTAAACTTCATTCACCATTATACATTTTTTTTTATGGGAAATTGAATAAAAAACTAATTAATTAAAACAAAATTATTATTTCTTTAGGAGGGTCGACTGTAAAGTTAGATTAATTTTTGCATACTTTGAATTGACAGCTTTATGAGAAAAACTAATTACAGTTGATGAATAATAAAACGAGAATTATATGTTCACTTTGCCTGCAGTTTTAAGACACTATTTGTACGAAAACTTAGATTATACACTTAGAAAATGTCGAAATTTTTCTGCAATATTATCTAATAACTTCTTTGATTGAATACTTTTAACACCTGCCATACTTTTACTTCAATGCTGTTGAAGTTGGTCTCAAACTCTTCTATTACTTAACTTCTAATATATGTAAATATTATATTATTTTAGTCCCTGCGACTGAAAAAGTATTTTCCTTATTGGAACTTACTAATAAGTATGGACAAACGTAAGTATGTACATACGTTTATATGTAGCTGTATTTAAGTTTATTAAGTTTGTCTTTATTCATTCCATAGTACCAAATTATAATGCAAATATATAGCAAACAACGTATTCAATAAGCCAGTAGCGTAGCTAGTTATTGTTTCTATACAGCAAAATTACAAAAATTCAACACAGAAAAAGCCATGCCTAGAGGGACGATGCTAAGCCCAGCAGGGCATTTCTACGCTCATGTACTTGACAAATTCGAAATGTAATGAAAAACTATAAAATCTTCTTCAAAAAGACACTTTTCTTAAAAGATACTTTTTAAAGAAAATTTTTAAGATGGGGTCCTTTTTGGAAAAGTAACTTTATTAAAGGAGCAGTTTTGAAGTATTTCGACCTTTTTGAAGAGATACTTTTTAAGATTTGATCCTTTTTAGCCGACTTTAAAAAAAGGAGGATTTTATCAATTCGAATGTATTTTTTACGTTTGAACACGCATAACTCTGTCATTTGCGAACCGATTCTCAAAACTCGAAAATCAAATATTGGTAAATCTAATCAATTTCATAGGTTAGAGTTGTGCTAACCTATAAAATAAAGTAAAACTCAACCAATGTAATTGTGCCCGGTGAAGAAATTTGATCCCCCCACGCATATCTCCGTCATTTGCGAACCGATTTTCAAAATTCTTTTTTTGTGTGAAAGGGTTTGCTTGGAGTTTGGTCCCATATTTTTTTCAAAAATCCGACGGGGAGTTTACCGGCCCCCCTTACCCCTCTAAAATATTGATTATCCCAAAATAACTTTTTCTAAAAATTTTTTTTAAAAAGATACACACAGAAAAACTTCAATGTAAAATCGTCGAAAGCCAGGTTAATTTTACATTTTTGGTAGTAATTTTACTTCATAGGTATTTCATGTTAATTCAACATGATTTACAATAATCTTGAAAGAAAATTTATCCTTTTGAATTAACTATATTTCATGTTGATTAATATTCCAGTACAGTTAAATCAATATGAAGTTGATACTGAAATAATACGAAAAATCATGTTGTATCAAAGTTATTTCGAGTTGAAACAACGTGAATTTTATATTGGAACAACACGAAGAATCATGTTGAATCAAATTTTTTTCAAGTTTAAACAACGTGAATTTGATATTGATATAATACGAAGAATCACGTTGAATTAAAGTTATATCAATCTGAAACAACATGCCTTTAATGTAGCTATTCTATTAATTATTTTACTTATGTGATAGGCATCAGAAAACTTTGTGGTGTAGTTGGTTGCCCCAGCGAAGATTTGAGCTCGTGCCACTTGCATGATTCAAACCTTACTTCAGCTATGCGGTAAATAAATACCATCGTATGGAAAATTAACTTCACCGTATAAATTGCGTGTAACTTATTTAAACGAATTATTTCTTGTAAGTTTAGTATGACTTCGAATCAAAATTGCGTCATGTTGATTTTACATTATTTTTTTTTCTGTGCGCATGTCTTTTTAAAGAGCTTTGAAAAGATACTGTTGTTTTTATATATCTAGATTAAAGGATCTTTATTGAAAGGGCACTTTTAAAAGGCCCTTTTTGAAAATCCGACTTTTTTAAGCATTTTTAACGCACTTTAAAAGAAACTTGTGATTTCTAGAAAAAGAATAACCAAGATTTAATCTCACTGCTTAATAAGAAACTTATACCTCGAATAAAATATTAAAATAATGGTAGTTGCTATGCAAACGAGCGGTATAATTTTTACTGCTACTTCGAACTCTTTTGGGTTTCTTTTCTCAACCAACGTTGAATGCAATCGTTTGGTTTGATTTAATAGTTGAACAAATGGATTTTTATTAAAAAAAAAACTAAATTAAAAAACGTATAAATAAAGAAAATAGATACTTAAAAAAGCATTAAAAAAATATTAAATTAGAGGCATGAAAGTATTTAAAAACAAAAATACGTGCTGACCCTCATTGTGTTCAAAAAGTGTTTAAGACAAGAGACCGAATCGACAGACGACTTAAAAGTCAGTCAAATAGCGAGCGTATAAGTGTTGAATATCCACAGGTAGCAAGCAGAAAAAAAGAAAAACTGTGCACCACAATATCGAACAATTTAAATAACCATTAAGGAAGGCATGGTCGTCTAGTGGGTCTGCCACAACGACAGTTAGTCTGTCTTCTAGTATGTATGTTACTTTATTACTTTTTAATGTTTCTAATATTTTGTTGGGCTACGATGAGTTAGTGAGTGAGTGACTGAGCGAGTGACGGTTTGGCTGAGGGGCTGTCGTTAAAAATTTTAATTTTGTTTGTAGGTACGAGTATGTGTCGCCATATCCGCTAATTAATAATTATTGTTGTTAATCATATTGTTACTTATGCCATTATAGCAACAACAAAGTAACAACAATTCTTCTTTTGAACAATTGCATTCATTACATTGTATTAAAGCCTTTTCCTTTTAAATTCACTGGCTTGGGAAATTCCGAAATATTTTTGTAATGAAAAAAAAAAAGAAATTATAAATTTGAATTTATTACCAAGTAAAATTCTCTATTTGTAAAAATGCGGGTGCGAACGAACAGTTTTGCAGAAATTGCTTTGAATTTCTATTTTAATTCAAATGAACATTTACAAGTTCCACAAGTCAGTATTATGAAAGGGGCATGTGTGTTTTAAAGTGTTAGCGAAACTAGAAATCATTTATCGTTTTTGGCTTCTATTTTTCAATATTTGTAAAATTTCATTTACTTTTCCGAAAGAAACACAGAACAAACTTTGAAAAAACATATAGATAATAACTTTGTTCCCATTTTATTTTTATTTTTAAATTGTGAATAAGAAAAAAAAAACGGAAATGTTTAAATTTGTATTTGTGAACATCCTCTTCTCATATCTTACGTTTTTTTTATTGATATTCATTCACTCACACAAAATATATTTCATTAAAAATTTCAGTGACCTCGAAATTTCTTTATGTGTTTGCTTAAATTGATAGAAAAATAAGTATATTTTATATGCGATTATAAAATATTAAATGCGATTTAACAATACGAAAATTCATATTGCAAAATTATTCCAAAAAATATTTTGTGTTTGGAATTTAAAAATATCTACTGCCAATTTGGTTATCGAATGAGGCCAAAATATACAATTTGTATACAATATTATGGAAAGAATTTTTGTTTAACACTATCAAGACCGCACATCTGTCGGGTAAGAAAAGAAAAATAAGGTTCACTATTACAACTTGGCGTTAATTAAAAGCAAGATTTTATGAGAGGGATAAACAGTTTTTCTTTACAACAGTTGCCAACTGAATCTGATGAGCAAGGCGAACGTTATCACCAAACTGCGCTTCCATTTGAAATAAGGTAACTATAGAGTGTGCATATTTTGAGTTCCTAGATTTTTCTAATATCTTTGTCAGAGTGCACAATTTAAACATGTTAACGATTGAAAACTATTTTCGTTTCAGGTATAGAGGAAAGAAATCTCCACATGCAATACTCGCTGAAATTTGTTGGTGGTATAAAAACACCTTTGAAGAAGAGGAAGACACAGCCGCCTGCTAAACGGCAACTGGCCAAGTCATTAATTTAATTAATTTAATTTTTTTACTTAAAACTTTTCCTAACTAACATTTCAAAATTATATTTTTTTCCATATTTTTATAATTTATTTTCCAATGTTTCTTCATAACCAACACTGAACAAAATTGGTACATAAAAAATGAGAAGTAAATTAATATTAAGCTGGAAAACGCAAGTTTTGCATTATGATAGTTTTCTTTTCAAATGAAATTTATTTATTATAGATCAAAGAGAAAGCAAAAAAGACTTAGTTTTGTGGAAAATATTTTCAAAAAGCATGAAAAAAAAATAATTTACCCGACATTTTGCTTCATAAGCACCACAAACATTTTCTAAATCAATTTTTTTTTAAATTTTAATTGTTGCACAGGTCTCTAGCAATAATTTGGCTTTTACAGATTTAAAAAATATCAATTAGTATACTGAAAATCGCCATTTGACTGCAAAGTTCGAAGGTCGATTAAAAAAAAAATTCGAACTAACATAAACAAACGCCGCGATACGGCTCTTCCAATTTAGCCTCTATTTTCACCCCTCACTCTCAAAAGCGACCTAACTTTTGCTAACTTGAATTTGTTCCACAGTGTTATTCGTACCAAAATGCGACCAACCTAATACATTCTTCAAAAATATAACGACCCACACACAGTGCGGTAAAAGCAAAAATTTGTCAAAGAAAATCAGACATTTGTAATCAGATAATGTTCTTTATATCGTTTCTACCGTTCAGCTGCTGTTAACTTTTTTTAACGTCCTGAAATTTATAGATAAATTACACAGACCAACAAAATGAAATTTTTTATACAAGGTCAAAGGTTTCGTAGTCAATTTGTATACACTTGGTACTGAGCATCAATCCCTATAAATTACTTTTTTTGAATTGACTCTGTATCTCGAGATTTTTCGTTACAAAGAAAAAAGAGGATGTTGCATCATATAATTTGCATTTACTCTAGAAATAGTTCTTCGATTACATTAAAAAAAACACAGAAGTATTGGAAACAAAATAACCTTTAAATTACGTCACTATTAATTTTTTAAAAGTCTTATGTGCTGTTTCCACAATGCAAACAAGCGACTTGAGTAAAAAATTTTTATGGAAATCACTCAAAAAACTGAGTGCTTTTCATATATATTTTAGACAAGCAGTGCTTATTTGCATTGTTGAAACAACACATTATAGTTTCAGAGATATTCAGAAAGTTTTATAGAAAAAATAAATTTTTTCAAAATATTTGAAAAAAAATTTTTTTTAAGTACATTACAATTTTAAAGTGAAACAATTTTCAATTTTATTCTTCACTTCATATGTTATAAATAAAATCAGCTAAAATTTATTAAAGTCATTTCAACTCAGTTGAATAGTTGAGTCAATTCAAAAAAAGTAATTTATACGCATTTGAGCTCAGTATCATATGTACGCAAATTAACTAAGAAAATACGGACCTAAGAAATTGTGTTGACCTATGTTATATTTAAAATTTTTTTACATAAGGCTCAATGCATTTTTATACGAATTCAATACTTTTTTTCAGAATGCACGCTATTTTTTAAATTTAAAGCAATTCAGATGTACATATAATCTTCGATGTACATATTTTATTCACTAAAAAATTTCGATAAAATTAAATCAATATGTAAAACACTCAATAAATTTTTTTGGATACAAACGATGGACACGAAAAAAGCATTGGAAATGAGAATCGCCTATATAGGTATGTATGTATGTATAACCACTTTGTGGTTGACGAGCTAACATATTATGTACATTCGTCCATTTTCTGCAACGTCCTCATAACTCATAAAATGTGATTTTTGAGCTAATACTCGTAACGCAGAATTATTTGTGACATCGATCTCTATATTTTTACAGTATATGTACATTATACCGTAAAAATTCCATATGAATATCTTGTAAGCTCAGCTCTTGGGAGAAGAACGAAAATTTCTTTCTCCATTGAATTGCATTAAATCTAAAACTTTAAAGTCGTTTTCTGCAAAACTAGATTTTCTATTTGCTGGCAAAATTTAGTTAAAGAGCTGATGTTTCCTTGTAAAAAGCATCCACATTCATGTGGTAAAAGTGAACAAGAACGCTGATGAGACGGTGTAGCGGCCTGTCGAAATTAGTAGTACTGATCCGTTCTGCTAATGTGATGGGAATATTCCAAGAGGCTTATTCTGAATTGCGATGCGAAAGTCAATGCGATTCAAAAATTATAAATGTGAACAATTGCTATTCTGTTACGATGTTCGTTTTTTATTCGCATTTAAAATCTGAATTATGCAACTATTTTATAAATTAAAATAGATAGATTTTATAATCCAAACTAACAACAAAAAAATTTAATTTTAAATTTGACGTTTATTGTTATTTTTTGACCAGTGTTGCCCCGATTCATATGCGAATGCGAAAGTCTTATAGAATACCAAATTTCTTTCGCATCGCATTTCATTTGCGCATCGCATTGACTTTCGCATCGCAATTCAGAATAAGTCTCCAACACTGCACTCTTAATAAAAATAATTTGAATTGACATTAATTCAAAATATTGAACTAGAAAGCCGAAATAATAAAAATTTTCAGATTTTCTGATTTATGTCGACGTTTCAGCAAATGATCGATATGTGAAAATTTACTTACATCAGTGTCGGTATTCTAGGATTATGTGAAATTAATATTGACACGCCACTGCGGTTATGGCTGTGGTTACGAGGGTTAACAGCTAAGTTGAGTGATCTTCTCTATCCATGTTGGATATTATCTGTAAAAATGTTAAAGAAAAGTAGACTAGCTCCTGATTGGAAGTGAGTTCTTGAGACTTTAAAATACTCTACCAAAAATTTTTAAAACGACTAAGTCCAGTGGTACAACAAGAAACCATCGCCACTAGTGACTAACTAGCGAAGTGGATAAGATTTTCACTTTATACACTAATGGCGCTAGTGATAGTGTATACCAAACTGTAGCTACATCTCTCTTCAGACACTACTAGTTGTAACAATTACTACCCACTATTCGATAGGTTACTCTCTAACCCTAAGTAAAGAAGGAAGGTTAATTTTTTTATGCGACAAAACTAGTACCGCTACAGTACATTGGCATCAGTGTTCTGTATAGTGGTGTGGCGTTAACGCCGATGGTAGGTAGGTAAAGGTAATGCAGAGGGGTAATTTTGTGTATTTCTTTTTTTTTCAACAAACAACCCGTGAAACGATTAGCTTGTCTATGGAAACACCCAGGGTCCATGGCGAGATTCGAGCTTACGACCTCTGGACTGACAAGCTACCATCGCTACCACTCATCCGCAGGGGCACCCACCTGACATTCCCGTGTTAAATTTGCCACTCAAAAGCATGAGGTAGATTCCTTAAATAGCTAGCGAATATATACGTACAGAGCTAGTTCGATGTACCACTGGGAGGCGAATGAAGCAAGTAACCACATGTATGTACATTACATATGAGAACTACCCACAAAATGCAGCTTACCTTTGATATGGCTGAGTGCACGTCTTCAATATTGGAAAACGTCATATTTATGAAATCGACTAGCAGGCGACCTTCCTGTACATTTCTTTACACTGATTACTTTAAGCCACCACAAAATATGTAAAATAAGTTGTTATACATATAACGTTAATTTTTACAAAATAAAACCGTATTTAATTCGCATTAACTGTTTTTGCTTTAATTTGTCGCACAAACAAACAATTTGACTGAAAAACTTCAATAAATATTTCTTGCTATGTATATACTAAAGCTGGCGGTTCTGAAATCAATCTACCTTAACTAAAGTGGAATGTAATTTTCACAAGCAATGACAACAACCAAATACAGAGGCAAAACCCACATTTCGTATGTGCTAGCAGAGCCACACCTTAAAACTACTGTATAAATGTGAAACATAATTAGAGTTCAATCCACACGGGTAGTGTTCTTTACTAATTTTTCAAATTAAAATAAGCAAAATGGAGTGTTTGAGATTTCAGTTACATACATAGTTTTTTTTAAACTTTTTTTATATTTATGTTGCTTACATTAGTTTAGCATTAATTTGTTTAAAATAATTATGGTTATATTAGTTGATTTGGGAAACATTGAACAAACAGATGATAAATTCCACGAGTTTCTCCATTATGAGTTTGCGGAATGTAATCTATTGGAGGAACAATGTGATTACATACTTGCAAAAATAATCTTAAAGATTATAGATTCACTCTTTTAAATTACCACCGTATTTTTTTTTTGCATGCCACCAACTAAAAAGAAAATCTTTTCACAAGAAGGAACCGCGAATTAACAAATTAACAATTCAACTTATTTATTTACTTTTTTTCCTCAAACTTGTATTTGTCTTTCATTTAAAGAAAAACAACTCGTAAAAAACCAAACACATGAGACAAAAAAAAGTTTTCTCAAGTTGTTGAGACTTAAATGCGCGAAGCAAAAAAGTTTTGTCAATGTTTGTTTCCTTTCCGCATAAGGGGTGTCGTGTCGTGTCTGTCATCTTTGCGATTTTTTCTTTGTCAAAAGTGTTGTGTTTTATTGTGTGTCAAAAAGGATATAAAGGATAACAAAAAGATGAAATAGCGCCAGCTAAAATTGTAGGCTTTTGTTTAATTTTTATTTATTGTATCTATTGCCAAGAGAACTCTAACAAAATAATAAAACTCCAAAGAATAAGAAAGATAACAACGAATGCTCAATTACTTCCCAGTCAACAGTTTTTTGCCTGTTTTTATAAAAAAAAAGTCATTTTCATTTTACTTTCACTCACCTGTTTTTTTTTTTTTGAACTGAAAGTCATCATCTTAACCAGCATCCTGTTCCATTTGTTTGTTTCATTTGCTAGCATTGTTTTGTTCTGTGGGAAGCCATTAAATGCAATTATTTCGAAGCACTTTTCCACAGCAGCTTTCTGCAGAAAAACAGACAATTTATTTACATTTTAAATAGCTTTTGTTTGTTTGCAAAGAAAAAAAAAAACAGAAAACAAAGAAGTTCTTTTGTAAAATGATAAAATTATTACACAGTTTCTTTGGGACTCTATTGAGTACAAAAACCTTAAAAAAGGTATGAGTTTCAAGGGAGTTAAGGGAGGGGAGTTTAAAAGTGCTTCAAACGTTAATTCAAAAAATAGACAAAGTGCTTGCAAAGATTTTTTTCAAGGATAGAGTGCACAAATACAAAGGACTTTTAAGAAGAGGTTGATTTTTCACGTAAACCAGCACGATTTGAAAGCTAAGCATAACTTTTTATAGGCGTTGCGCCGCCTACTTTTGTAATTACAAAATTGTTAAGTCATTGTAAGTAAAAGTGTCTACCAAATCTCAGATCAATCGGTTAATAGGGAGGGGCTAAAGCTAAATATTACTTTTTATGGGCGTGGCTCCACCCATTTTTTAAATATGAAATTTTATATAGTCATCGTAAGTAAAGGTGCCCACCAAATCTCAGATCAATCGGTTGACAAGAAGGGGTTAAAATGAAGTATTACTTTTAATGGGCGTGCAACCGCCCACTTTTGTAAATTAAAAACTGTAAAGTCATCGTTTGTAAAGTTGTCTACCAAATATTAGATCAATCGGTTAAGAGGAAGCGGCAATAACTAAATATTACTTTTTATGGGCGTGGCGCATCCCACTTTTCTAAACACAATATTAAATTGTCATCAAAAGTAAAGGTGCTTACCAAATTTGAGATTAATCGGTCAACAGGAAAGGGGAAAATTTTCAATTACTGGATTTGACACGACGACTCGAAACTCCACAAATTCCAAAAACAGGGTAAGTTAAAGAAACCCATTTAAAAAGTAACTCTTAAAAGAGTACCTTATAAAACATTACATTTTAAAAAAGTACTTCTTAAAAAACTGTATAATCAAGAATCCCAAAAACATTGCCAAAAATCCCCAAAACCCCAGAAGCTCCCTGTCACTTCCTCGGAAATCCACGGCAACATTAAAAAACCGAAAAATCCGCACGACAACACTAAAAAATCGAAAAATCAACACCCAGAATTTTACTTTCCTGCCGAAGTTATACCTTCGACTTGAGACAACTTCGCATAAGAGTCTCAAAACAAAAGCATATACAGATTTCGCGTTGTATTTTCGTTACCAATATTATTACACGTATTTCGTTCACCTTTTTGTTACACGTATTTTACCATCCTTCATTCACTGGAATGCTATCAATCTTTCCATTTGCTTCAGGCAAATAAACCATACACTTTTAATTGACAGTGTAATAATGCGTACGTTTTAGTCGGTCACTCGTTAAACATTCACATTTCTCACTTCATGGATTTTCAAATTAATTCCGACAAAATTATCCACCTTATTTTTTCACAGTTGGAATCAAGTGGACATTTCAATTTTGTCCTGTCAGCAGCATTAACAGAAACAACAGCAACAACAAACGTTTCAACACATGTAACAACCAATTTGTTGTCCCGTACTCACACCTCAAACGTGTTGGAATGCGAAACTGCAATCAAGTCTGATTGAATCAACACCACAAAACATCAGAAGCATGTTGAGTTTCAATTTCAACGTAATGAAATTTTCATAACATTTATTTAAATAATTATTTAAGGACATGGGTCCTGTCCCACGATGTCGATGTCGTTCTCTTATTTATATTGAAAGCAAAAACAAATTTAAATTTTTTATTATTGTTTTCAATATAAATAAGAGAACGACATTGACTTGTCGACATCGTGGGACTGGGCGATAATTACTTATTTGATTTGTGCATTTCCAACTTATTTTCCGTTTGGATTTGGGTCTACATCTGTGGAAAAATGATGAACTTAAATGTCTTAAGCATTAACCTGGAATTATTTAAACTTGTCCATTTTTGATTGCCAAAACGATGTTCAAGATATTAATTATTTGCTTTTAAATGACCCATTTATGATGTCAAACTTTTTGTGTTTTATTTCATTTAGAAAACATTCATTCAATCTTTTAATTTTCTATTAGTTTTGTTATTGCTGCTCCTTGTAATCCTTAACAAATTACAAAAACAACAACACCACCAACAACAACAACAACAACAACAGCAACAATGAGATATAAATGTGATTTACAACAAATATTTATTTATATAAAACGTTTGGCAGTCACATATATTTTTATTACCGACTGACATTAATTTCTATTTGTTGCCTTTATTATCTTGTATATCCCTTGTCCTTCACTCTTTATCCTTTTTTATGTTTTTTTTCTCTTGTTATTTACTTTGATTGTGTTCGTATGTGTTGTGTGTATGCTATAGTATTAATGTGACATGATGTCTTATACAGTGAGTGTCATTAGCAAACATAAAAAAATGAAGAATAAAATAAACATCAATGGTTTATAAAATAGAAATGACCAACATTTTGCTGAAAGGACTTAGAACTGAGATTTGGGAAATCTTATGGATGGAGATAAAAGGAAGTAATAGAAAAGGTCAGTGTTTTATGAATACGATTTGAAAATTGATTTACATCGTTGTGGTTTTTTTCATACCTTTTGTAGAATTTTGAGCCATATAAATGATTTCAAGTAAGTAAAAGATTACACTAGGCAACAGGAAATATGCCAAGGAGTACCACTATCATAACTTGAAAAGGAGTCGTCCAATTTTATTACAAAAATCACTCATGGACTTCTAACATTATTATTATTTTTTTAACTCAATGGTTTCGAAATTATTCAGACCGCAATGATGAGAAATATATTTTTTTATGCAAAATTGAAAATTTTTTATTTATTTAAAATTTATAAAAAATCGAAAACGGCCAAATGTTACAATTTTTATTCCTTGGTCATGAAGCCACATATACTTCAAATAAAATATGCTTTATTTCATGAAAATCTATAGATAAATATTGATTTTATTCACAATAAAGTGAAATGACCGGATTTTTGGAAAAAAAAATCGAGTTTGAAGAGGATATTATCATAACTTGGGAAAGGGTTATCAAATTTTATTTCCAAAAACAGCTAAAAGCCTTTAAACAAAACTATCTTTAAGATGCTTGAATATTATTTTCTTAAAACACTTAATAGTTTTGTAATTATTTAGATGAATATATTTTGTATATTTTTTTAGGCAAAATTGGAAAATTTGATTTTTTTTAAATTTATAAGAAATCGAAATTAGCAAAAACTTATCATTTTTTATTAACTAATCATAAAGCCACACATGCTACAAATAAAATAAGGTTTATTAATATGATTATTTCGAACGTATTTGCTTTGTGAATCCAAATTGACTATTAGCCTAATAATCAATTTGGATTCACAAAGCAAATACGTTCGAAATAATCATATTAATAAACAATTATCTACTGGCTTGAGCTTTTCACATCTTTACATGTTCATATATAGTTAAGTATAAAATCAAACCAAAAAAGTTTGTCTTGAGTAGAACAAAAATCAGAAAAATGGGAATGAAGAAAAATAAACCAATGGCAACGCTGGGAAAGTGCACTTTAATATCAGCGTGAGAGTGATTTAATTATCGTATTCAATTTTCACGAAAAAGTTGTATATATAAGAATTAAAATCACATTCAACAGAGCCACCTGACAAGTGGTGATAAGCAAATACACGTGAGCACTGACGATGAAAGTGTAGCGGCTTCCGAAAGTGGCGCTACTCTGTTCTGCTGTGTACGTTGAAAAATTAAGTTGATGTTAATTTTTCCCTTGTTCCTTGGAATATTAATCATGCCAAATTCTTTCTGAATATAACGTTACGAACCTTAGCCTAATAATCAATTTGGATTTATAAAATAAGGTTTATTTCATGAAAATCGACGGATAAATATTGATTTTATTCATAATAAAGTGAGTTTTTGCAAAAGTTGCGAGTATTTACACTGTAAAGCTAAAATTTTTTTTATAAATAACGTAGTTCTTAAAGACTGATTCTTGTTTTTTCGTTTAATTTAATTTTGTTATTTTTTAAGTTTTTTTGTTGACTTAGCGTTTTTTTTTTGGTTTTGGCGCATTTTTTTGTTTTAACGTTTTTTTCGCTTTTTGACCATATATTTAGTTTTAGCGATTTATATTAGTTTTGGCGCTTTTTGTCAGCTTTTGCACTTTTTGCGGTTTTTGGTGATTTTGTTTGTTTTAGCGATTTTTTTTTGTTTTGACACTTTTTTTCATTTTGGCGATTTTTGTCGGTTTTTTGAGATTTTATTTTTAGTTTTGCCGTTTTTTTTTTGTTTTGGTGTTTTTTTTTACAATTTTTTGTTGTTTTTTGACGATATTTTTAGTTTTAGCGATTTTTATAGGTTTTAGTGCTTTTTTTCGTTTTGACGACTTTTTTCATTTTTCAGTTTTTTGGCGATCTTTTTTAGTTTTGGTGATTTCTTGCGTTTTAGCGATTTTTTTAATTTTAGTGATTTTTTTCTTTAAGCGATATATTTCATTTTGGCAATTTTTCCTTTTGATTTTTTTATTTTTGAATTTTTTAGTTTTAGCGTTTTATAAAATTTTAAGATTTTACCTCTTACGGTTATTAAGATTCTAAGTAATTTAGACAATTCTAAATTACATAGTCCAAATTACATTAACTGATAGAACACCCTTTAATATTTATTGTTTTAAATATCAGTGTTAATTAGTTTAGTCTATTCTACAGACTACATCAATTAAAACTGGCTTTGAAAATTTAAAGTGTCTATACAGGGTGTCCCATAAATAGTGGTCCAAACGAATTGTGTCGATACACGAGATCATACCCTATCAGAATAACCCAACAAAGGTCTGTAAAAGTGTTACGGTTTTCGAGATATTCGCAATTTACGAGTTTTGGTTGTTTCCTCGAAAAATTGAGAACATTTTTGTAAAATTGAAGCATACGACTCGTTGGACATCTAAACAGGTGCAAAAATACAAAAAGAAATTTTATTTACGACAATTCCCCTGGCAACGGCTTAAAGAAATCTGAGCAAGGGGCACTCGAAAAATTGCGAATATCTCGAAACCCGTAACACTTTTACAGACCTATGTTGGGTTATTCTGATAGGGTATGATCTCGTTTATCGACACAATTCGTTTGGACCACTATTTATGGGACACCCTTTATATAAAGTATCTGTATATTACAGTAGTATTTCAATATTTTTCGTTGTTCGCTTTAGAATACCCTTTAATTTTTAACTGGCATATATTTGTTGTTTTAGCGGCCAAGGTTTTACATATTTCAGCTCCGTAGCTCTTACGGTTCCCAAGAAAACAGCCTGTGATAGACAGGCAGGCAGACAGACAGACAGACAGACGGACGGATATACACACGGACAGCGTAGCGAAAACAAAAGGGTGCCTTTACACTTTTGGTGTACGGAACCCTAAAAATTAGTGTTGATAAGAGTTCATGACAAAAGTTTCATTTACCAGAAAAATTTTTGTCGAACATTTAAACCCTTTAACTCTTCGTTGTATGGGTCTCATTGTCCCTTTCTTAAAAAAGAGGAAAAAAACTCCCCTTTACCAGCGATATAGCGGGCTGAAATGTTCCACAGATATATTCTTTAAACACACCCAAGCCCCAAACTCAACTTGATAGCCACAAATCATTCAAACATTAAAATGTGTTCAAGGGTTAATTTCGTTTTTATTAACAATTAGTGCTCAGCATAGGAAATCTTGCAAGCCTTGCGCTTAAGGTACAAAATGTGTTCAGCATTTTTATGCAAAACACCACGAAAAAAATTTTTGTGGAACATTTCAAACCTCTCACTCTTCGTTGTATGGGTCTTTTTGTCCCTTTCTTAAAAAAGGACTAACAATCTTTCCTTCACCAGCGATATAGCGGGCTAAAATGTTCTACAAAAATATTCGCCATAAAATTGTATGATAAGTCTTTAAAGAGACCTAAGCTCCGGACTTAACTTGGGCTCTAGAAATCAAAACTTAAGGTTTTTAAGGGTTAATCACAATTACTGCTTGGCACAGTAAATCTTGTAAGCTTTACGTTTAAGATACAAGATGTGTTCAACACTTTTATGTAAAACTCCAGGAGAAACATTTTTTAAAATCATTTCAGGCAGCCATATCACCGCTCAAGGGGAGTTTTTTGCCCCTTTTTGTAAAACAGCGACAAAAATACCCATACAACGAAGAGCTAGAGGGTTAAAATGTTCTTCGTGGTGTTTTACATAAAAGTTCTGAACACATCTTATACCTAAAATATAAGATTCCCTATGATGAGTCACTATAACTATTTGCAAAAAATTGGGTGGCGGCGGGTGGGGAATTTAACTCACCCTAAGATGTAAACTTTCAAAATCCCGATGCACGTAAAAAATTTGTTGGTGCTCTCTACCAGAATCAGTCGTTAGAACCATATTATTTTGTTTCTTGTTGTACAGTGTAACCAGGCCGAGGGATATTAATGGTACCTCACAGCCGCAAGTTTATCTTCCACGAAGCAAACCTGAACTATTATGTAGTAGCATTTCTACAGCGGATTGCTTTAAAACAATGAAACCATCTTGCAATAATAAAGCAAAAGCTTATTTAGAAGTAAAAAAAAAAAGAAATCTTTAGAAGACAGAAACTTTTACGATCCCTTCAAATTGTTGCCAACAAATCAGCTTCATAATTTGATTTTCCTTTTGCGTTTTTCGATTAAACAAACCTCATTTAATGCCATGATTAATGACACTTCACGATAATGCAATCAATGGAAGTTTTCCATTTTTAAGTCCCCACAGATGCCACATTTGTTGGCAACATTTTGTTGCAATATCAACCAGGAATATGGAAATGCATCAATTTATTTACGCACGTGCGTCACGTGACACTGAGCAGCGTAAAAATTGCATTTTGCAAAAGATTCTCTGTCGAAAAGAAAACATCCCCTTGAATGATGACAACCTCAACAGCAACATCAGTGGTATGATTCTGTCGTAAATTGTTTGTGGCAAGAAAATGTCGGCGGGGGGAGGGTTGAAAAATTTCATTAAATATGATAAATGGTCAACGATTAACAGTGTAAATAGTACTACAGCGATTTTTATTATGAACGAATTTAAAAAATATGTGTATAGAAAACACAGAATTTATAAAATTTACCTAAATCAGTTTAATCATTAAAACAAAAACATTTTGACTCTGTCAAAACTTAAAAGTTGGAACCAAAACAACAACAACAACAACCACAACCACTGCCACAGGAAACGGAAGCCAAACACTCACTCACAAAAACAAACTTAAGCTCACATTGATTGTTAAATCTTGTTAAACGCTAAACAGAAAAACTTTTGTTTGTGGTTTATGATAAATTATTTGAAACTTTTCATAAAACCTTCAGCAGAGGAACACGATTGTTGTTACAGCAACGTACTTTAAATTTAAATTGAACTGAAGACGAAGTCAGGAGCACATTTTTATAAAAACCATAATTATTTTAAGTATTTGTCATGTGAATTAAAAAAAAACACAAGCAAACTAAATATATGGTTGTGGTATGGTTGCGACAACAATATTATATTCTCTGAAATTATGTAAAAGCGTAAAAGACAAGCTATTATCCGTGTCACAAGACAAGTCACACGCCTGGTTCCCAAGGACTGGCAACCGATTTGAATTATGGAACTCCATATAAAAGGATCCTGTCTCTTTTACATGTCGTTGTCATTGAAGGAAGTCAATGAACATAATTAAGATACTCAGTGATAGGTTCTAGATCCAAACTCACACAGAAAAAACTAAATTTCATTTTCTGTAAAGGAGTTCAATGAAATAGTAAATATTTTGTCTAGGAACGGACCTACAAATAAATTTGTAAATATAGACAAAAATATTTCAGAAATTTCATTGAAAAAAAACGTGTTTTTTCAGTGAACAAATTGTTTAAATCTATAAAACAATTTGTCTAAAAATATTTACAAATTGTAAACAAAAGAATTTTCTAAATCAAACAAAAAGATCTACTGGATTTTCTGAAAAATATCAAACAATATTATTGTATGAATTTATAAAACAATTATTCTAAAAATACTAACAAATAATAAACAAAATAGTTTACCTAATCAAACAAAAATATTGAATGGATTTTTGTATATATATTAATAAAAATTTTTGTCCGGGTCATCATCATCATCATCATGCACTACGCATTTATGAAATTTCACTTTGTTAAATGTGTAAAAGTCTGAATGTTTATCTAAAGACTCTAAAAGAATGAATGAGAATTAATGCAAAGACATTAACGAATTGATTCACTTACAAATCTTCAGTAAACAAACTTGGTACAATCGCATTCCTTATGCTATTATTGTTGTTGTTGTTGTTGTTGTTTGTGTGTGTGGTCATCGGGTTTGTTTCTTTACAGCACAGTTTTTCTTCTTGTTTTTGGTGTTTGCGTTCTAAATAAAAGTCAAACAAACAATTCATAGATTATGGACAGAACATTTACTAAAAATTTAATTGATTTTTAGGCAAACTTTTGTTTGAAAATTTTTTGGTGATAATTTTTTCTGTGTCATGGTACTAGTCCTCTGTAGTGGTTTCTATAATACCAGTCAAATTACTGTGCTTAAACAAAAATATTTTTGATTTAGAATATCATTTAATTAAAAATTTTTAAAGGCCCAGAAGAAAATGGATGATAACCTCAAAATGGTTGGACGAATCTTTTCGAATATAGGTCAGAAGATTTTATATCAAGTCACCTTTCAAACAAATGAAACTAAATTAAAATCGATCTAGCCGTTTTGGAGCTACGATGCTACAAACACACAGATTCAAGGGGATACTGTCAAAAAATATCTAATAACTTTTGGAACGATTTTCCGTCATCCCACGCCAAATTTAGTAGATAAACAAATAGACAGTGTTCTATTGAATACTACACCCAGAAAAAAAATTAGTTGGAAAATTGTTAGGCCGATAAAATATTAGTTGAATAGACTAATGTTTCAACTCTCGTTATATTTTCTATGGCGCCAAAAAACAGTCCATGTTCATTACCATAAGAGCATAATTGTATTAAAGATATGATTCTGACAATTCTTAAATTGAATTATCAATGAATTTTGGCAAAAAAAATTTTGGGTTGTCCGCTTCAAAAATAATGTCCCAAATATAGATCTATTCATGAATAATTTTCATCAAAAATTATACCACACAAAAACGTTCTGAACGTAAAATTTAAAACGTATCTTAAAATTTAAATGAAATTTATTTGCTGGTGTTTAAGCATTGTCTATATACAGCATTTCATTGGTGCTTTACCAAATCGTCAGTAGACTTCAAACACAATTTTGAACAGTTACAAAACCTTTATCTTATGTACAGACTTTCAAAACCTATTTGGGAATTCACAAATATTTAAATGATTTTCAAAAATGCTGCATATAGACAATGCTTAAACACCAGCAAATAAATTTCATTTAAAATAAAATTATAACAATATGTCAAATAAATTTCATAAACGTATCTTAAAATTTTAGTTTAATAATTGATTTTTTTTAAATATCCTTTTGTCTAAATCAATATACATAAATAACTACTTCTACCCGCATTCATAAAATTATTTTTGGATCATTATCCCCCAAAGGAAACCCTCCTTGTCGTACAATATAAAATATAACAAATAAACCATTCATTCCACTATTTAAAATCGTTTGCCTCTACATAAATTTTACTAATGAGAAAATAAATATGAAACCCTTAATTTAAAGTGTGAGGAGATACGAAAAAAAGAGAGAAAGAGAAGATAGTCCTTGAAGATTAATTAATCGTCTGCCTCATGTAAATATCTATGGTCATTATACGAGTGGCATTTGCACACGCAACCACAGATAATGGATGCGGGAAAATTTTCTGTTCGTATGTGTGTATTTGACCTGGTGGGGTTAGATTTAACTCATTAGTTAGAGGTGGCATCATCAGACAGATCTGGCTGGCTGGATGGCCCTTGTGTGCTCTTTGCTACACACTTATTAGCTCACTCAAATGGAAGTTTGGTAATGGGTTGCACAACAACAACTGGTGGTGGTTAAAAAGAGCGCATACATACTGATACAGAAGAATTGTTTAACCCATGACGGTTATCTTACAGATTTAGTTAAAGTAATTAATGACCTCGTTTTTGCCACTGTATTTCGCCATTGGCTTATAAATAGGATATAATAACGAGAGGATACGCATAAGCCCATAGTGCATACACATACAATTACATAAATGTTGATACGAAATGCTTTTAAATACTCGTTAGTTGCAGAGTTTTTAGCCAAGAGTGTGATTGTAGTTGAGGTATAACTGAAATGTTCATTAAATCCTTAACTTGTTCTTGTTCCATCCATGTGCTTGGAGAAAATGTGTGTGTCGGTCGGTCGGGTTTGAAAAAACCATTAAAAATCGTTTATTTCGATTTCATTTAATCTTGTCTCCAACTGGCCATGGCTTTGGCATGCATGCACAGAAAAGGTTTCTGGATGTTTTCTTTTTTAAATTTGTATTTATCCTTTTTTTTTTGTTTTTCATTATGATCATTAAATCAAATGAAATGAAAACGTTTATAAATTACATTTAATCCTTAAAATCCTATAAAATGCATTGTATTGGCAAAAATAAACTTCAATGCATTATTGGCCATTTGAAAGTGGATGTGGGGTGGCCAGAACAAAGCAATTCATGTAGTGCAAGTGGCAAACTAATGTGCAGGCAGGCAGCTGGTTTGCAATATTCTATGTAAATTTTTCAGTTAAATTTGTTTGCTTAATTTTGCATATAACATTAGTTCTCGGGGATACAGTGGCTTAGGAGGATGTAATAGAGGAGAAAATCAGTAAAGTAAACTTACGGCAGTAAATCTTGTCTAGATATTTTGATATCTTAAGAATTTCATCGTCGTTGAATTTACTATTTAAACGACTTCAAAAAAAAGGAGAAGGATCTTTTGTGTCATAGATCTATAAACTAAATCAAACTCTGCATGACTCTCCTTATGAAAGTTAGCACAGAGGTTAAAGAAGCCCACCTAATATCATACGAACACAGAAATTCAGAATAGAAAACACTCGCCTTCTGCTATTACATAAGACAATACACTCACAGAGAATGTTTGCCGTTGTCTCGTCCTCTTCCAAGCATAAATGATACAAGGGTGAACGAACTTGATTACTTTTCCACAGAGGATAGTTCAGTCCAAAGTGATCAGAGAGAAAGCAAGTAACAAGCCGTAAATCATTCCTGTTGAAATTCAGGGTGCCACTATATGAAAATGGCTGCATCAATGCTTTGGCTTGCCTTAAACCAGAAGAACCCAGCCACACTTCCTTTGCGGTCGATATGCCATTTCCTTTGATTAAGGATTTGACAGTCGACCAGTTTACACTACAAAAGAGATATGAGCCCAAAAGAGCAGCAGCAGAGGCCCTTCGTCTGCCTCCAATTCGTCTGCCTCCTTGTTACCCGGATGACACCTGTGGTGAGGTGTCCAGTAAATGGAAACCTTATTCCGTATCGATAGCTCCTGTAGTGATTCAAAGCACTCTAAAACAAGCTTAGAACAGAGTTTCCATGAAAGGAGGGACTTAAGAGCTGCCTGACTATCGGAGAAGATAGCTATACATATACCCTTAATGCCCCTACTTAAATTAATATAAACACGCTTGGTGATCAGCAGTATTTCCGCCTGAAATACCGTAGGCCATTTGACCATGGGCACAGAGATTTTTACGGTGGACCTACAGACTCCAGCGCCAACTCCAGCTTCCGTTTTGGATCCATCCGTATACCAGCATAAGCTTCTAGAATCCACAGCGGGACCGTTTTCTTCCCACGTTGCCCTAAGCGGAATTGTGACATTAAGTCTCCTATCGAACCTAGGTTCACAGTTTATCGTGTCACTAGGCATTCCTTGCAGCCCTCTGCAGGGCATAGTACTCTGCCCGTCGCCAAATACTACGGGCAGAGCTCTCGAGACAGAGGATCTTATAAAGATTTGTATTGATGTTTATCCAATCAAGGCCTCAGTGGCCAAGGTTGGACATGACCTCAATGCGCCTGTAGTATGAAGACACGCCAATCTCCGAATCTTGCAGAGCCCCCACACCAAGTTTTCTCCTAAGGAAGAAAGGTACCAGAATAGTCTTGTCAGAGTTGACCGACAGGCCGTGTCTCGCACACCATGTCATAACAGTACACAAAGCATCGTTCATGACGTCTGAGAGAATGTTGCGGACTTTGCCGGTTGCCATCACAACCAGGTCATCGTGTCCTTGTTCACTAAGAATGAGGAGCAGTTTATCAATCACTACTGACCAAAGGAGTGGTAATAAAACACCACCTTGGGACAACCTTTGACTGCAATAATAGTAACCATATCATTGCCCATTGAAGCAGTTCTGTCCCTTCTCTCAAGCATAGACCTATTCCATCTCACAGAAGAGTGGTCAAGACTTTTTTGCCTAAGAGAGCAGTCCATTGAATCATAATCATCAATGTCTAAAAAGGCACACAACGCTATAAAAAAGTGGGCAGACAAAGTAAATATTCTTTTTAAACAACTTCTACTAAGCCGATTCTTATGAAACTTCCCACGCATTTTTATAATTCTGACAATAAAACATTTTGCTTAGAAAAGTGGGCAGTGCCATGCCCTAACATAGTTAATATTCTTTTTAATCTACTTCTATTTAATCTATTCTTGTGAAAATTTGCACACACTTTAGCCCTACAATATATTCTATGCCGAGTCTGTATAACTATGTTCAAAAAGGGGGCCTGGGGGAGGGGGGTAGAATTTAATCCCCTTAAAATAAAATCCCAGATGTAAGCTTTCAAAACACCGATACACGTGTGTACTATTTTTTTTTTTTGTGGCCTCTACCAGAATCAGTCGTTAGAACCTTGTTATTTAGAAAAAATATATATTGATTTTGTTGTACAGTGTAAATATTCGCAATTTTTGCAAAAGTTAGGTGACTTCACTTTATTATGAATAAAATCAATATTTGATCATAAATTTTCACGAGATAAAGCTTATTTTATTTGTAGTATATGTGGCTTTATGAGCAGTTAAGAAAAATGGTAAGCTTTGCCTTTTTCCATTTTTTATGAATTTTTAAAAAATTAAGTTTTTAAATTTTACATAAAAAATATATATTTTTATCATTGTGGTATGAATAATTCCGAAAACGTTGGTCATAAAAAATTTTATTTTTAGTTTAGTGTTTTTTGTAATTAAATTGGACTACGCCTTCCAAAACGTCTTCATAAAATTTTAAATTTCGACTGTTTTCATAGTTAACGGACCATAACATATGAAAAAATATAGTGGTGATCAAAGGTCATGACAAAAGTTTAATTTTGTTGCATAGTGTAATATTAAATATATCCAATTTAAAATTCGATGGGCGTCTTTTTTCCTAAGCGATTAATTTAGAATTTCATAATTCACTATATTCGTCAAATGCTGGATGTAGCGTGCATGCTTTAATCGATTTAAAATTTCAGCTGCAGTAATTTTTGAAGCCTATTTTTTTGAAATATGAAAAACGAACATTTTTAGTTCTGAAATTTTTTTGAGAAAAATTTCAAAAGTTAGCCATTTTTCTTGACTTCTTGACTATCAAATGAAACACAGCTCGAAGAGTGACAGAATGAATTGATTAAAGGTAAATGATATTCAGCTCTTGACTGCAAACTATCGACTTTGGTCAAGTGGTCTACGCGGTAAAGAGCTCTGACGAGAATAGCGGGAGATATCGAAACATGGTTAGTTCAACACTCCGCGTAGTCAATTTTTTTTGTCTACATGCGTCATATTTATCTCTAAATAAAAATATAATTTAATTGAAAAATTAAATTAAAACCTAACTCCAGCCAAAATAATTAAAATTCTTTGTTTATAAAAATTCATAACTGAATTATAAAATACTTTTTTTTGAAAATTTTGGCTATTTTATATTCATTAAAGTCGGACAATATTTGTAAGTCATGAGACCAACAAGGTTCTTGATGCACTTTGAGACCCTGTAGTTCACCGTGTGTTTCAACAGGGTGTTCCAAGTTTCAAAATTCTTAAAGCTTAGGTCCTCCCCTATGATTTTTACATACATCGTTTTGTAATCAGACGGCAAGTTTCAAAGATAGAGATTTATTATCCTTTTTTCCAATTGGAACAACTGTGCATTGGTTGAGTTATCAGTGTATCTCCAACTTTGCTTAGTTTGTACGTTTTTTAAGACAATCGGCCATTTCACAGATTTTAATTCCGTTTGAAAAAGACATTGAGTCCATCCCCTTTTTGTAGCAGCTGGGGTCGGAAAAATAAAACGAAAACACGCAAATGTGTCAGGTGTGGCCAGACTGTTGGCAGCGCTGGCATGATGGCGTATGAGCCGGCTGGTGATCGCCGTCTTGGGATGGATTGAGTTCCGTTTTCGAACGGAATTTAACTCTGTCACATGGCCGAATATTCTAAAATATTAATTTTGCCTTTATGAATATTCCAAATGTCAAAGAAATTCCGTCAGTATTATAAAGGTTACAGATTCATTGTCATTTAACTCACGAAATTTTCCCATGCTGGGCACCTTATTTATAAGCAATTTAAATAAATTTCTTTGCTGGGTTACTATATAGTCTGCATATTTTAAAATATGACCGCAAAGCAACAATTAAACTAATCACATACTGGGATTTAAGTGTGATTTGTTTTTTCCCGTGGTCTGTTGGCTGTAATTGCAAATAATTTTGAGCAAACTTTTAGCGAAGGGCGTTAAATAAATTGTTGTGATTTAAAATTTGGTTTATGATGCGTATTTAACCTTATTAAATATTTTTAGGTTTTTAGAAATAATGTTTTTCATACGCTCTGTGGTCGTTCACTAAAACGCACATTTTAAAAATAAATGCGTGTTTGAAAATTATCATTTAACTTTTTTCTAAAATTAAAAGCAAATATTAGGCTTTGTGGGTTAGTCTAATTAAATAGTACAACATTAATTTAAATTTTATAGTTAGAGGCTGTGTAAGTTGAAGCAAAAGCAATTTAGTCAAATATTTTATTTTAATTTTTATACCCTTTTGATTCATTTTTTTCGTTTGTAATAAAATAAGTCTTAAATATTGATAACATTGTTATATAAAAACACACACACACACAAACACTTATACATGTTTGTAAGTATATTCATTCACATGATTAATGATGTGTGAGGTGTAATGTTCATTTATACACTGTTTCAGTCACACACGCTTATGCAGACAATCAGACATATTTAATAGTGTATAAAAGGATAATAATCGTGTGAAGAATTATATTTTGCTGGTGTTGTTCTTGTTGTTGTTTTTGTCGAGTTTTACCTTATCTTACGAATTTATTTACTCTATCGTTAAACGAGCACAATGATGTCAGTGAAGCAGAAAACCTCAAAGAAATAAAATACGTGCAGAAAGTCCGCCAAAAACCAGCAGGCAGGCTTTTAAAATAGTGTTATTATAATTTATAGAAATTATTTATATCAGGCTTGACTTAAACTATGAATTTAAACTATTGTGGGATATTGTAAAGCCCAGTCATATTAGACAACTCAAAGGAAGTTTAGAGAAGTGTAGTTTTGAATATTTGCACACAATATTATTTGTAGGGAAATTTTAATGAATTCAGTAAAGAGCGACTTTGACTCGCACACGAAGGGTTACGTACTAGTACTTTAAGCATAAATATGTACGTATATGCCTTTTGTCTTTTTTGTGATTTTTTTATGGCGCTTTTTCGTTTTGGTGATTTTTTCGGTTTTTGGTCATTTTTTTTAGATTTGGCGATTTTTTTCATTTTTGATGATTGTTTTGTTTGTTGCGATTTTTTTAAATGTTACGATTTTTTAGTTTTGGTGATTTTTTTTAGTTTTGGGAATTTTTTAATTTTTGCCGATTTTTATTTTTTTAGCGATTCTTTTTTTGTTTTTGAGCGATTTTTCTAAGTTTTGACGTTTTTTTTTTCGTTTATGGTGATTTTTTCGGTTTTTGGCGATATATTTAGATTTTAAGTTTTTTTTTTGATTTGACTCCTTTTTCGTTTCTGTGATTTTTTTAGTTTTGGCGTTTTTTGTTTCTTTTAACGCTTTTTCGCTTTTTGGCGATATTTTTAGTTTTAGCGATTTATTTTAGTTTTGGCCCTTTTTTCAGTTTTTATGCTTTTTTCGGTTTTAGGGATATTTTCGGTTTTTTGTGATTTTTTTGGTCAGCGATTTTTTTGTTTTGGTTTTGACACCTTTTCGTTTTGGCAATTTTTTCGGTTTTTGGCGATTTTTTAATTTTTTCGTTTTTTTTTTTTTGCTTTGGCGCTTTTTTCGTTTTTGTCATTTTTCCCCTTTTTGCGATTTTTTTTCGTTTTTCGAAGATATTTTTAGTCTTAGCGATTTTTTTTAGGTTTTAGTGCTTTTTTTTCGTTTTGACGACTTTTTTCGGTTGTTGGGGTTTTTTTTTTAGTTTTTTGGCGATCTTTTTAGTTTTGGTGATTTTTTGCGTTTTAGCGATTTTTTTAATTTTGGTGTTTTTTTCCTTTAAGCGTTTTTTTTCATTTTGGCGATTTTTCGTATTGACATTTTATTCATTTTGGATTTTTTAGTTTTAGCGTTTTTTTAAATTGCAAGAGTTTTTTTGCCTGTTGCGGTTTCCAAGATACAGCAAATTGTCTAATTTACATAGTCATAATTACATTAACTGATAGAGAGAGCATCCTTTAATTTTTAATGTTTAAATATCAGTGTTAATTGGTGTAGTCTATTCTACAGACTACACCAATTAACACTTACTTTGAAAGTTTAATGTGTCTATATATAAGTGTCTATATATTACATTAGTATTTCAACATGTTTCGTTGCTCGCTTTAGAACACTCTTTAAGATGTTGGCACATCTTCTTGTTACCGGTGTAATGAGGATATGTCCAGCTTTTCCCATTCAGCTCTTAATTAGGCCAGATCTTCATAAGATCCCCTGCAGCAGTGGCTGCTTACAGGATGGGTCTTGGAAAATCTGTTCATTGTGTTGGCAACAAGCAATCATCGATCCTGAGTGCAATATCTTAAAGAGAACTACATGTAAGCTATGCCGAATGACAGCATAAACCATGAGCTGAGGCACGGCAAAATTCCGCTTAGGGCGCTCAAGTCTACGTGTTAGGATGTTGGTTAAACTGTGCATTCCAGAAATATACGGTGCTTTGCGGATAGATTCAAAACACCGTGATGCTGCGTGAGTCTTTGGACCTAATGTTAAAATATCTGCTTCCGTGTACAAATGGCCTACTGTATTTCAGGCGGAAATTGAGACAATTGCAACATGTGCCATCATTATTTTAAATAAAAGTCCTAAGAGCTCACATAAAGCTATCTTTTCGAATAGCCCAGCATGGAAATTGTCATCTGAGGTTGTGCTAGTGTACTTTGACTAACTACAAAAACTATAAATAGATAGCACAATTTTGATTTACTGAATACCTGCAAAGTCATAGTGGACTCAGAGCATTTTTGTGGCGTCATTTGGTCAATGGATAACTCAGTAATAGAGGGAAATGAAAATTCGAACGCTAAGGGAGCAATATGATTAAATATTGTTGTATCTAATTTATTTTCTAATATCCTGCTTCAATGAATCAACTTTTAATTTTGTAACGTCCTCTTTCAAAAATTTATATTTTACTATTCAATAAAATATTAAAATTTTTATTAAAATTAATTAAAATTTGCTTTTGTTTCTTAATTTTTTTGTAGTTCTTCTTAAGAATACACATAATGAAAATATTTTACTTTAACCGATTGAGTTTTTTATTAAAAAAGGAAAATCTGGATATCGCAAAAAATCCCGGAATTCCGGGATTTGAAATTCTGTAATCCCGAATCCCGATATAGGAACTAGCCAATACACCTCAAATGAAAAATTTCCACGTATTTTTCATAAAACATAAAATTCCATAATTCCCCAAAAAAATATTTTTGAAATTTAAAATTTTCTTAAGATTGAATTCTTTTTTATACCTGTGCTACAATATATGTAGATAATATTTATACACACACACACACACACATTATCGTTAAATAAATATGCTTATGTTTACTTGTATCTGCATTTTAAGTATTTTTTGTATCCGGTATCCATTCCTCTTATTTTTTTTTTGCCAATGATAACCATGTAAAACTTCATTCTTATTCATTTGTGCCAGAAGAGAATAATGTCTTTATGAGCCATAAATAACGGCAACAAACCGTAGAAAAATGAATACACATGTTTAAGTATTAATACATACTCATACATACGTACTCATACAAAGAAACATATATAAGTAGCTCCATCCACCCAACAAACCCACGCAAAGGACAAAGTTTTGATACATTGATCATTTGATTGCAAATGTAAATCTCAAGCCTAGAGAAAGGCTTGCGATTAAGTTTTGAATTCAAATTGATGTGCATTTGTCTATGATTTTTTTTATAGATAAAAATGAGATGTTTTTTAAGCTAATTAATGCTCCTGAACACGTTAATGGCATTCATTTATTTTTCTTAAGAACCGTTTGCGAGATATTCGCAAAAAGGAGTTGTTTTCAGTTTATAAAGCTATTTCCAAAAAGCTTCAGTACTGTTTACTTGAATTAAGCAAATTTGGCATTGGTGCATATATATATTTTTCATCTTTCAGTTCATATTTATACTGTGTTGATCAGATAAAAATTCACTGAGTTACAAACCTTTATATTTGAAAAAAAAGTTAGTTTTTGCGTTTTTTTTAATTCACCATTTTGCAATGCTCCATTAAACCAAAAAAAATCTAAATTTTTGTTTTGCTACAACAGCCTCAAATATACTTTAGATACATACTAAATAAATACCATCATATGTAAGTAACATAAATTTTGTTTTAATTTAACATGATTTAATTGATGATTTAACATAAAATTTATTTAAAATTAAAGTTATACTCATGTTGATTTAAAATGAAATGTAACGTTGATTTTTCTGTCATTCACTAAAGTAGATCCAACTTTAATTTAACATCATAAAAATTTAGGTTACTATAAAACAGGATTTTATGGATTCATTATTAAACAATTTTGTTTTACCAATGAAAATGTTGGATCAACAAGATTTAAGGTTGCTTGTAATTCGTACTTTGTCGGCTATTTACACAACACGAACAGCAAAATGAACAACAACAAGAGCACAATAGTGCTTTGTAGCTATCAACAAAGCAAATAAGCAGCATCACATTTAAATCACAAATTATTTCTATGCACTTTTACAAAAATTTTATATGATCTCCAATCAACATTGCAACATGTTGATTTTACATTGTTATTTTTTTCTGTATGTGAATTAAAAAAAATATATTTCAGAACATTTTTTGAGCAGATGTTGAATATAAAGAAATATTATGTCCTTTTACAGTTGAGCAGTTAGTTTTAATTTAAATCATTTGATTCCTTCTTTGATTGAGAGCAAACCTTTCTGTGTGCTGGGTAAGTAAGCCGTGTTCTATGAAAATATCGCTCGCTTATCATAAATTTTATCGCTTTTTTAAATGTAGTCAGTTGTGTGTGTATTTAAAGCCAGTTAAGATGACATTAATGTCATATTAAGTGTATTAAGGTGTATATGTAAGAGTTTTTAAATTGTCGAAATTGTATTTTATATTTTCCGTTATTTTCAACATTTTGAAATATCAAACAGTGTATAAACCATAGGGTACATAGAGGCCAAACAGAAACTTCAAAAACCTAAGTGTGCTGTCAAAAACCTAAATCTAAGGATGTATTAGTAGAACATTTTGTATTAGTATTGGTTTAAAATAAAAATTTCACCACAGCACTAAACCGCACTTGGTTGTAACAAAAAGTATTCTTAGCTATTTATATTTTTTATACGTGAATTTTTAGAAGTTTATGCAATTATTGTTGTATTAATTAATGAAAATATGAATTTAGAATGCTTCTTAATACATTCGAGCTCAAAAAATATTGATTTCCTAACATTTTTTTGCAATTATGCTATTTGGTACAAAAAATGTTTATCCCAAATAGGAAGAAAAATACAATACTGTTCAATGAAAAATAGGGGTGAAAACTTTGATAAATTTCAACACACAAATGTCAACAAAATTAAAAAAATATTTTAAAATTACAGCAAGAAGAAATATAAAATTTATATTAAAATAAATAAAAAAAATTAAATAAAACTAAAAAGTGTTTGTGCGTGGAAAAGAAGTTACGATTTAGTGCATTTTCAAGTGGAAAAATGATAGTCTCTCAAGTGTGTTGAAATGCAAAAATAGTGTTCTCTCATTTTTGTTGAATTCACAATATCTATATGTGTAAAGAGAGTTGTCATTATTTTATTGACAGTGCGAGAGCTTACTGTCTATGTTTATCAATCGTATAAACTCAAGACATTGTGACGCATTAAAATTATCGTAAGATGCCAACAATTGCCAACAAGCTTGAGAAATTTAAAAATATAGAGAATAAACTAGCCTTAAATTGTAGGATATGTTAGCAATAATTGTGAATAAGTACCCTTGAACACATTTTAAGTTTTGAGATATTTCTGGCGTTCAAGTTGTTTTTTTAGCTCTGCAGAAATTTAACAACGTGAATATTGAAAAAAATTCATTTTAACAGTGAAAAATATTAAATGAACGAGATTCAAGCTTGGATGAATAATTTTTCGTTTAAAATTAATATGAAACAATGGTAATTTAATAATGTCTGTACTTTTGCAGAAATTTAATATGATTTCCCATTAACATTGCGACATGTTGATTTTACATCGGTATTTTTTTCTGTGAAAATGACACTTAAAATAGGACGATATTACATGATGACGTTTGTCATCAGATGGACGCCAGTTTTTGCTTTATTGATAACATTTGTTAAATCATTAATGTGACAATTCTTATGACAAAGTGTCATTAATCCGAAGATGTATTTTTCTATGAGTGTATATCGTCACCTGGAACGCAAAACGCTCTAACTAGAATTTACATAATTTTACAGGAGAAACAATATATATGCTAAATTATTTTTTGGCCAGCCAGTTCTTTTTCCTTTTAGATTTTCTTCATATTATCGCTATTTTTGTTCGGTTAAGTGTGATTGTTATAGTATATAGTATATTGGTGAACTACATCGGAATTAACTAAAAATCCTAGGTATTAAAATTTTTTATTATTTGCTCATTTGAACAAAACAATTGACAGCTTGAAACCAGCTAAAGAAAAGTTCAAAAAGGCCGCTTAATAATAGATAATAAATAGCAGCTCATTTAAATACAATAGAATATTAACAATAAAATATTCAATACATTTTTAAATTATCCTTTGGAGAAGATTGCAAGTATCTGTGTATAAGTGTGATCGGCGCTAAATAACACTTAAAGGCGTTTATTCTCAAACGTAAAACCTTCAAACAAAAAAACAAACAAAAAAGCAGCAGCCGCAACAGCAAAATTGAGTAAAACACCGAAAAAAAGGAAAGAGTTAAAAGTCAAAAGCCTGCAGGGATTTATTTTAAAATATATGAACGTGTACGTACAATATTGAATATCAAATGTAAAATATCAAGGATGTTAAAGGATATAAAGTAAATGAATAAAATAAAACCTGCATAAAAAAAGGGTTGCTACTTGGCGGGCCAAAGACATTTTCAAAAAGTCGAGGAATAAGAAAAAGAATAATCAAAATAAAACGTTTCATTGCAGAAGGTGTTGAGTTTTTCTATTTCAGTGGGGAATCACGAAGTTTATTTAAAATTATTGCGTGAAATTTTGCATTTATAATGCTAAAAGAAATGGATGTATTGTAAAGTGTAAAGTATTATAATTTCTTTTTTATACAAGTTTCTCTAAGAAAATTTTATGCTGATTTTTTTTTGTTTGTTTAGAAATTCATAACACGAACATGTTGCAATTGCTACTTTTTTTCCTGGTGCCCTACATGGATAGACAGGATATTAGGAAACTAAAAAGACTTCGTTACTTCGCTTACGAAAGGACTACACTGATAACGTTGTATTGGTTCTAAAATGGGTTTATAAATTGTATACGAAATTGAGAACGATTTGAAATTAAACTCTTACTGAAATATCAAAAATTTGAAAATGTTTTGATAATAATTTGAGAAGTATATTTTCTCAAGTAATTTTCAAGTGCTCCTTAAACGTGAATTAAAAATAAATGTCTATTAACTTTGAATTTAGTTTTCGAGCTAAGGATTACACTGTGCAACAAAATTAATTTTTTTCCAAAATAACAAGGTTCCAACGACTGGTTCTGGTACAGGACACCAAAAAATATGTAAACGTGTATCTGAGTTTTAGGGGAAGTTAAATAGGGGAATTAAATATGGGAATTAAATGTACATTTTTATAGTGAATTGGCATAGGAAATCTTGAAATCCTTACGTTTCAGTTATAAGATGTTGCTTACAATAAATAAAAGTTTGTTTCATAAATTCAGTGAAACAATTTCATTAGATTTTTTGTCACAAATCCACTGACAATTTCACCAATCCAATGAAATTCTGCACGAATACTGTGAATGAATTTCATTGGAACTCCTTCATTAGCCTTCATGGTTTCGTTAGAAGATTTCACTAGATTAATGACAGCATTTTGTCATTTTGTGGAGAGTCCTTTCAGTTCTGACAAAATATCTTAATTGGTACTTAAAAAGCTTAAAATATATAGACTGTGGAATTAAAAATCAAATACAAATTTTAAGTTTTTGGATATCATAATTTCAATGAAATGTAAATCATAGTTCTGATGAAAAATTTCATTGAATATATGAAATACCGAAGAAAAACACACCCTTATTTATTTAAATAGTTGTCGAAGAAAAATAGGTTTTTACGATTGTTGTTGTTGTACTCTTTCTTATTATTTTACACGCATAGAGTACATTGGCTTGACAGTGCTGTTGCCTGAAGTAGTTAAGACCAGGGATGGCATATGAGATTTTAAAATTGTACCAACTGTTGTCCGAAATTGTACTCTTTTGAACCTAATTGTACCAAAACAGATTTTTGAAACCAGAAACATGTATTAAGTATAGCAAATATATCACTTTTCTATACATACATAAGTGTATGGGCATTCCCACAGGAAAGTCCATTTTTTGGTCACGTGCGACATCAAACAATTAAGCTTGTATTTCAGATCCATGTACATAGTTGGATTTTTATTAACTTTTACTAACACAAACATATAAAGAAGTAAAAACAAGCTTACGTTTTTTTTGCATAATTTCTTGGTGTCGTACGTGACAAAAAGTGGACTTTCCTACGAAAATGCTCATATAGTAATATCTCTGGCAAAAAGTGTACTTAAGTCAGATTTAGCAATTTCTAATAAAAAATAACTCATTAATTGGGACATATCTGCTACAGAAAGGCAGAAGAATATATTCTCAATAAAGTTCCGAAACATTCGCATTTACTACAATGCAAATAAATTTATAAAAAATAGTTTTTTTTCAGACTATCGTGACCTGCAAGAGCTTTAAATCGCAGAGGATACGTTTTGTGAGCTGGTCTTATCTGACCGCTTTAAATATTCCTCTTTTTAAGTTAAATTTTGTTCCCAATACTTTGCAAAATTTAAAAATGGAAAAACCATTAATTGTGCTAAATAAGCCATTGGTGTACTATTGTACTTTAAAAGTTCGATTTGTACCAAAAAATTGTACAATTGTACCGATTTTGCCATCCCTGGTTAAGACGTATCCTACAAAGCAAGTGATGAAAATCTCGACGTCAGAGTTCGATACTGTGAGCGGTCATGAACATTAAAAATGTTTCTGATATGCATTATTGTCTATCGTGCATATTTGTACCATCGAATTGCCAATAAACTAAAATAGTCAATAAAACAGTTTAAGCTAATGAGTCTACATGATAATGAAATAATTTCATTAAAATAATGAAATAGTTTCATTAATATATTGAATAAATTTCGTTAAAATAATGAAATATTTTCATTAGTTTAGCGAAATTACTACATAGAATCAATAAATTTATTATTTCACATATTCGTTGACATTGTCATTAAAATGATTTTAGTGAAACTTGTTTCATTAATCCAACGATGCGTGACGTTGCACACAGAAGTATTTGTTCAATTTAGTTGGCCAATATTATTTACTGCTTAAAATCGATCGAACATGAACGTCATTGATGTATGGTTATATAGATAAAATAAAAATCTATGTTCAAAAAAATTTCCATGCCCACCCGACCAATTGTTGGACCCGACCCCTTTCGATTTGGATGAAATTTTGTGAAAAGTTTGTTTTTCATCCTAGAACGAGCTTATATCAACGGAAAAAATTTAAAGATTTTTTCTTTAAAATTTATGTCATGTTCAAAATTTCATAATTTCGATGAATTTGTTGAACATATATTTTCAGTATCTCGAAAACTATTTTATATACAAAGATGACCGTTTGCCTCATTTTAAAGAGAATACTTTAGGCTACAAAAAAGAACATATGACAAATTTTTTTTTGGAAAATGACATAAATATCTGCAAATGATTTCCCCAGGGTACTTTACTTTACACAACCATTCTTCGAAAGTTGGTCCAAGGTGGCCCTTGATGTAACATAGCTTCGAACGTACTTATCATCTGCTTATTTAAGGTCAATAAAAGAAAACCAAACCGAACCGAACAAACTAAAAAACCCTTGAACTTTATTTGATTTCCAGAATAAAAAAGATAAATCAGGATATGTTTTGCATTATTGAAAAAAATTGGCAGAACAGTTTATGCATATGTATATGAAACGAGATATCTGATATTTAAGAATTCAAAAAAAATTTTAAATTTTATTTAAATTTTTACTAAAATTCAAAAAAAATTTTTTTTTGGAATTTTGGCCATCTAGATTCAACGAATAGTCCTGTGTGCAATAATTCAATTTTAATGTAGTTTTTAATTGGACTAATGTCGAAATTCACAGAATTTATGAAAAAATTTTTTTAGTGTAGCAATTTTATGTAAAACACCACGGGATAAGTTAGTATATATTTTTTTGGAATACTCTGACAGAACTAGTCGTTAACCATGCTTTTTTGTGCTGCACAGTGTAATTAACTAATTAACTAGCTACCCAGGGGTAAAAATACCCATTACGTAATCGCTGATATAAGCAATAGTGATGACGCTTTGGCTTATTTTCCGACTTAGATTTATCATAAGCATGTCATAGGCTGTTTAATCGGTGCGCTCTCGCTTATTACAAAGTAAGCTACGATGTCAGTACCTGTCGCTACTGTGCGTTTACGTAATAAGTGGAACTGTAAGCGAGCTTGTCGTTGAAATATAGCCCGAAAGTATGCCACAATTTTTTACTTTGAACATATAAAGGATAAATGCTCTGAACTACAACGAAATACTCACATACACAATGCAAAATAATCGAAGCTATTATTAGTAAATGACATATTAGATTAGACTTACATTACAATCTAAGTATGGCATCATTGATTATTATCTAAGTACTTCGTTTCATTTGCCACTGGGTAATTAACGATCACTAATCTTTAAAGTACTATAAGTGTAGGCTCTCCTACATTTCGTCTTGAACCTCTAAAAATTTCCCACATGTCTGTTTATTTATTTGCTGATGAGCAGCCGTACTAAATTTATCCATTTTTATTGTAATTCTAAATTTCTAAACTGTTATTGTTCAATGTTCAATTTCAAATACAGGATTTGTTATTGTTGATTGCATCATTAGATATGAAATCAAGCAGAAGTTACATGATTTACAAAAGAAAAAAAAACTTAAATCTAAACAAAAAAGTGTGGCTAGACCAAACGTGCGTACACTGTAATGATATTCTTCGATACAGTTTGTATCAAATTTAGATTATGGCCAATATACAATCCATTGTTCAACAATAAACCGCATTTTCCCTTTTAAAATTTTATAGGATTTAAAATTTTTTATTACATATTTTACTTGTACTTTTAGCGTGTTTTATTATGGGATTTTTACGTGTTAACAGCAACTTAAAAAAAAAACACATACTGAACAACAATTGTCTGGTTAAGAAGACAATAAAGGGAGGGGGTGTTTGTATTTTATTTTATTTTTTTATTTTTTATACTACAAAAGAAACTTGTGTTCTTACCTCGTTGAAAAGTTAATGGCGTTCTTTAGACTGCCTGTTAAGCTAATTTTTCTGTAATTTACCCTCGAGTTAATTTTGTAGTATAAGTTTAATTTCATGTTATGCTTAACATGCATGCATGCATGCATGTGCCTGCACATGCATGTTCATCTTCTGCAACAGGAAAAATGAAAAAAATTAAATTTTTAAAAACAAACAAACCTTCTTGCCAATTTAATTTTTTTAATTAAATTAAAATTTAAGTTTAATATTGTTATTAATTTTAATTCTATTTGAACAAGCTTTTCTGTTACGTTTCTCTCTTTTAATTATGTATGTGTGTGTATATCCTTATGGCCTGTCAGCTTGGACTTAATATAAAGTCAATTTTGAAATAATGTTAACACACAAGCGCAAATAAAAGCCCAATGAACATTTTTTGTTGAGAAGACTGACGTCAGAAAAATATCTGAAACTGTAGCAAAGAATCAAACGAGTTGTCTGAAACTCCTTTAGATATTTAATAGAATAGTCAGCAATTTGTTTGCTACGACGTTTCTGCACATTTTAGGCAATATTATCCGATTAATATTACACCAGTCTGCTTATTTTCGGAAGGTAATTTAATTTCATTTAAAATATTTATCAGAATAGTCTGCACATTTTCTGATTTACGTCTTACGACTTTTATCTGTCACTCATTGTCTGATTTCAGTTTTCGTAATTTTTCTCATTTATATCGCGAGAGTTTTTACGTAAGTGTGTAAGTTATTAGACCAATAAAATATGTACAGAGGACTGGTTGTTCCATCAGTGGCCTTCGGGTCAAATGTTCACTCAGTAGTCTGCGGACTAGCTGAGCCTGATATACATACTAATTAAATACCGAAGATACGCCAGAGCCGAGCTCATCAGTATAAGCCGATTATACCTGTGTACTAAAGTCGAGTTCAATATATTCCAAAGATAAGCCAAAGCCGAGCATACCAAAACAAGCCGAAGCCGAATATACCAGTACCACTAAACTGAAACCAAGCCCGATAAGTACCGAGTACACCTGAGATCTAATGAGCAAGTCGTTGCATTGAAGTTATCACAAGGGGCCATTCACATATTACGTAACGGTCCAAGGGGGGTGGGGTTAAAGGTTTGTTACGGATTAGATACTTTATATTGCAAATTTTGTAAAAAGCGTTACGAAATATGTGAATAGGCCCTAAGAGTAGTTTCGTTAAACCCAGAAAGGGACAAATAAATCTTATTGCTTACATACGGTTCGTGGATCCATAAGTAGACTCTGGACGCGACTGAGCGACCTCCCTCAGCCGATGAAAAAACCACGTTACAAATGGTTTGTATTTGCTCCTAAGCTTTCGAAGAATAAAATATTATTTTTTGTAAAATAATATGTGTATGTAATAGTTTTCTAAATAATATTCTCCAGACGTCTTCACGGACGCCCTGGGATGTTGTTACGAACCCCCAATTTTCTACGGACCCCATTTGTGAAGACTTTATTCTACGATTGTGGCATAATTCATGTGAATCTCTGAGTCTAAGGCCAACCATTTCAAAAGTTTTCTTCGAATAATTTTATTCGACTACACATTTTATTTGCGAACATGTTTATGTATGTATATAAGATAATGATTTTTTGTAAAACACATACTTTCCTGTGACTACTCTTTCACGTATAATTTGCTTTCGATTAATTTGTATTCGTATAATTTTATTCGAATAATTTTAATCGAATAACTTTTATTCGAATAATTTTTATTCGAACAATTATTTTATTCGATTAATTTCAATTCGAATATTGTTTTTAATACTTTTTTTCAGTTACGTAATAATTAGTCAAGTAAAACTTATTTTCTTAAATTTGAATCGTTGGGAAACGTTTCGTTTTATAAAATGAGGGCCATAGAAAATTGTTGTCAAAACATTTTAAATTGTTTTCTGGGAACTGACTACGTGGGGGCGCATTAATATTATTTTGGTGGTATACAACAAAGCTAAATAAATATTGACACTGGTGCACGCGTCCAGTTATGAACTCGAACAAACACACACAACAGATTTTAATGAAAATTAAAAATAAAATATTTGTTTGTTGAAATTTGCAACAAAAAAATGTACTACTCATGCACTTGCAAATATGAATATAAAGTAAAATTATACAAATACACACAATGTGGCATGAATTATGTGGCAATATGGACAAACACTAGCAAACACATACGAACACAAGCACACACACACTCAGCCACATACGAGCACAAACAAGCGTTAAGCAAGTTTATCGATAAATAATATTATGCATATTGTTAAATATGTCACTGCCACCACCAACACTACTTCCTGCAGCAACTTCCTTTACACTATTTTTACCCGGATGCAACACTTCAATATGCAGGTTGTTCGCATTCCTCCGAATGCGTTTGTGTATGATTAACGCGGTTACGGAAGCTCCAATGTGCGATTTTGTCTAGTAAACAAACACGTTTGTGGCCAGAAAATTAACGCCTCAATGTGACCAGAAAAAAAGGCACGCATATTTAATCGATGCTTTTGTTCGTTCTCTTCTTTTTTGCTTCTGATTTAATTACCACAGTTTATGTTTAAATTTTAGACAATTGTTACAATGACAACATTTAAAATATAGAAATATTAATTTACATAAATTTTGTGCTGCAAAAGGATACTACATACATAACTACATGTCGCCATATGATTTCAAAAAAGCCTTAAGTTACAAGAAATTCAAAACCGACTTTTTGATTGATATGATGCACCGTATCATAATAAATGTTATTACGACTTTCTTTCTAATCTTTACTCCTCTATTCGTCCATGTAAAATTATTATTATAAGTATTCATGACCTATTCATGGGATAATTTTTCATATTAAAGAGTTTTTTGTTCTTTTCCTGTAAAATTATTTCAATGTAACTTAGGGCTTTTATGAATTCATATGACGATATAAAGGTGTCCGCACTTGTGTTCTGTGTAAATGTGATTTTGTCATTATTTAAACGCTAGAAATTATGACTGCCCATCAAACAAAGAGAAAAAGATGGTAAGACAATAGTGGTTATTTGGTCATTTATTATCTTGTTTTAAACTTCGCTTTCAATGTGTTTGATTTTAAATTTTAACTTCCTCAAAAGAAGTTCGCTACTACAGCCCCCTATATTTTCTGTGATATTTTAAGAATCTGTCTTGTGCACACTTTGAATGTGATTTAAATATAAGCCATATCCATTCGTATGTTGAGCTTAAATTAATTAAGACCATCAAAAAATATAATTGTTGGCAATTAAATGTATATGAATGGCTATTATGTTTTGAAAACACATTTCATTTCAAAGGGGCCATAATCCTTTAACACTGACACAAAAACACATTTGAATACTCAGACAGGCAGACTCACTAAGGATTGCTCATCAATACACCCTGCAGACAAAATGACTAGTATATGGTCAGACATATACTAGTTGCTTTTATATTCAGACTAGTTGCCTAACTGTCCTTTTTCCATATATATCACACAGTCCTCATATTTCAAGGCATATATTCTATCCACTGAAACACTTTCTACTTATTATATTTAGAGCTAAAGTTTTGTTTTATGTATTTATACCTGAAAATATGTCAATTTATAAAAAATAATTTATATTACTAGTAACATTACAACTAGTTGTATGACTGTTCCAACACGTTGTTTTTTGACTAGTATCGTTACTAGCGCCATTACAACTAGTAAGATGACAGCCCTTTGTTGACTAGTAACGTTACAACTAGTAATATGACTGTCCCAAAACGCAACTAGTTACAAATTTAGCTGCAGGGTACAGACAGACAGAATCAACATGGATTGCTCATCATTATAATGATGATGGCGATGATGATGATGTTAATTACTGCAGGCCTTATCTAACATCCAGGAATGCTGCCAAATGTGCAGTTTGTATATGAAATGTTTTGAATTTATGTTTATTTAATAAATATTCCAATTGCCAATATTTCGTAGAATAAATTTTATATGCAAATTTTCATTGATTTAATAATAATTACATTTATTACTGTATTGTTATTTAAGTACACAATAAATAATTCTGTGGTCACAAATCATAACAGCCTAAGTTGAGTTAGGAAAAAGTTGAATTGAGTTTAATTGAGTTGTGTCCATTCTATTTGCTAAAAATTTTTCTTGTTTGTCACATTTTTAAAACAACTATTACACTAGCTTACAAACTTTAAATTTTTTGCCATGACCTCAAAAGAGAGATTTTTTCTAAGCCAGTTTTGGGTTCGCTGAACACGAATATGGCATTAACTTATTTTTCTTCAAATAGGTTTTCGAGAAATTCGCGTAAAATATGTATTTCTTGCAACTTATTTAGATATTTCCAAATATCTAGAGAGCTATTCATCTCAATTATAAAATTGTTAAACTGTTGCATAGATATGTCTTTCCTCTTTCAGTCAATGTATAAACTGTGTCGGACGCTAGAAATCATTCAAATCTTAAAATGTGTTTAAGCACTAATTTCGTACTTATGCACAATTCGTACTCGGCATAGAGAATCTTGTAAGCCTTACGTTTAAGGTATAAAATGTGTTTAGTTTTTTTTTATGTACAAGACTACGAGGAATATTTTTGTAGAACATTTCAGCCTCCTATATCGCCGCTAAAAGAGAGTTTTTTTGCCCCGTTTTTAATAAATGTACAAAAAGACCCATTAAACGAAGAGTTAGAGGTTTAAAATATTTCAGAAAAATGTTTCGTGGGATGTTTTACTTAAAAGTACTAAACGAATGTTATAGCTTAAACCTAAGACTTACGAGTTTTCCTATGCCTAGTACAAATTGTGAATAAGTATGAAGTTAACCCTTAAACACAGTTTAAGTTTTCCATGATTTCTGGAGTACAAGTTGAGTCTGTAGCTTAATTGTCTTGAAAGACCTATTACACTATTGAAAATTGTATGGCCAACATTTTTGTAGAACATTTTATCCCCGCACTCCTTCTCTTTAGGTGTGTTTTTTACGATCTGTTAGAAAAGGGCCAAAATGACCGTTATGTGGGGGGAGTTAGAGGGTTAATATGCTCCACAAAAATATTTGCTCTAATATTTTCTACAAAAGTTGTTGAACATACCATACACCTCAGATGCAAATAACACATAGTTTCATGCACCGATCAGGCCAAAAGGGCGGAAACTTCAACCCACCTCAAATAAAATTCCGATGTGATCTTGCAAAATGCCAACGCACGTATACTTTTTTTAGGTCTGCTTTACCCGAATTATAGAACCCTGTAATTTTTGAAAATTGCGAAACTGTTGTATGGTGTTGTATGATCATGATGAGAAATTTTTTTATAAAAAAAATTATGGTACTTTTTAGCGAAAATTTTTTCAAAAAATCCAAATTTTTTTGAATTCAAAAAAAATTTTATTATTTTGGCTTGAGTTCGGTTGTAATTTAATTTTTCAATTAAATTATAATTTTATTAGAGATACATGTGAAGCATGAAGACAAAGAAAAATCTGACTGCACGCAGAGTTGAACTTACATGATTCGAGACCAGCTGGTCTGCTCCTCAGAGTTCTTTACCGCTTAGGACACTCGACCAATGTCTATAGTTTTCAGTCAAGTAATTGAACATCATTTACCTGCAGTCAAAGAAATAATTTGCAAAATCGGCTGTTATTTGGATCGGATGTCATGAAAATGCTCATTTGAAAATATTCCAAAATAATTATACTCGTAGCTACTAGCTATGGAAAATGATGGCTTAGCCAAACACGAGTTTTTATAACTTTATAAGGGCTTAAGGCCACAATAAATTTTTGAAATCGGGCAAGAAACAAAAAATTGCCAATCGTTAAAAGTTTTACATGACCAGCGCTCTTGAGCAATATAGGAGGCTTCTCAAGTTAAATAGGACTACTAATGACCAGGGCTCGGAATATCATGCAAATGCATGTTTTTGGGGTGATAGATAAAGAGATATTGACTATTATTTTTGCAAATCATCACGTTTTAAGTACTTTGACATCGATTTGTAGTTGCATATTTTTGCATGTTTTGATGTTAAGTGCATATTTTTGCATATTTTGGCAATAAATGCATATTTCTGGAGTAATAAAAATGTTTTTCTCAATTATCCAAAAAAATATTAATAGGCCGATTATGGATGGCAAGTTGGGTTGGAGCCGCAGTTGGATTGCCAGTTGCTGAAAATGATACTACTGATGACAAGTGGCAACTGATAGCTGATAATTTCAGTTTCTATTTAGAGCCTTTTTGGCAACCATTAAGTTTCAGTTGCCAAATGGCAACGGTTGTATTAAATAAGAGACCCGATTGTGTTTGTTTTATGTTTTTTCTCTAATAATAATAAAATATTAAAAAAAAAATATTTTCATATTATTTTAGTTTTGGTACTTTGTTCGTAGGTAGATACATATTTTTGCGCATTTTTTTTCATTTTTAGGTGCATTTATTAAGCGCTTAAAATCAATTTTTTGTTGCATGAAAATCCGAGGCTTGCTCATGACCTATGTGCACGTAAAATTTTAATCTGATCGAATTATCCTTTAAAAATGACTGCTTTAGTTTCAAAATAAGTTCAGCTCCACTGTCCGTTATTCTTATACTCACAAATATTCCACACAGATTTTTTTTTATAAAAATTAAAATATCTTGAAAATTTCTTTCTTATTGCTGTCTGATGTAAACAATTTTAAGCTTAATACGTTTGGAATAAAATTTTCTTTAAGATATGGATAAAACAAATTTCAGAATTTTTTGTAAGACTTTTTTGGTGCGACTTAAAATTGTGAATTTTGGAAAATCGTTAAAAATTTACATTTTTCAAATCCTAAGGCCTGTAACTCAATGAATTTTGATCCGATCAATACGGTATAGATATCGGCTAAAAGAGGAAATATATATCTATGTAGCAGTGCAAAATTTGTATAATTCAAGTTACCAGTTCTGAAGATTTTTGGAAAAAGCTTAAAAAAAATGAAAAAAATACGAATATCATTTTCGTGTTTAGCAAAATCTCTTTTTTAGGGTTAATTTTTTGTAAACTAGTGCTACTATAACTGAAGAAAAATAACGTCGACGTATTATTGGTAGCGAGTTCTTGAGACTTTAAACTGGTGTCCCAAAAAAAAAATATGTTTGAAAGACTTAAGCGGTTATGGCTTAAGGCCACAAAATTTTTATTGTTAATATGATTATGGCTTATTAAATGTATTTTATTTGATTTTTGTTTATTTATTGTTTAAATTCAATAAATATGAATAATCTATTAATGTTTAAAAACAAAGCCATTTTGCTAGTCATGTGGAAATTTATGTTTTTTTTTAATTAAAAACTTTTTATAAAAACTAAAATATTTAATGAGTAGATTGTAAATAATTAAAAGTTAATAACAACTTTCTGCTACTAAATGCAAACAGTTGCTGCTAATCTATAAATTTCTCACAGTACTTAAAATTAATAATTTTTTTTCGCTCCAGTTCAGTTTGATTCTGTTAAAAATGTAAAAAATATTGCAAAGAAATCATTTAGAAATTGTAGCTGCCTTCTTAACACTTTTTCGCTCAAACTTCTTTCTAATATTATCTGTCTTTCTTGGGAGTTATAACTTATGCCCTTTTTTAAGTTGTTTAACTTTCGTTCGTTGAATTTTTTGGTAAATGAATCATTTATTTTATCTTGTCTTCTTTTATTGAAGCACTTTTCGCTGTTGCATTTGTTAAATATTTATGAATGAGTTCTAGGAAATTTCTTAAGACTCTGAGTTATTTATTTTAATCCTTTACAGTGTTTTTCGGAAAATTATTGTAAATTTAATAGAAGTTAGGGTTTTCGGTAGCAGAGCTTTTAGGGGATTTTAGTTGTGTTGTAAAGCAGTATATTATGAATTACACTGTGTAATAAAATGAAACTTTTCTCATGGTAAAAACAGTAGATGTTTTTAATTCTACAAAATCGAAGATTTTTGTTTATAATAATTGACTTATGAATTTTTAGTCGAGCTGTATGGCTTAAATCCAAAGTTATTTAATTAGTTTGGCTTAAGTTCATTTTTAATTTAATCTTTCGATCAATTTATTTTTTAGTTAAGAAAGAAATTCTAAAAAAAATTTTCTTTGAATGTTCAATATTCACATGCTTTAGAATTTCTTTCTGCAATAAAGAAATAATTTGATCGAAAGAATAAATTAAAAATGGTAGTCACGAAACAGCTGTCAGTTCAACCCTCCGTACATCCAAATTTTTCATTGAATGTTCAATATTCACATGCTTTAGAATTTCTTTCTTAAATAAAAAAAATAATTTGATCGAAAGATTAAATTAAAAATTAACTTAAGCTAAACTATTTAAATAACTTTGGATTTTTGTTTATTTAAAAATTTATGAAAATTGAAAATGGGAAAAACTTCATATTTTTGAAAACTTGAAATGAATTTTTAATTGAGAGAATTTAATTTTAATTTAGCAATTAAATTTAGTGTTCACGCCTAGTAAATTAAGTTTGCTCAATTAGCATTTGAATTGCCAATGATGTAATAAGTATACAGATGGCCGCATAAGGGCAACGAATACAATTAAATAAAACAAAGCTAGATAACGGTTGTCAAAAAAATACACATGTTTGACGTGGCTTATGCACAAAATTACCAAAGCAAAAAATAATAATCTGACGTTATACTGACATCTGTATACTTATTACACAATGGGCTTGCCACTATATAAAATTTTTCCTTCTCACTGAACATACTTCGCAGTAGACACACTTTCGAACTTTGCTCAGTTTATGAAACAATTAAATACTAATTGCTCAATTTATTAATTGAACCATGTATGGTAAATTGAGCTCGATTATGCCTTAATTGCGTAAATTTCTTAATTGCTCAATTAAGGGGCATGTCTGAACTGGGTATAATTTGTGTAAATTTACTAATTGCGCAATTAAGGTTTATGTCTGAACAGGGTATAATTGTGTAAATTTCCTAGTAGCGCAATTAAGGTGCATTTCTGACCAGGGTATTGCGTAAAAATTTTTTTAATAAAATTTGTCTATAAATTTTAGGACGTTAAAAAAAAGTAACAACAGCTGAAGGGTAGAAACGATATAAAAAACATTATCTGTTTACAAACTTTGCGGTTTCTTTGAAAAAAAATGTTGCTTCTATAGCACTGTGGGTTGTTATACTGTCGAAGAATGTATTAGGTAGGTCGTATTTTGCTATGAATAATTATTTAAATTGACATAACTTTAAACATGCCATCAAGGAATGATTGAAATAATTATGCATATACATATATGGGTGAGTCGATTCTAAACGTTCATATTAGCCCAATTCACAATCTTGTGCAAATGGTCTTGCATCGTAGCATTTGCAAAATGGTATAGTAAATTGATTCTCACCACTAACAGTTGTTAAGTGGTTAGTATCAATATACTATACCATTTTGCAAATGCAACGATGCAAGACCATTTGCACAAGATTGTGAATTGGGCTAATATGAACGTTTAGAATCGGACTCACCCATATATGTATATGCATAATTATTTCAATCATTCCCTTGATGGCAGCCGATGTAAAGATTGATATCATTGGGTCAAAAAAGAAAGACATTTCACATAGCATTGATGTCAAATTACATCAGCGTTATGACCTTTTTTTCTATCAGTGTATATAAATTTCTTTAAAATATGTTAAACATTTTTGTTTAAGACAAACTTGAAGCTCTATTGTATACTAAAAAATCGAAAGAATTTTAAATCGTTTTCCTCTTATTGTCTCTTACTGAAGGACTGTATGTGTGATAATCATAATAATTGACTTTGCTGTTGGCTTAAGTGGCAAATTGAAGAAACATGTTCGTTCTTCAGCTGCTAGAAAACTTATTCACAAAATATCCATCTCCCATTCCCAAAACGTGGCCAACAAAACAAAGAACACAAATGAAAGAATGAATTTTGAAACTTTTACGGCTGAAAGGAAGAAAAAAGCTTGAAGGCAGTTATTGACTTATTGTTCCCAAACACAAACGTGATAAAAGAAGGCCTAGATACAAGAACATTAACACTCATACGCACATAAATACGTACATGTGTTCATGCATATGTACTTAGTCGTATGCATATTTGGATTCTATAAAATTAATTTCTTATTTGAATATCCCCTCCCTCCCTATCTCCCAAGCTTCCAAATATCACAAACTTCATTTTAAATTAAGATGAAAGTGTTTCTCTTTTACATTTTGCTACATGTCTGTTAAGATTTCTTCTACTTTAAATGAATTTGAATTGAAAAAAGTTATATTTTAAGATTAAACTTAAAAGGACATGTGTTGGTTTAATTTTCTTTAATATTAATAAGATTCATATCAAATTTGGTTTATGTTATGTTTATGTATAAAATATCCAAAAACATCTTTGTAGCTTTTTGAGCAATCGTTCGTAGAAAGGTATAAGAAATGTCTTTAAAATTCACTTATGTGAAAATTATGTCACAATCAAATCATTTATTAGAATTACATTAGTTAGATACCAGCAGGTTAAGAAATTCTAAGGAAGAAGAAAAAAAAAAGAAATAATTTTAATATAAATGTTCTGTTGATAGATAATGTCCTTTGGGCAGTTTTTACAATTTGGACAATAGACCAACATGTTAGGATACATTTTTCTCTTTTTGCCTCACTTCCATATGAAATGTTGGTATATATGGTTGGTATTTTAATATGAATTTTTTACCATTTTGCAAGTTTGTTGTTATGACAACAATGTTTTTAGTTAATCTTGATAGGAATTTGAAGACATTTTTGAAAAAAAAGTCCAAGTACCAAGTGAAATTTATATGTGATAAAAAATTGTAAAAGAAATACATATGTAACAATAGTTACAAAATAGTTTTGTAATTTTTTCTTATGAGTATTTAAAGAGCAGGGAGAGTAAGCAGAAGTCTTTTTATTTAAATTTGTAGTGTTTATTACAATTTAATATTAAAAAATAAAAATTTGTTAAGAAGAATGGAACTAGCAACAAGAATAATCAGGTCTACAGTGAAGTTAAATGTCTTTAGGTCATTCTTTACAAGGCACTGACTATGAATCAACATATTCCAATACCACCAATACAAGGTATAAGGGAGGACACTTCATGCCTGTCAACGTGCGAACTAATAAAACTAATACTGTGATATGCTGGCCTTCTAGTATGTGGTTCGATCATCGTGGTAATGAAACCCTGTTCTACGTATGCCCTGGGTGCAGATTCCGCTGATTCGTCTTTGCACATTATAGTGAAAGATGAAGCCCACCAATAGAGGAGCCCAACGTGGGGTTGTCAAAGAGCATCATAGTTCCTGGGCTCAGATGGAGTTTGGTCGCCATTATTAAGCCCTTCACGGCCTAAGGCAAGCAAAATGTTTCATTGCGTTATCCCAAAGCAAATCCCAAAAGTTAATGCGGTGTGTGTTTACCAGACACTACGATCTCAGACGACAACAATTTACACTGGCCTGCAAAAAACCCTTGTTTTCCCGCCCTTAAATAAAAACATGTTAAATTTAAGAAGTCTAATGCGCTAAATACAAACTTGTTGCTAGTTTTCTTATTATGTACAGATTTTTGTTAAATGGCCTTGACTAATATTTCCTGTAGGTACATTAGTATATTGCAGATGAACTTGAGAACGGTTTTTCCTATTTAAATAAATCAATCTTTAAAAGATGCGGAATAAAATTACCTTTAAGTCAAATTTGTGAAGGATCTAACGACTGACTCTTGAACGCCTGAAAGAGGTCCAACTTAAATCGTGTTTAAGGCTTAATTAGTACTAAAATATCACACAAAATCAAAAGGGCAAACTTTAGTTTTCCCGAAAATTAATGCCAGATGTAAATTTTCAAACGCCACACAGTGCACTCTAAACCATTCAGGTATGTGATGGAAATCGATTCCGAAAACGAAGCATTTTGAAAGGTGTTTTTTAATAATATTTCTTTATTAAAAACAATTTTATAACAAATATTATAAAAATATTTCTTTATTATAAAAGTGTTGTATCACAAATATTATAAGAATTTGATGAAAAGTGCGTTAAAAGGGACTTTCAAAAGTGCTTCGTTTTCAAATCGATTTCCATCACATACTGATTACTTCAAATTTACGATCATATATGTGTTGAAAATTTCTCCTTGTCTAAAATTACATCGATTTTGTAGTTATTTTATTAAAGAAAAAACCTTTCAAATTAAACATATTTAGTCCAAGTGGAAAAAATGTAACATAAAGTATAATACGGCTATGGCTGAGTGGTAGATACGTCAGACTATCAGCCAGGAGGTCGCGGTTCAAACCTGCGTGCAGCCAATCGCTTTTTTAGTAGAAACATTTTGTTCAAAAATAATGCGTGTGTAATTTTAGGTCGATAATAATCTGTAAAGTGTTGCCGACTATTATCGACCTAATTTTCAACAAAAGTGTTTTAGAGTGTGGTTTCAATTGAAAAAAGGTAATAAATCTGTATCTTTGAAATCGAATCGCATATTCGATTACAAAATGATGTATGCAAGGATTATAGAGAAGAAGTTAAGCTTTGGGACTGTTGAAATTTGCACCACCCTGTTGAAACACACGTTGAGCTACAGGGTGTCAGTTGACTACCTTGGCCATAAAAACCCTGTCGGCGTCATGACTTTTATAAATATTACCTGATTTTATTAAGTTTAAACTTGGTGTAAAGTTTATAAATAAATAAAGAAAATACAGTTTATTTTCTTAAGATATCTTTAATATTTTCAAAAATATTTGGCTTCGAATTTTAAAATTTTTAACTTTTAACTCGACGTTGTTCTCTACTTCGTCAATATCTTCGCTAATAGCAAAGGAAAATTTTTTAAAATATTATTTTATGATTTTTAGCACAATCCTTGATAACATGTAGAAACAATTTTTAAGTTATCTCAATTGAATATGGCTAAATTTTGACTCAATTTTTCGACGTTTTTCCTAAAAAATTTTCAAAACTAAAATTTTTTATTTTCAAAATTTCAAAAGAATAGACTTCAAAAAATACTGCAGTGGAAACTTTTAAATCATGCACACTACAACCAGCATGGTAAATTTTTCTATGAAATTCTAAATTAATCGGTTAAGAAAATAATTCTGGCAAAAAAGGTGACTTCAATGCAAAGATTGAACAGATTACAAAACGGACGCAATTTTGCGTTAGATCAAATAGACTAAATAGGACTAAACTTCAAGCAATCCATTTAAAAATATATTTGTTTGAAAATCTGTTCACAAATGACAGAGTTATGCTTGGGGGGAGAACATTTCCCCACCGATTTTTTAAAAAAGCTACAGAATAAAACTGCAGGCAATCCCTTTCAAATATAAAAGCATATCGAAAATCATGGGGGAAGCGAATTTCCCCACAGATTTTCGAAAAAAAAATTATGGGACTAAGCTTTAGGAAAACTCTTTCAAGCAAAAAAAGAATTTTAAAAAATAGGTTCACAAATGACAGAGTTATGCGTGCGGGAATAAATACGTATGAGTAATATAATAAATCATCATATTACTCATACGTGCTACACTTCTCCGTAATATTAGTCCCAGGTGTAAACTTTCAAAACGCCGATACACATATATTTTCTTTTACCGCCATCTACCAGAATCAGTCGTTGGAAATTTTTAAAATTTTCTTTGTGTATACAGTAATAGAAACAACTTTTGAAGTCATTTCTAATTCCATCATTATCTAAACTTTAATTATATTGTAAATATTTGGTGCCCACATTACTTTAATTTAACTACAGTCGTATTATTAAACTCTTAGCCTGAACACACACCCCAGAAGACAAAACGTTTTTTGTCTTTTAAGTCAAACACACTCGTATGATTATAACGAACACCAAAAAAATTTGGTGTGTGTTGTCTCAGAAGAACTAATGACCTCTTGTCGTATTAGTCAAAAAAACTGTATTGTCTTTTGTTGATGTGGGTTCAGCCTTAGATAGCACAGGCTTACAATGAAATTCCGTTTTGAAGAAAACTAAAAACTTTCTAATCTGTTTGATGCTTTAAAAAATACTGTGTCCTCCGTTTTTTTTTTCCTTTCAATTACAGAATTTTTCATACTTCATTCATACTTGCTTTAAGAAATCAGGTGCCAAGAGTCAAATTGAAATGCTGTTTAAAAACAATTTCATAAAATTGTCTTTTTGATTTTTGCAATCATGTGAGTGGATAATAATTTTATAAAACAACAAACTTCAGCGACACTTTTAACAACTGAAAAATCATATTTCACAAACTAAAAGTTTGGTAAGAACAACACTTCCTAGAACAAAAAAGAAGAAAAACAACAAAGTAAAGAAGAAAATGAAGAAAAAAAAAACACTAAATAAATAAATTCAATTATCCTTAACAAACTTTGCACCCGGAAAATTAAGACATAAAAACAAATAACAGTATCATGACAGCATTAAATAATTCATGGTGAACTAAGCACATTGCAAAAAAAAAACACTAATTTCATAATGTATGTGTTATAATAAGTAGTTAAACATTTAAGGATATTTCGAAGGAGGACAACATATCCAGGACATTTATTTTAATAACTAAAAAGTTCATTTAAAGCAAAACGACCCACAGCAGCTCATAAAGCAATTATCTGCATGTGGTCACTCATCTTACGGTTAGAAAACTAGACAGACACCACACACACACACACACTCACACACACAGGAAGACATTTTTCTATGCACAAAACAGATTTACTTCCATACAAATACATTTTGGAATAATATTTATAAATATTAATTTGCTACAAAACGGATCGTATCATAGAGTCTTGTCCAGCTTTTTTTTGGGATTGCTCATGAACAATTGTTAAAAGATGTAGGTATAGACACTTGAAATTTTCAAAGTTAGTGTATAAATATATAAAGACTACACCAACTAACACTGAAATTTAAACAAAATAAAAATGAAAGGGTATTCTGTCAGTAAATGTAATTTTTACAATTAGCTGTATCTTGGAAACCATAAGAGGCAAACTCTTGAAATGTTCACAGCCAGTGCAGCATTTTAAAAGCATTTTAAAAGCAACTGTAGCGAAGCATTTTGAAGGCAACAGCAAGCAGCGAATGCTAATATAACAAACTAGCTAAAAATTAAAGGGTATTCTATCAGGTTATGTAATTTTGAAAGTTAGCTGTATCTTTTCAAACAAAATATCGTCAAAAAACGGAAAAAAACTCTCCAAAACTAAAAATCGCCAAAATCAACAAAAACGAAAAATCGCCAAAAACTGAAAATAAATCGCCACAAACCGAAAAGATCGGAAAAAATCGTCAAAAACGAAAAAAAAATTCCAAAAACTAAAAAATCATCAAAACGAATAAGGCCTATAACTAAAAAAATTCTAAAATCTAAAAATATGGCCCAAACCCGACAAAATTGAAAAAAAAAAACATAACAAATCACCAAAACTAACAAAAAGAAAAAAATCGCTAAAAAATATAAAATAGCAAAAAACTAAAAAAATCCCCAAAAACTAAAGATATCGATAAAAACAAAAAAAAATCGCCATAAACGAAAAAAATCGCCAAAAACGAAAAAAATCACTAAAAATGAAAAAATCCCCAAAACTAAAATATCATAAAAACTAAAAAAATCGCAAAAAACCTAAAAACCGCAAAAAAAATCGCAAAAAAAAATTGCCAAAAACGAAAAAATCGCCAAACTAAAAACTCGTAAAAAATCGAAAAAATCACCAAAACGAAAAAAGCAGGATAGCAAAAAAATCGTCAAAAAGGCAAAAGAAATATGTCGTCACATGAATTCATAAAATCCATTAGTTACATTGAAATAATTTTACGGGATACGGTGCACCATAACCAACCAAAAAGTCGGTTTTAAAGTTTTAAAAACTTAGGGCTTTTTTGAAATTATATGACGATATGTATTTATATATAAAGTATTCGCACTTTACTGAATTTATTTTAAATATTCTTTTTCCTTATTCATTTAATAGTTTCTTTTTTACATTTGGTTTTAACTTACAGTTTAACAAACCAGTTAATAATTTAATTGCTTTTTTTTTGCCCATTTACTTATCACTAAAATGTTCACATGTATGAATCTGTGCTTAAACTTCTGAAAATATGCAAAACAAAAAATCAACATGAGCTCATAATTCAAATTTAATTGAAGCACTCACTACTCCTTACTAGCATTCATTTGAATAACTTACACACACACACATCCTTTAGCAGCCTTCCAACTCTCATAAAAACAAGACCAAGAAACCTTTTTCCAGGCTTTACTCGGTTGGTTTTGATCAATTTAAATTTTTTGGTTGTATTTTCATACAATTGATAATATTCTGCAACTCAACTGATAACAACATTTAATTTAATGCCCGAGGTCGGAAATATTCCATTTATTATTGGATTATAAATGCGGTATAAAAAACAAAAAGGAGAGAAATTTAAATGAAAAACTTTTTATCAACAACTATTTTAACTACTGCCAAAAACGAATGAACAGTGTTTACATGTCCTGGAAGAATGTATGTGAAAGTATGTGTTTTTTTATTGTTTGGTTATGATTTTATGTTGGGATAACAAGTTTCTTTAGTGCACGAACAGGCTAAGTATTTTAGATTTTTTTTTGGTCGTTAGCAGCAAACATGTAATAAATAGACCAAAATCGATTGCAATGTAGAATTTATAAATTAAATTAATGTAGTCCTTTGGCCCTGTTTTTGGTCAGGAGAGAGAGAGAGTCCATGTTAAGTTTTATATTTTATGATTCTATGTAGACTTCAAAATTCTCAAAAAGTCTCAGGACAAAGAATTAGAGATTCCTTAACAACTTTATTATTCAAAATAGAAAAATAGACTTTAGCAGCCTTTTGACATAAACAGTTTTTGATCATTTTTTTCATATCAACATGTGAAAGAAGAGGAACAACTGTTTTCCCAACGAATACGACTAGACGACAGGAAATGTATTTTATGTTTTAACTCAAATAAAACAAACAACTTATTAAATTTGCATGCTGTCATACTATGACATTGCATCGTACAACCCGCTTTCTACTCACACCATCATACAAAGACAACCGACATGTTGCTCGCGTTTAACTACTGATTCAAAAAAAGAAACGAAAAAAAAGTTACAGAAATAAATAAAAACTGAAATTGGCCTCAACTCTGTTGAATTTTTATCTCTTCCAAAGTAGGGGGAGCTCATGCAGTGATATGTGATTCCTTGTACTCGTACTAGACTGAATATAAATTGCAAAAAAAAAAAAGGAAGAGACATGTAAAATAGCTACAAAATGCCCAAGAGGGATTAACTGTAAATCGTTTTTGGTCTTTTTCTGCTTCTTTCGCTGCTGTTGCTGGCCCAGCAAGTGGCCAGTCAGTGAGTGATTTTGCTGTTGTGTGTCCAAATATTCAAGTGTTTTTTTTCAGTGTGTGAAGCAATAATTTTAAACGAATGACACTTTTTGCTTGTTGTTTTAGAGATTGTTACATTTTATACATTTTGGAATTTTTAAGTTAAAATATTTTGGTTTTTAGGAATGTGCGAAGGAGAGTGAATAAAAAAAAATGTTACAAATTACTAACACAATTTCCCTCGATCTTTACAGAACAGTTGGAAGTTTTCATTGAAATTTAGGGAACTATATTTTATTGTTATTTTGTTCAAAAAGCACTCATAGTTTCAGGAACTATAATATCGGTAGGTGCAGGAGGGATATAGATCGATTCGATTTATGACATCACGTACATATATATGACAGAATCAGTTGTTAGAGCCATGTAACTGTTTTTTGTGTTGTTCAGCATAATTTCAGCATTTAAGGTGGGGTCAGCGCTTCATTTAAATTTATGTGGCTGATTCTCATTTCAAATGCATTTTACGTTTCCATTACAAGTGTAGTCAAATATTTCATAAAATAAACGCATAAGTTTTAAAATTAAAATGTGTTAAAAACAAAGAACGAAAATACTGTTTTTACTCTCTTCATACAAAATGGTGTGTCCGTAATGCATGCTGTTGATTTTCTACATTAAGAAACTATGAACTTTTCCAAAAACGAGAGTAAATCTATAATGGTTTTAGAATATTTGCAATTGCTTCTTTTATTTCACACATCAAGTTTTTGAAAAATCTTACAAATTATAACTTTTTACAAAAAATTTTTGTTGTCCGCAGTCTTTAGTATCGAGCGTTATGCTTTTTAGTGCGCTTCATTACTCAGTTTCATTATTAGAATTGCACAGCATAGTTTTGTACTTCTAAATATTTAAAAGTTTTGTGAGCTTTGTTAAATAGTATTATGTATGTATGTATATTGCAAAACGTTTCTTCAATCAATCTGGTTTGTATCTAAAAAAAATGCATTAGTTCGTACCCACCCTATTGTTTTCGTTACGCTGTCCGTCTGTCTGTCACAGGATGTTTTCTCAAGAACCGTAAGAGCTACCAAATTTCAAAGAATATGTAAAAATTTGACCGCTACAACAACAAATAAATTAGCAATCCACTTGCAAGCACCGCTAAGCTAAAAAATAATAAAAATTCAGTAAACGTCGCCATTTTATCTGTCGTTTGAATTTTAAATTGATTTTCTACATATTTCGGTATATTGACATAGCGGTGCTTGCAAGTGGAACATGTTGAAATACTAATAAATTTGGTTTTTTGATAACAAAAATCCCGGTATTCAATAATTTTTTTTTTTTCAAATTTCCTGTGATAAAGAATTATTTCAAAAGAAGAAAACTATTAATGAAAAAAAAATTGACATGGCTGAGATAAGAACCCGGGCCTCCCGGATGGAAAACATACTCTCTACAGCTAAGCAATGTACCAGTTATGCATATATGAAAAGAAATAGCCGGCATGGGAAAGAAATACATCCAACGAAATATTGTAGTAAGTTAATGACAAGTGTTATTGAAATTCATATTTTTTTCAATAACATGGTGTTATTGAACATAATTCTTGCCTATTTTTTCTGTGTACAAACACTTATATACCTATATAGAAACTTAACATTTTCAAAGTTAGTGTATTATTATACAGACTAAACCAATTAACACTGATATTTAAAACAATAAAAATTAAATGGCATTCTATCAGTTAGTGGATCAGTTAATGTAATTTTGACTATGTAACTTAGACAATTTAGAGGCAAACTCTTGAAATTAAAAAAAAACGCTAAAAGTACAAAATTCCAAAACTAAAAAATGCCAAAACTAATAATCGCCAAAATGAATACGACCTTAAAGAAAAAAAGCACCGAAAGTAAAAAATCGCTGAAACGCTAAAAATTATCAAAACTAAAAAATTGCCAAAAACTGAAAAAAATCGCCAAAACCGAAAAAATCGCATAAACGAAAAAAAGCACCAAAGTTTACAAAAAAAAAATCGCTAAAATCAAAAATATCGTAAAAACGTAAAAAATCGTTCAAAATGGAAAAAAATCACTAAAACGAAAAAAAAGCAAAAGAGCACTAAAACTAGAAAATCGCTAAAAAACCGAAAAATCTCGAAAACGAAATAAAGTGCCAAACAAAAATCGCTAAAACTAAAAAAATTACAAAAAGCCGAAAAAAATCGCAAAACGAAAAAAAACGCCAAAACTGGAAAAAGGCCAAAACTAAAATAAATCGCTAAAACTCAAAATATTTTCAAAAAACGAAAAAAAACAGCAAAAAAACAGTAAAAAATCGCCAAAAAACCAAAAATCGACAAAAAATCTCAAATGAAAAAAGTGTCAAAACAAAAGAATAAAATAAGCGTAGTAGGCTTAGAAACTAACACAAAACCCAGCAAATAATTTGTATTCGATATGAATCTATTTTATTTTTCTACACCATTATACAATTAGAAATCCACTGGATAACAATAAAAGTATTTATTAGACAAATTATTTGCTGGATTTTGTGTAAGTTTCTAAGCCTGCTACGCTTATTTTATTCTTTTGTGATTTTCAAAAATATTATCATTTGTAAATTCTCAAATGGGCTTTGAAAGTCTGTGCATAAGATAAGAGGTTTGTAACTGTTCAAAGTTGTGGTTGAAGTCTACTGACGATTTGGTAAAGCGCCAATGAAATGCATATAGACAATGCTTAATTAACTATCAGCAAATAAACTTCATTTAAAATAAAATTATGACAATATGTGAAATAATAAATTTCTTAAAGGATTATTTATCTATAATTAAAAATAATTAACAGCGGCTGAAGGGTAGAAAAGATATAAATCTGTCTACAAATTTTTGATTTTCCTTGAAAAAATGTTGCTTCTACCCCACTGTGGGTTGTTATATTTTCGAAGAATGTATTTTGCTACAAACAATTATTTGAAATTAGCATAACTTTTAACATTCTTGGTCGGTTTTATTAATACAGCTCTTATTTCAAAGAAGAGTTAGCCTACTTTGCACTTATTTATAAATGTTTATAAAGAATTATTTAAAAAGATAAAGTTTTATAATATTTCTATATGAATCCAAGTAAAAATTTAAAAAGTTTTCATAACTTTTAATTTGTCCTGCGATTATTATAATTTTTTGTTTTTAGAGAGTAGATGTGTAGTGCTTTCAAACCCTATACTAATTTTTTTTGGTTGTGTATTATTTCACAAAAATCATTCTCAGAAAAACCGCGAGAGGAAATGTAACGCTCAATACAGAAAAATGTTAAAAACTCGAAAAATATCATTTTATTTCAGGAGCTAGTGACTGTGGAAAATCTATAATAAAAATCCTATCTTCTTTACATTACATTGGTAAAAAAAAAAGCACACACACACACGAAATGCACGTTTAGAATGAGAATAATCTGCAAATTTTTGGAAATGGTGTAAACAGCATTTTTTTTCATTTTCATTATTTATTTAACCAAATGGCCAGAGGCTTATAAGCGACGGGCTAAGTTGAATGAATAAAAAAACGAAAAAAATATATAAAAAACACTTTCTACCAAAATGCCAACACACATAAAATAGCCGTATGTATGACCATCATGTGTTTTCCTGTCTACAAAGTCCTTTCGTATCTTTGTACAAAACCCAAGTACCAGTACGTGTAATGTACAAAAATATGGCTTAAAGACTTGTTATGTTGATGTGATTTTTAATGATTTCGTAATTGTTTTAGACGACAACGTTTTAACAACAAGTCACATTTTTAATCTTTGCAAAAAAAGTTAAACAAGAAGATAAATTAAAAATATAACATGAAAATAAATTTGAAATTTATTTAAATTCTTTAAGCTTGCAAATTTATAAATTTTAATTACTCCAAAATTAGAAGATGGAGGGAGAACAGCAAAAAGGACCAGAATTTATATACTTTATCCTTTTGTTGTCTACCAAAGCATGAAATTTTAGTGTAAAAGTGTATTGTTTTATTTTCCGGAAATTTATTACAAAAAACCACCACTGAACAGGAAATAAAAAGGATATCAAATGTTATCATTTCAAACTTCTAGCAAACATACATGAACTTTTTTTTATATTATTTTTACTCATTTTCTGGCAACAATTTTCTTTTTCTTTGTACAATTATTGAAAATATTTCGGTCTTCTTTGCTGTAAGCCTTTTGAATTTTCATACGAGATATATTTGTGTGGCACGCCAAGTGTAAACAAACTATAAATGCTTAATTCAATCATGAGTTTTGTTGGTTTCCTTTCTAGTTGTTGCCTTTTTCTTGCATTGTTTCAACACTAACTCTACTACAGCCGGTTACAAAAACTTCTTCCCATATTTTGATTCAATCATTTAACTAAATCAACAATAGACAAACGCATAACAAACACATTACTTTGTTAGACAACACTATCAATGTTGTAAAAATACAAATAAGATTTATTAAAAAAACTAACTGAAATCAGTGATTGCCAAACATATTTTGTTGCTTTTTACTATATAAATAAAACTTTTTAATTTTCTTTAAAAAAGGTATTTTTAAAAAGCTTAATTTTTTCAAATTACATTTTGCTAAAGCTTTCTGCCTTGAAAATCACCTTTATAAGATGAAATATTTTTAAACGGTACTTTTTTAAAATGTTTTTAAGAGGTACAATTTTGATATGCAATTACTTTTTTAAAAGATACTTTTTTAAAAAGTATTTTTTAAAACGTACTTTTTAAATAGGTACTATTTTAAAACGTACTTTTTTTAAAATGTACTTTTTTTAAAAGGTACTTTTTTAAAAGGAACTTTTTTAAAAGGAACTTTTTTTAAAAGGAACTTTTTTTAGAAGGAACTGTTTTTAAAAGGTACTTTTTTAAAAGGTACTTTTTTAAAAGGTACTTTTTTAAAAGGTACTTTTTTAAAAGGTACTTTTTTAAAAGGTACTTTTTTAAAAGGTACTTTTTAAAAGGTACTTTTTTAAAAGGTACTTTTTTTAAAAGGTACTTTTTTTAAAAGGTACTTTTTTAAAAGGTACTTTTTTTAAAAGGTACTTTTTTTAAAAGGTACTTTTTTTAAAAGGTACTTTTTTTAAAAGGTACTTTTTTTAAAAGGTACTTTTTTTAAAAGGTACTTTTTTTAAAAGGTATTTGTTTAAAAGGTACTTTTTTTAAAAGGTACTTTTTTTAAAAGGTACTTTTTTTAAAAGGTACTTTTTTTAAAAGGTACTTTTTTTAAAAGGTACTTTTTTTAAAAGGTACTTTTTTTAAAAGGTACTTTTTTTAAAAGGTACTTTTTTTAAAAGGTACTTTTTTTAAAAGGTACTTTTTTTAAAAGGTACTTTTTTTAAAAGGTACTTTTTTTAAAAGGTACTTTTTTAAAAGGTACTTTTTTTTAAAGGTACTTTTTTTAAAAGGTACTTTTTTTAAAAGGTACTTTTTTTAAAAGGTACTTTTTTTAAAAGGTACTTTTTTTAAAAGGTACTTTTTTGAAAAGGTGCTTTTTTAAAAGGTACTTTTTTTAAAAGGTACTTTTTTTAAAAGGTACTTTTTTTAAAAGGTACTTTTTTTAAAAGGTACTTTTTTTAAAAGGTACTTTTTTTAAAAGGTACTTTTTTTAAAAGGTACTTTTTTTAAAAGGTACTTTTTTTAAAAGGTACTTTTTTTAAAAGGTACTTTTTTTAAAAGGTACTTTTTTAAAAGGTACTTTTTTAAAAGGTACTTTTTTTAAAAGGTACTTTTTTTAAAAGGTACTTTTTTTAAAAGGTACTTTTTTTAAAAGGTACTTTTTTTAAAAGGTACTTTTTTTAAAAGGTACTTTTTTTAAAAGGTACTTTTTTTAAAAGGTACTTTTTTTAAAAGGTACTTTTTTTAAAAGGTACTTTTTTAAGATGTAGCTTTTTTAAGAGGTACTTTTTTAAAAGGTACTTTTTTTAAAAGGTACTTTTTTAAAGGTACTTTTTTTAAAAGGTAGTTTTTTTAAAAGGTACTTTTTTTAAAAGGTACTTTTTTTAAAAGGTACTTTTTTTAAAAGGTACTTTTTTTAAAAGGTACTTTTTTTAAAAGGTACTTTTTTTAAAAGGTACTTTTTTCAAAGGTACTTTTTTTAAAAGGTACTTTTTTTAAAAGGTACTTTTTTTAAAAGGTACTTTTTTTAAAAGGTACTTTTTTTAAAAGGTACTTTTTTTAAAAGGTACTTTTTTTAAAAGTACTTTTTTAAAACGTCCATTTTTTAAAAGGTACTTTTTTAAAAGATATTTTTTAAAGGTAATTTTTTAAAAGGTACTTTTTTAAAAGGTCCATTTTTTAAAAGGTACTTTTTTAAAAGGTTTTTTTTTAAAGGTACTTTTTTAAAAGGTATTTTTTTTAAAAGGTACTTTTTTAAAAGGACCATTTTTTAAAACGTACTTTTTAAAAGGTATTTTTTTTAAAAGCTACATTTTAGGAATCCCTGTTTTATATTTATAGCCCGACTAAAATTTTTTTCCCTTTAAATTTGCCAATAAAAACGGATCTATTGCTATTCAATCTGATATGGAAACGCAATAATAGAGCAACAACAAGGATTTCAAATTAAGTTATACGATTATAAGCAGAAATTATACGAATACATTCACATACATTCATACATACACATTTTTTCTCAATTTAACTTATTTTAAAACTCTTATCCAGAATATATGCAGAAAATATGCTAGAAAATGTTGCTTGTTCCTTTAAAAAAATTTATTATTCGACATATTGTCATAATTTTGTTTTAAATGAAGTCTATTTGTTGATAGTTAAGCATTGTCTATATGCATTTCATTGGCGCTTTAACAAATCATCAGTAGACTTCAAGCACAACTTTGAAAAGTTACAAACCTCTAATCTTATGCACAGACTTTCAAAAACCATTTGAGAATCTACAAGTGATAATGACGACAATGGGGTTTGTATACGTTTTTAAGCCTACTACGTTTATCTTATTCTTTTGTGACTTTCAAAAATGTTATCATTTGTAAATTGTCAAATGGTTTTTAAAAGTCTGTGCATAAGATAAGACGTTTGTAACATTTCAAAGTTGTGGTTGAAGTCTACTGACGATTTGGTAAAGCGCCAATGAAATGCATATAGACAATGCTTAATTAACTATCAGCAAATAGACTTCATTCAAAATAAAATTATGACAATATGTCGAATAATAAATTTATGACAATATATCAAATAATAAATTTCTTAAAGGCTTAATTAGGATTTTATTTTTCATTTTGTCTTATAAATACTTTTATTGTTATCCAATGGATTTCTAATTGTGTAAAGGTATAGAAAAAGAAAATAGATTCATATCTAATACAAATTATTTGCTTGCTTGTTCCTCAAGCACTTATAAAAAACGTTCATTACATTTTTAAAAAGAAATAACCTGACAACTTATTTTTATATAAAAGTAACAATAATCTACGAAACATTTAACTATTTTTTTGTAAAATAATAGTCTATAATTTGAATAAATTTTCCATGTTTCTTTTGCGACAACATCTTAATTAAACTTTCACAACAAATTAGTTACAGATTAGTGGGTTCTTCTTGTTGTATGTGGCATGAAAAGCCCAACAAAAAATTCTCATACTAAAGGAAAATATGATGGGGTGTTGTTAAGAAATCGCGTGAATGGTCTCAACCAAAATGTTACTTAATGTGGCAGTTAAGCAAATTTATGTTCTTAAAGGTTTTGTAAATGTGTAAGTGATTTACGCAAAAACCTCCTTTGTTGTATATATGTGTTTAAATGTTGTTTTTATCGTTTAGCCATAAATGTAAGTAACCCTTTCATTTTAGCTAGAAATATGCCTGAATTTGATTCTCTATTGTGCCAGTATTTTGTCGGGAAGTTTGGACAAAATAAACTGTTCACTACACACACATTCATGAGCATTCATCCTTAAAGCATTAAATCTCATTTGTTTTGCCAGCTGTAACAATGTGTAGTCAAACATCCGTTTTTGAAAGAAAAAAATTTATAATAAATGTAGTCTTTTCGTACATAAATGGATAAATTTTAAGTACATTCTAAAAAATTCAATTATTTAAAGAATTAAGCATAAATTGTTCATGAAAGATATTTAACGGTCGATTATTTATATTTATATATATATATAGGTCGATTAGCGATATTAACCCAACTTCAATTGTGTTGCCAGAAGGTCCTTGAAAATTTGTGGTTGCTAGAAAAGCCCTAAATATCAATATCGTTTTATGCAACTTCGCATACCATCCATAATCGACCAATTAGAGCTTTCAGTATTTTCCTAAATTTTTTTTCATAAAACAGACACAATAATTTGAAGAAATTTTTTGAGAAAAAAATTGTTCGAATAATCGATTATTCGTATACTTAACTTTTTGAGTACCCGATTATTTGTGTAACTGATGATTTCAGCATGCAATTATTGGAGATGATCGAGTATTCGAGTTACCGATTATTCGACTATTGATAATTAAGGTTATCGAATTGTCTTGCACTAAAATTTTTGAGTAGTCGATTATTCCTGTGGTCGATTATTCGAATAATGTATTATTCTAATATGACTTATCGCAAAATTAAACAATAATTTGAAGAAAGTTTTAGGTGAAAAACAAAATATTCGTTATTTGGGTGCTTCAGATACCATCCGTAATCGACCAATTATATATTTCAAAAATTTACAAATTTTTTCTTAAAACAATTTCTTACGAAAAAAGTTTTCGAATACTCAAATTTTTCAGTACCCGATTATTTGAGTAACTGATGATTTCAGCTTGCGATTATTGGAGATAATCGAGTATTCGACTTAGCGATTGTTCGACTATCGATTATTAAGGCGATAGATTTTCCTTGCATTAAAATTTTTGAGTAGTCGATTATTCCAGTAGTCGATTATTCCAGTAGTCGATTATTCGAGTAATGAATTATTGTAATATGACTAATCGCAAAATGAAACAATCATTTGAAGAAAGTTTTAGATGAAAAAAAAAAGATATTCGTTATTTGAGTAGTTGATTGCTAAGATAAATCGCAAATAGACACAATGAAAACTTTTGGTTGTTAGAAAAGCTTTATAAAAATATCGTTTTCAGTAACTGGCAACCCAATTAAAGTTCGGATATCATCCAAAATCGATCTATTCGACTTGTTAACTTTTTCTTAAACATTTTTTCTGAAAAAGACGCACAATTTTTAAGTAAAAAAAAATTGATCTAATAATCGATTACTCTTATACTCAACTTCATTATTGATTAACTGATTATTTAAACAAGCGATTTTTGAAGTAATTTATTATTCGAGCTGTCGTTTCTTCAACTATCGATTATATAGTTTTTTCTAGTATTTTCTAGTATTCTAATTTTCGAGTGAGTAATGGATTTTCCTAATAGTCTATTATTCGGGTAATAAATTAAAATAATTTATTACTCGAATAATACTGAGACTAGTCGCACATTCACACTACAATGTAAAATAAATTTTAGATAAAATATATTAATCATTTCACCGATTTTTCAAGTAATCAATTATTTGTATGCCCAATTATTGGAGTAATTGATTATTTCATTAATCAATTATTCAGGCAATGCATTATGCGAGTAATCGATTATACCAGTAATCTATTATATAATAGTAAGATATTATTCGAACTATCGATTATTCTAGTAATCGATTGTTTGACTAATGGATTACTCCACTAAGATTAATCGCAAATAGCGCAATAATTTGAAGAATATTTCAAATGAAAAATATTATTCGAATAATTGGATTATTCGAGTAATTGTTTAGTTAGTTTAGTTAGTAATCAATTATTGGAGCAATTGATAATTTGAGTAATCAATTATTCAAGTACTCGGTTATTCGAGTAATTGATTATTTAACTAAGATTAATCGCAAATAGACACAATATTTTGAAGAAAATTTCACATTTTAATTATTATTTGGATAATCGCGTATTTGAGTAATGCAATATTTGGGTACACGATTATTTGAGTAACTAATTATTTTAGTAATCGATTATTCTAGTAATCCATTATTCTAGTAATTGATTATTCGAGTAGTCAATTATTTCAGTATACGCTTATTCGACTAATTGATGATTCAACGGAGATTTATCCTAAATATATATATTTTAGTATCTAGTTTTCAAGCAAAAGGTCTCTTTTTTATATAAAAAACAATTAACAATAACAATTGTATTTTTAATTCAATATTTCGTTACTCCTTTGTGTAGCATCGTCAGGAAATAATTAATGTTGTTAACGAAGGTCAAAAAAACAGAATAACTATACTAAATATATATAATTATTCGAAGAGAATTTCATATGAAATAAATTATTCGAATAATCGATTATTCCAGTAAGCAATTATTTACATGGCCGGTTATTCGAGTCATTGATTGTTTTTATAATCGATTATTGGGCTAGTAGATTATTCCGGTATTTGACTATTCGAATAAGAAATTATTCCAGCAATCGATTATTGCAGTAATTGATTACTCAACGAAGATTAATCGCAAATGGCCATAATAATTCGAAGAGAATTTCAAATGAAAATCATATTTCAAGCAATCGATTATTCGAATAATCGATTATTCGAATAAACAACCATTTGTATACCAGATTATTTGACTAATTAATTATTCTTGTAGTCGATTATTCGAGTAATCGGTTATTAAAGCAATCCATTATTCAAGCAAGCGATAATTCAAGTAATCGATAATTTGTTATTATTCTAGTGATCGAGCATTTTTGAATATTCGATCAATTATTCAACTAATCGATTGTGTATACGTGTGAAGTTAAATTTTAATATATAAAACCCCAGACACAACACATAGCATTTAACAGAGCTCTGTTAACAAGTTAACATTACTCTGTTAACAATTAAAATGTAGTGAATGCTTTAAAAAATTAATTTTTTTTGGCAGGAGTCAACGCGGGCAAAAAAAATTATGAGGATTTGAAGGCAAGGAACTCCTCTACAAAGGCTCATATTACGAAAAATGAATTTTTGAAAGCATACACTACGTTTTAATTGTTAACCTGTTAACAGAGCTCTGTTAAATTGTATGGTTTTTTTCTAGGGTTTTACATTTTAAAATTTAACTTCACACTCATCGATTGTACTATTAACCACTCTTTCCTGTTATCGATTATACTATTTATATATTATTTGTGTATTCCATTAATCGACCAATATTGATCGGATAAACTTTTTTTCCAAGCAGAAAAATATTCTTTGAGTAAGAAATATATGGAAGGGAAATGTCTCTTTCCCCTTCCCCTGAATAAGGACCTGGTTTCAGTGGTTTCAATTGAAGCTAAAGCTTATTTAACTTTAAAAATCTTCAAAGAACTAATTTCTTTCCGTGTTAAATACACGTGAGTACAAGACTCAGTAACCTTTGTTTGCTGTCTTCCTAAACTAAAGAAAGGAAATGTTACCTTTTATCTTAAGACACTGTAGCATCTTTCGATACAATACAAAATTAGTTTTGTCCCACAAATACCTATATAAAAGGATGGAAAGCAACTTTAACGTCATTTTCTTATCTACAAAATCCTTTTTCTCATGTGTTATTTCCTGCTGGCCTCTTACCAATACACTAAATTTTTGTAACTGTTTAAAAGTTTTGTAGAAAAGTTTGAAATTTTAAGCTTCTTATAGTTTTTGCTTAAAGAAAACACAACAAATGTTTAGGTTTTTTTTATAAAGGAAAATAAGTTTGCAACTTGATTTAGTGCTCTATGACCTCAGTTTAAAGTACAAGACAAGCCATAAACACCATCATCATCATCGGCGTCATCTCCTCCATCATCTCATATACGCACACAGTCCATTTGAAATCATTTGCAAACATTACGAAAATAATTTTGAGTTGTATGGTAGAAAAAGAAGCAGTTAGATTAGGCACAGTGGATCCAGGTGGTAATTAAATAAATAAATGGTTTTACATTGAACATCAATAGAGCTGAAGTTAGGATTTCAGAGTATAGCCTGCAAAGATAATGGATTTAGGACCAGATGATTGTACGAATATCACAATTTTTGCAAATGAAGTATTGTCACATAAATGCGAATAAAATCAAAATTTGTTCACCGATTTTAATCAAAATTTTCTGGTTTTGCTTGTAGCGCATTTAGCTTTATGTGAGTTGAGTTAGATCAGGAGTTTTGTCGTTTCCTATTTCTTAATAAGATTTAGAATAAAACTAAATTTTTACCCTCATATTGATAAAAATTTACAAAAATTATAAGGCGGGAAAGGGATTCTAAGAACATTAAGATTAACTTCCTTTACTGATATTCATTATCAAAAGCAGTTATTTTACAACTTACTGCACTGTGCCATGTTTTATAATCATTTTATTTAAAATAAGTTAAAATTGGCCTGTTTTTTCTCATTTTTGGTCATGATTGTGGGTAAACCACAATGTAAGGAAACCCTTACTGTTGATTTCTGGTTATAGATAATCGTACACATCTGAAAGGAAGGGGTTGGAGAAAACGCAAGGAAAATTCAACTAGTTTGATAATGTTTATAAAGGTTTCTTTCTTTTTAACTTGGCTCGTACGTAGTATGTAAATGGGATTATGATTTTATCACAATATAAACAGACTTTTAAAATTCATATACAACTTATTTCTCTTTTTCCCTCACACTCCCTCTCTGACACGCTCTTACCATTCCTCAACCAAAATGCAACTCTGTTTTTAGTCGTTTTTCTTCAACGGCAGCAGATGTCTTTGCTTAAGTTTTGTCCACAAGACAAATACGTTTTTGTTTCACTTTTAAGTTCTTTATTTTTCTTTTTTTTTAATATATAAAATCTCAAGATTTATAGTTTCAGTTCAAAATTTTCTAATACCATTTTGTTTGCTCTTCATTGGTTTCGTTTCAACCTTTTTTTGTGGTCTATAAGTCGTTAAAAGTTTAAATATCGAAAAAAGACATTTTAAAATCTTTTACATGTTTCTTTCGAACACTTGCAAACAGTATTGATGGGATCGCTGTACTTCTCTTGGAAGAAAACTTTAATTAAGATTTAAATATACACATGGACAGGAGGTTGGGTGTAGAAAAATAAGTAAAAAGTTTTAATTAACATCTGTGCTTGTTTTTAGATTTAATGAACTATGAGCTTTTAAAAGTTTAAAATTTTTTTATGCAACTTCTTTATATATCCAATAGATTTTGGAGAATATCTTTAAAAAAATATATATACATATTATACACTCTTAAACATTACTTCAAATTTACGATCATATATTGTCTAAATTTGTGTTGAAAATTTCTCCTTGTCTAAAATTACATCGATTTTGTAGTTATTTTATTAAAGAAAAAACCTTTCAAATGAAACATATTTAGTCCAAGTGGAAAAAATGTAACATAAAGTATAATACGGCTATGGCTGAATGGTAGATACGTCAGACTATCAGTCAGGAGGTCGCGGTTCAAGCCTGCACGCAGACAATCGCTTTTTTTTAGTAAAAACATTTTGTTCAAAAATAATGCGTGTGTAAGTTTAGGTCGATAATAATCTGTAAAGTGTTGCCGACTAGTATCGACCTAATTTTCAACAAAAGTGTTTTAGAGTGTAGTTGAATACGATGCGTTTTTTAAATAGCTATACAATGAGGCATTATTTTTGAAGCAGACAACCAAAAATTTTTTTCTAGTAGTAGTTATAATAGTTATAAATGTGCATGCAAAATTTTTATTTTATTTTTTTTTTGGACGATGTTTATTTGGAGAGTTGTGGAGGGCGAAAGTGTTGCCGTTTTTGAAAAAAAATTTTTAATTATTGTTTCGAACTAGAATATAAAATAAAACAAAAAAATTTAAATAAGTGATTCTTAAAGGAAATCGTCTCTTTTCAAAAAAAAAAATATATATTGAATCAAAAAAAAATTTTGTTTATGATCAAAACTGGAAATGGCCAACTGAAAGTAAAATTTTTCTAACTTCGACCCTTTTTATTAATTTTTTATTTTTTTTAAACAAAATTAGCATAGGTTGTCCTCATTATACTATAAAAGTTAAATAATGTGATCTCCATAAAGTTTAAAAGTTATGCAAATTTCTTTACACTAACCCCACCTTTTTTTTGGCCTTGCTATAGAGAATCGGAAAAAAATATCGTGTAAACCTCACGTTTAATGTATTAGGTATATTTAGAATTGTTATGTAAAATTTCACGAGAAATAATTTATGAAACATTTTAACCCCTTAGCGCTTCGCTGTATGGGTATTTTTTGATCCTTTCTTAAAAAAGGGCAAACAACTCCCCTTTGACGGCGAAATAGCGGGTTAAAATATCCAACAAAAAATTTCTCATACAATTTTATTATGTCTTTGAGGACTATAAATTTCTAAACTCATCTACAACGCCAGAAATCAGTAAAAACTTAAAATGTGGTTGAGGGTTCATAATTAGTTTTTAATGATTTCTTTCGTTCTAGTTGAGTTTAGTAAAATTTTATGAGAAATTTTTTTTGTATACATGGAACATAAGGTTTACACGATATCTTAACCGATTCCCTATAAAAGGACCTAAAGCTGGGGTTCATGTAAAGAACTTTGCATAACTTTTAAGCTTATGGAGATCCCATAATCGAACTTTTACAGTACTCGTATAATGAGGACATTCTAGGCTAATTTTGGTAAAAAAAAATAAAACGAATTCAATTTAGTAAAGTGCGACTTTGGTTCACACAGGAAGGGTTCTGTACGAATGCACATATAGTACATATATCCCTTTTCGTTTTTGCCCTTGTCGTCGTTGTGGCCATTTTTTTGTTTTGCTTTTTCGTTTAATTTAATTTTTTAATATTTTTTTTTTTTGTTGATTTAGCGATTTTTTTGTGATTTTTTCGTTTTTTTGGCGATTATTCGTTTTTCGCATTTTTTTTAGTTTTGGCGACTTATTTCAGTTTTGGCGCTTTTTTCGGCTTTGGGAATTCTTTTGGTTTTTGGTGATTTTTCCAGTTTTAGCGATTTTTTTTTGTTTTTAAACTTTTTTCGTTTAGGCGATTTTTCAGTTTTTTTACGACTTTTAGTGCTTTTTTGGTGTTTTTGTTTGGGTGCTTTTTTCCATTTTTGGCAATTTTTTCCGTTTTTGACGATATTTTCAGTTTTGTCGATTGTTTTTTCTGTTAGTGTTTTTTTCCGTTTTGACGATGTTTTTCGGTTTTTTTTTGCTTTTTTGTGTTTTAGCGATTTTTTTAAAGTTATGCAAGCGCTTTTTGTTAGTTTTGGCGACATTTTAATTTTAGCGATCTTTTTTAGTTTTAGTGTTTTTTTGTGTTGTAGCGATTTATTTTTAAATTTTGTGCTTTTTTTCTTTAAGTGCTTTTTTGACGATTTTTTCCGGTTTTTGCGATTTTTGTTTGTTTTGGTGATTTGTTTGGTTTTGACATTATTTTCTTTTAACGTTTTTTCGCTTTTTGACGATGTTTTTAGTTTTAACGATTTATTTTAGTTTTTGGCGCTTTTTGGGGATTTTTTTCGGTTTTTTGTGATCTCAACAGTTCTTTTTTTTTTGGTTTTGACACTTTTTTTCGTTTTAGCGATTTTTTGGTTTTTGGTGATTTTTTTTTTTAATTTTGACGCCTTTTTTGGCGCTTTTTTCGTGGCGCTTTTTTTTTTGTTTTTTTTCTTTTTTCCATTTTTGGGATGTTTTCGTTTTTCGACGATATTTTTAGTTATAGTAATTTTTTTAGGCTTTAGTGCTTTTTTTTTGTTTTGACGACTTTTTTCGGTTTTTGGGGTTTTCTTAGTTTTTTGGCGATCTTTTTAGTTTTGCTGATTTTTTGCGTTTTAGGTTTTTTTTTAATTTTGGTGCTTTTTTTACCTTTAAGCTCTTTTTTCATTTTGGCAATTTTTGGTTTTGACATTTTTTTATTTTGGAATTTTTTAGTTTTAGTTTTTTTGAATTATTTCGCCTTTGAATGAGAAGAAATAGTGCGAAATAAGAAAAAACATATTAATCAAATCGAAAGAAGTCGCTGTGAAAATACTGAAATAGAAAACAATGTGCAATTCAAAATATAGTGTATGTTCTGAAAAAATATTGAATTCGTATAAATTTGTATTGAGCGTTACGAAATTTTTTTTTAATATAATTTATTTGTAAATTTTAGAACGTTAAATAAAGTTACCACCAGCTGAAGGCTAGAAACGATATAAAGAACATCATTAGCTATTTACATATTTCTGATTTTCTTTTAAAAAAATTTTGCTTCTACCGCACTGTTGGATGTTATATTTTCGAAGAATGTATAGATCGTATTTTACTACGAATAATTGTTTGAAATTCACATAACTTTTGACATTGTTGGTCGATTTTATTAAAATTGGTCTTATTTGAAAGAAGAGTTAACCTACTTTTTGCATATATATATATATATATATATATATATATATATATATATATATATATATATATATATATATATATATATATATATATATATATATATATATATATATATATATATATATATATATATATATATATATATATATATATATATATATATATATATATATATATATATATATATATATATATATATATATATATATATATATATATATAAATGTTTTTAATGAATTATTCTAAGAGATAAAAATTTTTTATTTTTCCTTGTGAAACCAAGTAGAAATTGAAAAAGTGGTCATAACTTTTAATTTAGTTCTGCGATTATTATAATTTTTTGTTTCAAACCCTATAAAAATTTTTTGTGGTGTATTTTTTTTTTCGCAAAAATCATTTTCAGATCACGCGCGGAAGCAATACATAAAAATTAAAAAAAAATAAACGAAAAATATAATTTTATTTCAGGATCCATTGCATGAGGCAAAAACTATAATATGAATCCTAACTGCTCAAATTTCTATTAATTACATTGGTAAAAAAACACAAAATGTACGTTTAGAAGAGGCACGGAAGCTCTTACATTTACTATAAATCTATTTGTGCATAGGGACAGAAAAAGTTCGCAATGGGATCAACAGCAACCATGTAATATTGAGAAGAAACGATCGAGCCAATTTGTAAGCATTTACAACTTAAATCCTAGTGATGCACAGTGGTTTCAAAGAGAAAAAAGGTTAATATATCTGTATCTTTGAAACTTGCGATCCGTTTACAAAACGATGTATCTAAATATCATACACAGAAAAAAAAATTTTGTAAATACAATAAATTTTTTAGTTATATCAATTAAATAATTAATTGATTTTGAACCTACAACGATTTTTGTAAATACAATTACGAGATTGTAAGGTGAAGGAAATTTAGAAAAAAATTATTAAAAATTTTTTTGTTGATTTCAAATTTATTTCAATTAAGATTATTGTTATATCAACAATATGAATTGTTGCTTTTCCGAACAAATTTTAGCTATCATAGTTGTTGTATTAACAATATTTTTTATACACAATCCTCGAAGCGACTTTTTGCTTGTCTGCGAAAAACACTAAATGTCTTTGGGCGGAATCGAACCGGCGACCTCTGGACTAATAGACTAACGTTCTTACCTCTCAGCTACAGAGCAATTCGTTGTCAAATACGCAAATAATGAATACACACAAAACGTGATTTGTTTTGTTTCATCTATGTGTGTGTATGTTCATTTGTTATATCAACAATGGCGATTGTTAATTTTTTTCACAATACTTAACAAAAAAATTGGTTAGTTCAGTTTGTTGAAAAAAATTTCTTGATTTGCTTTGTTTCATTTACGTGTGTGCTTCCATTTGTTATATCAACAATGATGATTCTTAATTTTTTCACAATACATAACAAAAAATTTGGTTAGTTCAGTTTGTTGAAAAAAATTTCTGTGTTTGTCGTATCAACAACTAAATTTGTTGTATTAACAAAATATATGTTTGAATTTAAGTTACATATTAACAATTGAAATTGTTAGTTGCAGTTTGGGGATATTTTTTCTGTTTAGAAGAAGATCTAAGCTTTGAGAATAATGAAACTTGGATCAGCCTGTTGAAACACACGCAGCTACAGGGTGTTAAAGTTGACTATCTAGAGAATAAAAACCCCTTGTTGGCCTCATAACTTTTACAAATACTATCAGATTGTAATGATTTAAAACTTGTTGTTAAGCTTGTTAATCGACAAAGAAAACACATTTTATTTCATTAAGATATCTGAAATATTTTCTGAGATATTTGGCTTTAAATTTCAAAATTTTGCTTTTTGGCCGCGACTTTGTTCCCGATTCCGTAAATATCTCCGGTAATGGGTAGCCAACATTTTTAATAAAAAAAATTTCATGATTTTTACCAAAATCGTTGATAATATGCAGAAAAATATGTGAAAAAATCAAAGTCAAGACTTTGAAATGAGGATGAAAAATAACTAAATTTTTACAAAAATAGAGTTTAATTGTTGGACGTTTTCCTCGAAAATTTTTCGGAACTAAAATTTTCTATTTCCTTATTTTAAAAGAATAAACTTCAAAACTGACTGCAGCTGAAATTTTAGATCGATTAAAGCATGCACTTTACATCCAGCATTGAGCGAATATAGTAAATTGTTCTACGAAATTCTAGTTTTAGAGATTTCATTACAAATTATATTAGATACATTTATTCTGGCTTTTAATTGTTACAGCCCCGCTGAAAAATGTGATCAGCAAAGCAGATTTTCTAAAAATAGTCAAGCTTTCAAAAACATTTTATTTACCTGCATGGAAAGAGTACCAAATTTAATTGTTCAATTTTTATTTCTTTACTATCTATTAAAAACATAGCAATCCTTTTATGTTTAACATATTTTAATAATATTTTAATATTTAAAGGAAAATTGTAGACGTATGAGTAATATGGTAGTACAACTATCATCTTCCTTTATATAAATAGGCCACACAATTTTTTGTCGTACACTTTTAAGTATCTTATTCTCTACCAATATTGATGAAACATATATGGTTTGAAAGGTATTTTCCCTAGATATGCACGACATATATGTTTTGTTAAAAAAACCAGTTATAAACAAACCCGGCTACGGATCACCGGGCGGGATTCTAGTATTAATAATATGTCTGCAATTTTTGGCATAAAAATTTTAATTTCGCATTTTCTTCAGGTTTTTTTTATTAAAATTTTTGACAGCAATCAGTCAGATATGGGAACTGAGTTTCTGGCAAGCTGGACAAGAAACAAGGTTTACTACCTGGTTGTGATATTAATGAGTTATGTTGTATAATTCTATTCGGTTCTTTAATTTAATAAACTTTAATGCTTTTCTTAAATGACAACTTGTTAGAAATGCTAATTTAATATAAGCTCACGTTTTCAAAACTTTTGTTTCATATTAAATTCACTTCATTCTACCTCAATTTCGTCTAAAAACGTAACATGCATTTGAAATTAAATATAAACTCTTAATTGTGGTTTCAATTTATTTCACAACCGTATTCTAAATAGACTTAATATATCGTTCATTCGTTTAAGGCCAGTCCAGTAAAAAAATGCTAACAACTCTTTGTATGAATTCATTCTAACGCATCGTGTTTGCTACATTATTTATTTGAAAACTTATCTCATAACATTAATTGTGGTTGGTAATTTCTATGGTAAATTGCTATGAAATAGAAGAAAATTGCCAGAGGCCAAAACAACGACAACAAAAGGAACATGAGTATGTTTTCGTTTAGTGCAAAACAAATGGACAGTGATTTATGCAACAACTCTAGATGACCATAAATATTGTAAACAACCAAAGAGAAAAAAGCAATTGTTATATTTACAAAACTTAAATAGAATATAAAAAAAAAACTCTACCTGAAAGTCCTATTAGTTGGAAAATTTATTTATTTACACATTTTCCTGCATGTGTGTAAAGAAAGTATTTTAGAACATGAAATATTTTTGCTTAAAAATTCCCAAGTGACCAACTAAAATTAGAAAGATCAAGCTGAACAAATATTTAACCCGTAACAACTCAATTAATTTGAAAGGCTTCTTTATTCAAGCGGCCACCTCCAACTACCCTTCACTTTTATCTTGTTTTAATAAAAACTCAAACCCACATGCAGCTGCTTGACATAAATTTATTGGCACGAAATTGTTAAAACATGAAACTAACTTAACTGCTGCCAGCAAAAGGAATTAAAAGAGCAACAAAAAAAAACTTGGTATCCTTTTTTCCTTGTACTTTTTTTAGTTTTTCTTTCTCTCTATCATCGATGAAGTTTTTATTTGTGTTTAGTCATTCATTTATGGCGAAGAGTGTTTATTTTTATGGTTAAATCCCATGTAATCATCAAGACATTATTGTTATTATGAAATTTCTTCATTATCCTGTACTATTTACACACTTTCTCCTTCCTTTACTGCCTTGGTTGGCCACCTTATAGACTTCCTTCCTTTCTTCGATACAATGACTTGAAGAAAAGTTAAGAAGGAAAGAAAACAAAAGCGCAAACAACAACAGATACAAGTTGGCTAAAATATAAAGTAACTAAAAACAACAATAAACTTGTCATAAGAATACTGGCGGCTAAAATAGCGGCACAGTATTTCCAAATCAAAAAAGAGTCGCTAAAGCGAAAAAAAATCTCCAAAACGATTGTATAGGTCAATGTTCGTAACGTTATATTCAGAAAGAATTAGACGTGATCCCAGTGGTAAAAGGAAGCAGTATGGAGGCCTTATAGAAAGCATGCTAACACCTTCTTTTGGAAGGAGAAGTACTTCACGCTCCATTCCATCTTTATATCTTTTTTACACATGTTGTCATTGCGGGGAGGGTCTTCTTATCGCTTCTTCTGGAAGACCTGACAGAAGATCTTCTAGAAATGTCATTTTCAAGGGCTTCAAAAAGAAAAATGGAGGCACATTTTTTAATCTCGGTATTTTAATAGCGGCTGCTGTATTTTTTTTTAAATATTTTTTTAAGAGAAATAACACAATCAGGCAATTAATGCCTACTAGTTAATTAATTAATGTGTTACCTTCTTTGGGAAAGCGATAGTGTAGAGAGAACAGGTGGTGAAGTGGGAGAGAGACAGAAAGCTTAATTAATTTACAACTCTGCTATTGCGCGCTTTTTTTTGTAAAATAGTGTTGCCAGCCCCTCTCGTGTCAAGTAGAGGGATTGAGTTGTTTAAGGTGTATAGCCATTTTATTAGTTCTTTTACTTCGCCGACGGTTCTGCTATAGTACCGACGAAGGAGGGTGCTGTAATGTAAAGTGCATTAGGATATGTTAGTATTAATCGCTGCCGGTAGTGCCAAAGTGATCAGTGCTATTCCTTCATCACTTTAGCAGTCCAACAACAACCAACACAATACCATACCAATGTACATGAGAAAAATGCATGTTGTTGGCTTGCCTGAAACTAGTCTTGAACTCAAGACCTCAGGGTTTGTAGTCAAACGCGCTAACTACTCAGCCAACAGAACTTACTGTGATTTTTATTTCGAATTATTTCCTTCTGACATATGAGGCTAACTTCGTGTATGTATAAGTTCGTGTCTGTGTTTAAGTTAATTTGCTGTAGCATAAAAAGCATAATAGCGGCATGTGTATTGTCTCTTGTACGTAAATTTCAGTCTTATATACAAATTACTTGCGAAAAAAGAACATGAGAATGTTTGTTATTTCTAATGTACATTTTTTATTAAACAAAACGAAAAATCTAAAAATAGAATTCTCATTTCTCCTCCCTTCTAATAGAATGTATTTTCTTAGGGAGAGTCGAGGCCTTCTAAGAGAAGGTGTAAGTAGGCCTTCAAGAAGACATGAATTGAGATGGCCGTTCTAAAAATGCCATTTTGAAGCGTTTCAAAAAGCAAATGAAGGTAAGTTTGTTCACCTATTTTATTTTTATAGCGGCTTCTATATTTTTTATTAATTTTTTATTTCGAATTATTTCCTTTCATCTAAAATAATTTTTTTTGCTTATGAGGCTAAAGTTTCTGCATGTACATATTTATTAGAAAGAAATTCGACATACGAGTAAATAGTTTCGCTAGAATAAGTATAAGTTTATCACCTGCAACATAAACGGCATAAGAGCAGCATATATGATGTCTTTTGTACGAAACAAAATACGAGAATTTTTGTTTTTTCTAAAGTGCATTTTTTGATGAACAAAACGAAAAGTCTAATAATAGAATACTCCTTCCTCCTCCCTTCTAATAGCATGGTTTTTTTTTACGAAGAGTCGAGGACTTCTAAAGGAGGTATAAATACCCCTTCAAGAAGACATAAATTGAAAAGGCCTTTTTAGCTATACCGCTGGAATAAATCTTCCAAGGTACAAGAGAAAAATAAACATAACTATAGTTTTCAACGTACACAGCAGAACAGAACAACTTTTTTTTAAGAAGTGGCCAGAGTCCCATCGTCATGCTCGTATGTCATTGCTTATCACAAATTTTTAGATGTCTCGGTTGAATTTCATCACAATTCTTATATATACAAACTTTTTGAGAAAATCGTATACGAGAATTGTATCAGTACTAAACTGATGTTTATCACAATCAGGCGGCGATAAAAGGGGGATGGCATATTTCCCCCCACCACCAATTAAACGAATAAAATTCACCTAATTTCTATTCAGTTTTTAGAAGAAATTTTGAAAATATGGGGTATGTTTCAGATAAAATGAAAAAATCGAAAAGACGAAAAAAGCCGCCAAAACGGGTTAAGCGGAAAACCTTCAAACTCAAACAAAAAATCTAAAAAAATTGTAAAAACGAAAAAAACGGAAAAACCGTCTAAACAAACTTTCTGGTTATTAAGGGATTATAAAAGGTTTATAAAGCAAAAATCGATTATAAGCCTGTGATAAGAAAAAAATTAAAATCTGGAAAAAATTCTTACAAATCGCCAAAACGAAAAAATCGCAAAACCGAAAAAAATCGCCAAAACGAAAAAAGTCGCCAAAACTGGAAAAAAACTACTAAAGCGTCAAAAAATTACCAAAACGCCCTTTAAAACGAGAAAAAGCAAAAAACTAACAAAATTGTCCGACCTTAAAAATTCGCCAAATCTTAAAAACTCGCCCAAACGAAAAACAAAATCGCCTAAGCAGATTTTATAATTATTAAAGAGCTGTAAAAGGTTTATAACACAAATTTTTACTAAAAAATTATTTAACAAACCTTTGTTACAACGGAAACAAGCCGTCAAAATGAAAAAAAAACGAAAAAAAGAGAAAAAATCGCTAAAGCGGAAAGTAAATTATAAAACCGGCTGAACTAACCTTTATATCAACAGCAGAAAAATTATACATACGTCAACAGCAGCATAATACCTGAATATGCTTTGCGCTTAAGAGCGATGTATCTTAGAAAATAGCAACCATATCGGTCTGAAATTTCATGATATCTTTAACAAAAGTGATCTTGGCCTTATTCCGATATTTGAGTGGAATGACACAGCTTATATCAGAGATATGGCCACTTTTCGACATACATTTTATACGGAAATTTTTTTGTTTTATTATTTTTTTGTTGTACTGTTACTTAGTTTGTTTATATATGTATACAAATATTTCCATAAGGGGGAGAAATCGAAAAGTGACCATATCTCTGGACTAAGCCGTCCAATTTCACCTAAACATTGGGAAATGGCGAATACAACACTTTTGTTAAGGATATCATATCGATATAATTGCTACTTTCTAAAATATAGTGCTTTTAAAACTCATACCCAGACATGTTGCTGTTCACATAAAGGTTAAACGAAAAAATCCTTTAAAACAAAAAAAAAATCGAAAAAACTAAAAAAATCGTCAAAACGAAAGAAATCGGAAAGCCTCTATCAAACGAAAAAAAATTTCCATATTAGAAAATGTAGCGAAAAAGAACTGATTATATAATTACATAAGTATAGAAGGTTTTGGACTGGAGTAACGGAAAGTTGTTTCTTATATTCCAGTTTTCGATATATACCGTTATTTAAAAAATAAAGCAGTTGCATGACATACATATATTAACGGAACTGGAGAATGGCTTGTCCTATTCAGTTAAATAGAAATCGGAAATTCGACAGAAATATTATTTTGAAGCCATTCCAACATTATTTTTCAATCTGCTTAGTTCCTTTTCGGAATAGAAAAGTTTACTTTACAAAGTCTTTTAAATGTTTCTGCAAACTTTCTTTCACTTCTGCACACGCAAAGTTTACTTTGCAAAGTTTGTGTTGTTTTGTTGTTTTTTATAAACGACGAAAGAAGAACAAAGTAACTTTGAGAGAACATCAAAGTCTGCACTCACCTCCATCCTTTCTTCCCTTCTCTCTTTAGCAACTCAAGACTTTGCAAAGTAAACTTTGTTAGTGCGAAAGGTGACTTAGTAGCTTCAGAGATATCATGGAAATACCAAAAACTTCGCTCTTTTTCTATTATCATAAAGGTAAATGTTTTCCAAACAAAACGAGCCATATTTCATTAAAATCGATTAACAATTTTTAATTTTATTCACAATTAAGAGAGAGAGAGAGAGAGAGGGAGCTCAATTAAGAAAAATTTCTAATTTCATACAACACATACACACACTCAAATTAAAATGTTACTGTTGTATGAGAATCGTGATTTTCATCAAATTGAGTTCCCTCAATTTAATGTGAATAAAATTAAAAGATTTAAGTCGATTTAAATGCAATATGACTCATTTTGTTTGAAACGCATTTACCTATATATGCGACGTGAAGTCATGTCGACAATATATAAATATCATGTACATATATGATTTTTACTTCAATCGATCGTACTTTCAATAAAATTTAAATGAAAATTTCTTTCGATATCGAATGCCGTAATTTGTCGCCAGAATTTTTCGAATCAAGTTCAGTATTTTCAAAATCAAATTTAACATTTTTTTAAGCAAATTCGTCCTTAAGAAAATTCAATTCGAACTTTTTCAAACGAACATGTTCTGTGACCCCTTAAATTTAAATCTGAATGGAACTTGTTTCCAAAACGACCTAAGTCAAGGAAATTTTTCCCTAGAATATTTGTCTTATAATATTTTCTGAATTCGGGACACTGTGTCTGCTTTTGAAGCCGTAGTCTTTGTTTTACCAGGAAGGCTGTCGTTATGGGTTTTTGTCGCTGTTCTGAATGGTTGAGTACTTGTCTTAACATCCTCATTAAACGATTTGCACCAACAAAATTAGCAACATTTATTCACGCACATACAAACAAACACACAGACACACACACACAATTAAAACAACAACAAAATAAAAAGAAAAAGCGCAATAATAACAAACAAAAAACGAAAATAAAAACAAAAGTAAATAAGAAAGAATAGTCGTTAATATCTTTTTATGAACCTAAAGGGAATCGTTTAAACAAAAGTAAGTCCATGAAAAAATAATACTCCATCCAACGAGGAAAATTACTCTTGAGAAACTTGGAAAAAATAAAAGACAAATTCACACAACTGCAAAAAAATTCATGCTCCTTGAAATACAATGAATTAAATGGCCAGATAAATATCACTGCTAAGCTATTGTCCACCTAAAATGGTCTTTCTATTTCATACAATGCCTGTCTGTCTGTCTGTCTGTCTGGCTGTTAATGCAACAGCTCAGCCCCTGCTGTAATAGCAGCACATTCAGCAGTTAACACCACAATTTAATATGAAATTGTGAAGAAGAGGACATTCTAACGAGCAATTAGATTTCATTTCTTACTGGGGAATTAATTGCTCTATTTTTGCAATATTCTATTCCATTTATTGCTATAAATATATAATGTAAGGAGGCTCTGTCATGTAAACGGGGGCAGGGGCAGAGTAGAACAGATTGTTTGGCTCGTTTAAAGACAATTTCAACCAACATCTGGAATTTGTTTAGTTTATTTCTTTTTATTAACAATTATCCAATAACCAATGTTACACTTAATGTGAAGAGTCCTGCTGCCAAAGGAAAACACAATCATAATCTTACAGTTCACACTACTTGACATTATAAGCACCTTTTGCGATGGCAAATAAATGTATCGAGGCTAAAAGCAAAGTAGTCAACCTTTTTTGCTGACGATAGTTTTTGATGTCATTATTTTTTATGGCAAATTGAAAAAATGAAGTGAAATTTTATTTAAGAGTTGGTTGTATCCAATTACATTCATGTAGGATTTGGTTTTCCGTGTAAATCGACTATGGGAAGCTTAATGAACGCCATACACGTAAGAATCCTTAATCTAATTTCGCTCTTTAAACAAAAATATGTTTTTCAAAATGCGACAAATGCAAAATTGTTTAAATGCGAATAGTATAGAAAATTTATATAAATAAATTCAGTAAAGTGCGACTTTCACTCGCACTTTACTGAAGGGCTCCCTCCGTACGAGTTCTCAATTTTTGGCTTTGGCGATTTTGTTCTTGGGAACTTTTTAATTTTTGCGTGCTACTTCGTCTTAAGGTATTTTTTGTTTTGACGTACTTTTCCGGCAATTTTTTTAGTTTTAGTGATTATTTTTTTTATTAATATGATTATTTCGAACGTACATATTTGTTTGTGAATCCAAATTGATTACTAGGCTAAGGTTCGTAACCTTATATTCAGAAAGAAATGGACATGATTAATATGCCAAGGAACAAGGTAAAAATTAACATCAACTTAATTTTTTAACGTACACAGCAGAACAGAGTAGCGCCACTTTCGGAAGCAACTACCCAGCGGTAAATGGAAGGAGTAAAGAGGCCTTCTTAAGCCCTAATCTAGTAGTCTGTAGTATTCCCACTCCCATTACATATTCATTTCTTTTATACACGCAGACCAAGGCCATCCTCGACCCATTACTCAGCAGGCCTGGTCTGGGAAGGTCTGTTAAAAATGAAATGGAGGTACATTTTTCAATCTGAGTACTTTTATAGAGGCTTCTATATTTTTGATTATCGTGATGTTTTATTCCGAAGTCCTTTTCATCCAAAGTAATTTTTTTAAACATATGAGGGAGGCTAAATTTCATGTATTTATTTGGAACGAATTGAACATGATGTACACTCTAAAACATTACCTCAAATTTACGATCATATATTGTCTAAATTTGTGTTTAAAATTTCTCCTTGTCTAAAATTGCAACGATTTTTTAGTTATTTTATTAAAGAAAAAACCTTTCAAATTAAACATATTTAGTCCAAGTGGAAAAAATGTAAAATAAAGTATAATACGGCTATGGCTGAATTTTAGATATGTCAGGCTATCAGTCAGTAGGTCGGGGTTCAGACCTGCACGCAGCCAATCGCTTTTTTTAGTAAAAACATTTTGTTCAAAAATAATGCGTGTGTAATTTTAGGTCGATAATAACCTGTGAAGTGTTGCCGACTATTATCGACCTAATTTTCAATAAAAGTGTTTTAGAGTGTAGTACCTACAACATAAACGACATAAGAGCAGCATGTATGATGCCTCTTGTACGTAAATTTCAGTCTTATACACAAATTATTTGCGAAAAAAGAATACCAGAATGTCTGTTATTTCTAAAGAACATTTTTTATTAAACAAAACGAAAAATCTAAAAATAGAATACTCCTTCCAAAACCAGTGTAGATGCCTTCTAGAGGGCCTGCCTTAGAAAAAACTTACTTTTGGATCTTAAATTCTGGTCTTGGAAGGCCTGTAAAAAGGCCTGTTTAGTGAATGCCTCGTAAGTTTTACCGCTGGGTACACTTCCATCGTCAGTTCTCACGTGTATTTTGCTTATCACTACTTGTCAGGTGGCTCTGTAGAATATGATTTCAATTCTTATATATATTTACAACTTTTTCGTGAAAATTGAATACGAGAATTAGATCACTTAAGTTGATAATAATCTTGGTTTATTTTTCTTCATTCCCATTTTTCTTTCTTTTTTGTTTTGTTTTGGTGCTTTTTTCGTTTTTGTGTTTAAAGGGTTCCGTACACCAAAAGTGTAAAGGAACCCTATTGTTTTCGCTACGATATCCGTCTGTCTGTCATTTTCTCGAGAACCGTAAGAGCTACGAGCCTGAAATGTTCACAGAATATATAGAGCTTTGGCCGCTACAACAACAACAAATATTATTATTATTATTATCTTTTATTAATAGATAGGTATAAAAATGTAACATAAATTTTATGAATTAATTAAACGTATTGAATTTTAATACCTAAATTTAAACTAATCTTGTAAACCAGATTAGAAACCATAATATACCTTATAATCCCCCTTATTCCGTAACTATCTGTCGACGTCACGTCCAGACAATACAAAAAAAAATTGGCACTTGTCTACTCGCTGTCGACAAAAATTTACTACTATTAACAGCCTCTTCCCATTTTCTATGCCTTAGAGATTAGTAAGTGGCTGTCAGTGTTGTCGATGGCGAGTGGAAATGTACCAATTTTTTGGTATTGTCTTGACGTGACGTCGAAAAATAGTTACGGAATAAGGGGGAGTATTTAATATTTGTAATGAAATTAAATTTATGTACATGTTTAGTTTTTACAACAACAAATATATGATAGTTTAAAATTAAAGAGTGTTCTAAAGCGAGCAACGAAACATGTTGAAATAGTAATGTAATATACAGACACTTACTTATATATAGACATTTGAAATTTTGAAAGTTAGTGTTAGTGTATTCTGCATAATAGACTACTCCAATTAACACTGATATTTAAAACAATAAATATTAAAGGGCGTTCTATCAGTTAATGCAATTTTGACTATGTAATTTAGACAATTGCTGTATCTTGGAAACCGTAAGAGGCAAGTTCTTGAAATTTTAAAAAACGCTAAAGCCAAAAAATTCGCTTAAACTAAAAATATCGTTAAATTAAGTAAAGTGCGACTTTGGCTCGCACACGAAGGGTTCCGTACGAATACACACATGAATGTATATCCCTTTTTGTTTTTGACACTTTTGTCATTTTGGCAGTTTTTTCGTTGTGTTTAATTTTTATTTTTTTTATTTTTGGTATTTTTTGTTGTTTTTGGGTTTTTTTTATTTTGGCGCTTTTTCCACTTTCGTGATTTTTCATTTTTTCTGGCGATTTTTCGTTTTTTGCAATCTTTTTGTTTTTTGCCGCTTTTATCGTTTTTGGGGATTTTCTTCGATTTTTTTTTTAGTTTTTTTTTTAGTTTTAGCGATTTTGTTTTGTTTGACACTTTTTTCGTTTTGGCGATTTTTTTTTTGGTTTTTGACGATTTTTTTAGTTTTGGTGCTTTTGTTTATTTTTGCGCTTTTTTTCGTTTTTGTGATTTTTATCATTTTTGGCGATTTTTTCATTTTTTGATGATATATTTCGTTTTAGCGATTTTGTAGTGCTTTTTTTCGTTTTGACGACTTTTTTCGGTTTTTGACGTTTTTTTTAGTTTTTTTGGCAACTTTTTAGTTTTGGTAATATATTGCATTTTAGCGTTTTTTTCGTTTTAAAATTTTTTAGTTTTGAGTTTTTTTAGCTGTAGCGTTTTTTAAAATTTCAAGATTTTACATCTTATGGTTTCCAAGATAAAGCATATTGTCTAAATTACATAGTAAAATTACATTAACTGATAGAACACCCTTTAATTGTTATTGTTTTAAATATCGGTGTTAATTGGTGTAGTCTATTCTACAGACTACACCAATTAGCACGAACTTTGAAAATTTAAAGTGTCAATATATAAATGTCTGCATATTACATTAGTATTTCAACACTTTTCGTTGTTCGCTGTAGAACACCCTTTAATTTTTAGCTGTCATATATTTGTTGTTATAGCGGTCAAAGTTTTACATATCCTGTGAAAATTTCAGGTCCGTAGCTTTTACGGTTCCCGAGAAAACAACCTGTGACAGACAGACAGACAGACGGACAGAAAGACGGACAGCGTAGCGAAAACAATAGGGTTCCTTTACACTTTTGGTGTAACGGAACCCTAAAAACGAAAAAATGGAAATAAATCGCCAAAACGAAAAAAAGCGCCAAAACAAAAAGCGCCAAAATTAAACAAAATTCGCCGAAACGAAAAAATTGACAAAAACAAAAAAAAAATCGCTAAAACTAAAATAAATCGCTATTTCGCAATTTTTTTAAATTTTGGAATTTTTTACTTTTAGCGGTTTTTTTTTAGCGATTTTTTCGTTTTTTTGCGATTTTTTCGTTTTTATTTTTTAGTGATATTTTCGTTTTGTCGACTTCCTTTCGGATTTTCGTTCCATTACTTGAAAGGATACCCTTTAGTTATTAATTTTGTATGTTTCAAGAGTCTAATTATTACTGTTTATGAGATACAGCTAAATTTCAAAATCATACAACCCGATAGACTCATTCAATATTTAATTTGTTTCTTTTTAGCTTTCGTCACTGGTGCCTTTAAAATTCTGCACTAGCTGTGAAAGTTTAAACAGTTTTCAGTATTTAGTGGTGCAGTCTGGATAATAATGCATTATTTAAATTTATTTTTTATTCAATCTCTAGGTATATTAAAATTTTTTTTTCAAAAAGTATGTATCTCATTCCAAAAATTTCTTTACAGGGAATTTTTTTGCCAATAATATGAAGCAGAATGACTACTATATAAATATATAAGCCTATTAAATCTTAAATACTGACTTAACCATAACAACTCTTAGCCATAACATTAATTTTGATCTAAATATTATTATTTTTTTTAAATCATGTCTTTCTTAATTATGTACTCTTAAAAATCGTATAATAATAACTATACCATTTTAAAATTCGTTTATACGTTTTATACAAGTACGTAGTACATTATTATTTTACCAATTATAATTCCGCAAAAACAAACTTAAGGTGGCATATAAAAATTATATAAAAAGGGGTGGTGGGATTAAGAGATCTTGATTATTCCAAAAGAGGGGAGTAACATCAACTCTTGCATGTGTAAGATTATAAAAATAAAAATCTTTCTTTCTACAATTAAAATGACGTAAAAATACCACTTGGCATAAATTAACTAAAAAATTAAGCGCCCCACGGCTGGAGAAACAAAATACCTAGAGAAGAGGTATGAAGATTTAAAAGGACTAAAATATTTCGTGGATTAACATGCATAAAATGTTTATATATTAAAAATAAAATAACATTAAAGAAAGTTTGAAATAAAACAAAACTCGTTGAAATTGTAACGTGTACACGAGTAGAAAGGATAACGACAATTAAAGCTAGAACGATTCAAGGAGCAGACGTACAATAATTTCTCAAATATTCTTTAGACTGGTGTAGATATTTAACTACATTCAAATTTACATTTCTAGAGTAAAAAGTTTAAAGGATTGTAGCCTACAAAAGTAAAGCAACCCATTAAGAAAGTATTTATTTAGCTCTAAAGGTTGCCTTTTTCAAAAACACTTTTCTAAAAAGTACTTTTTTTAAAAGGTGTTTTTAAAGGTCCTTTTTTTAAAAGGTATTTTTTTTAAAAGCTACTTTTTTCAAAAGGTACTTTTTTAAAAGGTACTGTTTTTAAAAGGTACTTTTTTAAAAGGTATTTTTTTAAAAGGTACTTTTTTAAAAGGTACTTTTTTTAAAAGGCACTTTTTTAAAAGGTACTTTTTTTAAAAGCTACTTTTTTAAAAGGTACTTTTTTTTAAAGGTACTTTTTCTAAAAGGTACTTTTTTTAAAAGGTACTTTTTTTAAAAGGTACTTTTTTTAAAAGGTACTTTTTTTAAAAGGTACTTTTTTTAAAAGGTACTTTTTTTAAAAGGTACTTTTTTTAAAAGGTACTTTTTTTAAAAGGTACTTTTTTTAAAAGGTACTTTTTTTAAAAGGTACTTTTTTTAAAAGGTACTTTTTTTAAAAGGTACTTTTTTTAAAAGGTACTTTTTTTAAAAGGTACTTTTTTTAAAAGGTACTTTTTTTAAAATGTACTTTTTTTAAAAATTACTTTTTTAAAAGGTACTTTTTTTAAAAGGTAGTTTTTTTAAAAGGTACTTTTTTTAAAAGGTACTTCTTTTTAAACAGCTTTTTTTAAAAGGTACTTTTTTAAAACTACTTTTTTTAAAAGTTTTTTTAAATGTACTTTTAAAAGGGGCCTATTTTAGAAGTTACTTTTTTTAAAAGCGACTTTTTTACAAGGCACTTAAAGGTACTTTTTTATGTTTATATTAAAGGAAAGGGCGATTACTTTTGTCACACAGTTATTTTAATGTTAGTAACTTTTCACCGCTATCGCAACTCGGTTCAGTTGAGTTCTGTTCAGTCATGTTAATCAGTTTATTATAATTATTTGTTACAAATTGTTAAGCTTTGCACGAACTTTGCCAAGGAATTAACATAAACAACGTTATACTTTAAGCACATAACACACTTTAGTTCACACACACGGATACACTATTGTACTCTTGCCTCTGACGCACACTATGATAAAATGTTAAATGTGACATCTAAATTAAAGTACAATAAACAGTTAAAAAGAATTCCAAGGAATATAAATTCAAAGGGATAAAAAGTTTTTAAGCATACGAACAAGAGTTGAAGCCACCTACCAACTAACTACACCACACACACACACGCACACACACACCTCATACGGAAAGAGCCAGGACCTCATACATATTCTTTCGTTTAATTCTTTAAACAATTAAAATTAAAAAACGTTGTCATATTTAAGTATTTTTCGAAATTTTATATGACATTTAAATTATACAGGTGGTTGAGAAGAAATTAAGAGGAATAAACGACTAAAGGAAGTTTAAATTTTTGATACGATTAGAAAAGATATTAGTTGGGAGATAAAGTAATGTAGATATAGGCTATGGATTTTATAACACTCTCTCAAAGCTTTACAAATGATTGGACATTACACTGTATAACATAAAAGTTTTCTACTTTGCACGTTGCTATAATGAATGAGCATAGGAAATCTTATAACCCTTACGCTTAAGGTACAAACACAATGAGCAATTTTTTCGACCATTTTAACCCTATAACACTTCGCTAAGGGTGCAAAAACTACCCTTTAACGTCGATATAGTGGCCGAACTGTCCTACCGAATAGGGTGGATACTAGGCTACAATTTTCATATGGTCCACATGGGCTACAAGTAAAGATGTGTCCAAATATGACCAAAATCTCTCAGAGATAGTAAAAAATTTACTTAAGTTCATTTTTTAAAGTTATGCAAAAAAATTCACAAATACAATTGAACAATGCGACTTATATTTTCGAATAGTGTAGATCCTAGGCTAAAATTTTTATACTGTCATCTATCTTAGTTTTTCCAGAAATCGGAAAATCCTCCAGAGAAATAGTAATAAGTTGAAACAGAAACATATTTAGAAAGCGAAAACATATTTAAAAAGTAGAGTATGCAAAAACCGGAATTTTTCATGAGACCGGTTCTGGAACTATTCGAAAAATAATAGCTTTATTGAAAACGCCGCTTTCGAATACGGTTTGTGCAAATAAACCGGGTTTTTTTTAAATTTATGTGCAAATTTTATTTTTTTAATTTTGCGAAAAATCTTTATAATATTGTACATATTCATGTGATCTTTTCCTTGAAATAAGTTGTTTCAAAGAAATTTAATTACACAGGCTATCAGCCAAAAACATTTTAATGGACATGTCTAATATTTGGATCAATAAAAAACGAAAAAATGCATGAAACAATTACGTGCAAAATATCCTGAAGTAATTTTATGAGTTGATCAACTCTTTCAGAGTTATTCACAAATTAACACAATTTTTCTTTAAGGAAACTCATAAAAAATTTAAAAATGCAAACACCTGTTATTTATAGGTGTCTTACAAACAAAATAAGCCATACATCTTGACAATCGATGGGCAAATGTTGATTTTATTAGCAATTAAGTAAACACACTTAAAAAGTAATTTCGTTTCAATTTTTTTTTCAAACAAAAAATAAATTTATTTCCCAAAGAAGTTTGAATGAAAACGCTACAACCGATTTGGATGATTATTTTTGTTTGTTGTTGTTGTATTCAGAACCTCAGGACGAATCTTGTATGAAAAAAAAAATTTTGGAAATGCTACTAATGAGGTAAAATTTCGGTCTTTCGGTAAATGATATTTCTAATATTCGTTTGAAATCTATTAGAAGTTAAAGTAATTGAACGATATTTATAAAATTCTCAGTTTGTTACTAATTGTCCATAAAGTAGAGCACGCAATAAACTTTTTGATATGTAAGGTCAGACGAGTCGGTAAACCATCGGCACTATTCGTTTTCTTCCCACACGGAAACACAAAAATAGCGTTTATCGTCAAACATTACGATAAAAGCATTAAAATCAATTTCGACTCGAACAACTGATTGAGCGAAACCAGATCGAGCAGCTAGTTTTTTCATAAATAAGGCGGTAAGTTTTAATGCGTTATCAATACACAGAAAAAAGTATCACCAAAAAAATGTTAAAACAAAAGTTTGTCTAAAAAAAATTTTATTTTCATTAAATGTTCTTTACATAATCACTGAATTGTTTGTTTCACTCTTATTTAGGACGCAAATACCAAAAGCAACAAGAAAAAGAAAAATTAACCCCGATGACGACATACACACAAATAACAACAACAACAATGATAGCAAAAGGAGTGCGATTTTACCAAGTTTGTTTACTGAAGATTTTTGAGTGAATGAATTCGTTAATGTTGTTGCATAAATTCTCATTCATTTTTCTGAAGTCTTTAGATAAACAGTCAGACTTGAACACATTTAACAAAGTGAAATTCAATAAGTGCTTAATGGATGATAATGACCGAGACAAAAATTTTGTTTGATATATTACAAAAAATCCAGTAAATATTTTGTTTAATATTTTTTAGTACATATTTTTAGAATAATTCTTTTATAAATTCATACAAAAATATTGTTTGATATTTTTCAAAAAACCCAGTAAATCTTATTGTTTGATTTAGTAAATTGTTTTGTTTATAATTTGTAAATATTTTTAGACAAATTGTTTTATAGAGTTAAGCAATATGTTCACTGATAAAAACACGATTTTTTTTTCAAAGAAATTGTTGAGATATTTTTGTCTATATTTACAAATTTGTTTGTAGGTCCATTGCTAGACAAAATATTTACTATTTCATTGAATTCCTTTACAAAAAATTGAACTTAGTTTTTTTCTGTGTAGTAATTAAGGTTTCTGTTTTAAAACAAATAACCAATTGCTTTAAAAAATGCTTTCAATAGGTTTTGGAGAAATAACGTCAGTATGTACAAATTTTTTTGTATGTATTTGGTTTGATAAATTTAATGAGGTCTAATATATATTTTTTAAATAATCCCCGCTATTATGAAAGGCGACGTCGACGTCACATCAACACGACAGTAAGCAATTGTCACTTGTCTACTCATTTTCGACTACAATTGACTACTATTGACAGTCTCTTTCTATTTTCTGAAGCTTATGAGATTAGTCCAGCATGTTAATATTAATCAATTGTTGCCGACAAAGAATAGACAAGTGACAATTTTTTGATGTCGTGTTGATGTGACGTCGATGTCGCCTTTCACAATAAGGGGGAATACTATAAAAATAATTATGGGACAGCATGACGAAATTTTAACGGATTTTTTAGCATACATATTTTTAATTCAACTTGAGGTAGAATAAACGCTCGCTAAAATAAATGTTTGAAAAAGTGGAAAAAAATACAATTTTTTTTCAACAAAATCTAGAAAATCATTTTCCGTGAAAAACCCGGTGTAATGACGTAAGGGTTTACGTGAAAACATATTTAAATCGGCATATTTATTTATTTTCCGTGAAAAACCCGGTGTAATGACGTAAGGGTTTACGTGAAAACATATTTAAATCGGCATATACTCACTTCAGCAACAGCACTCCAGCCAAAGAATATGTTTTCCAAATTTAGTTTAATTATTTATGAACAAAAATTGATAAACAAAAGTAAAAAAATTAAATATGTACTGCAAAAAGGTTATGGATCCTAAATAGCTGGACTTTTAACAAAAAAAAAACAGCTAATTGAATAGTTAAATGGCAAACTTTTGACATGTTCAAATATGTATGGCCTGGCCCCACTCCTCTAAAGAATTAAAAGTAATACATCTTAATTCTTCTAACAAAAGTGTATAATAAAGATGTAAATTAACTTTGTCTCAAAGAAACAACCACAAAAAGTTGATTTGCCATTTAAGTAAAAAAAGATATAATTTTCTTAGCAAAAAGTTTTTGAAGAAAGTGTTCTTTTTTACCTCAAGAAATTTGATAGTTTTTCTCTGCTTGAAAAAATAGTAATAAAGTTTTTGTCAAACTAATTTATATTTTATTCAAACACAGAATAAAACCTGGAGTTTTAATCAAAAAAGCAAATAAACTTATAATTTTGAAAGAAGAGTATAATGTGGCTGAGGCAGTGAACGAGTAGTTTTCCCTCATACTTTATATGCTGACAATTAAGAAATTAAGTTGCCACTTAAGTTAACTGTCAGTTTGACAGTCAGACATCTTGTTTCGTGAGCAAAAGTATGAATTGTTTACATTATCAACAGTCTAACACCTTTAGAAAAGTTGGGAAAAAAAGAAGTTTTTTTTATCTTCCTTCTGGCAAAATTACAAAATGTAAATGTTGTGAAACCACCTGCCTGCCTGCCTGCCAACCTGCTTTACTGCCTCACTACCTGACTTTCTTTGTAAGCGTGTCTCCATTATAAATGCCACTCATAATTAAATCAAATGTTTGTCTGCCTCCATTAATACAACATACGAGTATGTTTGTATGTATATGTAAGCATATGAGTGTGTGTAGTTTGTAATAGTAAATACGTGGAATAAGTTTATCGAAAACTTTTAACTTTTCCAACATTAAGACAACCTCCTCCACAAAACCAACTAAAATTGTCTAAATAAAACTTTATCGCTACCTGTAGCTGTATTTTTTGTTGCTGGTAGCATTTCCTTTTCCTCTTTAAGTTCCCCCCGGGGGAAGGAAGGAAAGTAGTTGCAATTTCTAAATATCAATTCAACAATTTGCATGAAATACTCGTAGTTTCCATTCATAATATTCAAATGAATATGTTTACCTTCTTGTGCTTCATTATCCTGGCGCAAAGTGTTTCATCTGCCAGTATCACTAACAAATAAATACTATCATTTACTGAGTTCACAAAAAACTTTATTTTATTTCATATGTCACATCAACTGTCACGGTTTATAATGGGAATGTGTTATTTGTTTAAATATGTTTTTTGTTATTTGTATATAAATATTACTCATATAACCAGGATTTTAGCTTAAACATCCTTTGATAAGAATACGATATGATAAGACAGATTTTCAAGTAAAATAACTTTTAATTAAAATGAAATATGGAAGTTTCATAATATTTTATAATTAAGGTTAATAGAAAAGTTTTTGTTCGACATTGGAAATCCACAGTAAGAGTAAATACCCTGTCGGAAACTAAGTTAACTTTAAATTAACTGTAAGCTAACTATTTCGCAACTAGTGCTGACTGACACTTGGATTACTTTCCAATGGAGGCAGCTAACTATTGCACGCCTCATAAGCGAAGCGTTGAGGGGGGTACTACTCTCACTTCACGCGAAACTACTAATTTTTCAAACTTAAAATGGCTCTATTATTATCATATTTGCACTTGTAAAAAATATATACACACACCTATTAAGAAAAAATACTATTTTTAACACACATGACACTTATGTATAACATCATTTTTAGGGTTCCGATACACCAAAAGTGTAAAGGCACCCTATTATTTTCGCTACGCTGTCCGTCCGTCTGTCTGTCACAGGCTGTTTTCTCGGGAACCGTAAGAGCTACGGACCTGAAAGTTTTAACAGATTATGTAAAACTTTGACCGCTACAACAATAAATATGTATATGACAGCTAAAAATTAAAGGGTGTTCTAAGGCGAGCAACGAAAAATGTTGAAATACTAATGCAATATGCAGACACTTATATACATAGACACTTTAAATTTTCAAAGTTCGTGTTAATTGGTGTAGTCTGTAAAATAGACTACACCAATTAACATCGATATTTAAAACAATAAAAATTAAAGGGTGTTCTATCAGTCAATGTAATTTTACTATGTAATTTAGACAATCTGCTCTATCTTCGGAACCGTAAGAGCTACGGACCTGAAATTTTCACAGAATATGTAAAACTTCGGCCGCTACAACAACAAATATATGACAATTAAAAATGAAAGGGTGTTCTAAAGCGAGCAACGCAACATGTTGAAATACTAATGTAATATACAGACACTTATATATAGACACTTTAAATTTTCAAAGTAAGTGCTAATTTGTGTAGTCTGTAGAATAGACTACACCAATTAACACCGATATTTAAAACAATAAAAATTAAAGGGTATTCAATTAGTTATTGTAATTTTGACTATGTAATTGAGACAATATGCTGTATCTTGGAAACCGTAAGATGTGAAATCTTGAAATTTTAAAACACGCTAAAACTAAAAAAATCCAAAATTAAAAAAATTTCAAAACGAAAAAAAACGCAAAAATGAAAAAAGCGCTTAAAGGAAAAAAGCGCCAAAGTTAAAAAAATCGCTAAGACGCAATATATCACCAAAATTAAAAAGATCGCCAAAAAAACTAAACAAACGTCAAAAATCTAAAAAGTCTTCAAAACGAAAAATCGCTAAAACTAAATAAATCACCAAAAAATTAAAAAATCGCAAAAAAATGAAAAAAATCACAAAAACGAAAAAAAAAACGCAAAAACCAAAAAATAAATCGCCAAAACGAAAAAAGTGTCAAAACAAAAAAAATCGCTAAAACTAAAAAACCACAAAAAACCGAAAAAATCCCCAAAAACGAAAAAAGCGCCAAAACTGAAAAAATCGCCACAACTAAAAAATCGCCAAAAGTAAACAAATCGGCAAAAAAACAAACAAAAAATGCAAAAAACGAAAAATTGCCAGAAAATTTAAAAAAAAGTCACGAAAAGCGCCACAACAAAAAAAAAACAACGAAAAATACTTAAAAAATAAAAAACGAAAATTAAACAAGAAAGCACAACGAAAAAACTGCCAAAATGGCAAACGGGGCAAAAACAAAAAGAGATATACATATGTGTATTCGTACGGAACCCTTCGTGTGCGAGCCAAAGTAGCACTTTACTTAATTTATTATTATTTAAACTAATTAAAAAACTGTTTAAAAAAGTTCTGTCTTGGACGTCCGTTTATCTGTATATACGCATCCTGTATGTGGTCACGATAACGACCGAAAGACTTCACTAATCGAGTCCTTTTTTTCTTTTTACTCTGCAGTATAATTAGGAATAGAAGCCTATTTAATTTCACGGTCTAAATGATGTTCCAAACTATTTTAAAATTACGATGTCCTAGGAGATAGTCAGTTGTCCCACTGTGAACTACTTTTCAACTAACTGAAAGTTAACTTTATTTAAGTCACCTAGTAGCTAGTACATTTGCAAAAAGTTTTAAAGTCAACGCGCTGACCACCCAGCTAAGGTACCATTTAAAATAATAACAGCGATAAGTAAATAAAGTAATAAAGTAAAGTTATTGGCTCTCACCAAATCCGATTATGTACTCAACTTAAGAATAGATTTTGGGGTCAGTCCTGGATTGCATTGTAGTTAGCTTTTAGTTAGTCTACACTCTAAAACAATACTTCAAATTTACGATCATATATTGTCTAAATTTGTGTTGAAAATTTCTCCTGGTCTAAAACTACATCGATTTTGCAGTTATTTTATTATGGAAAAAACCTTTCAAATTAAACATATTTAGTCCAAGTGGAAAAAATTTAACACAAAGTATAATACGGCTATGGCTGAATGGTAGATACGTCAGACTATCAGTCAGGAGGTCGCGGTTCAAACCTGCACGCAGCCAATCGTTTTTTTTTAGTAAAAAATATTTTGTTGAAAAATAATGCGTGTGCAATTTTAGGTCGATAATTATCTGTATGTTGCCGACTATTATCGACCTAATTTTCAACAAAAGTGTTTTAGAGTGTAAAAAAAGTTAACTATAAGTTGATTATTTTAGTAGTCGTCTAGGGACTTTCCGACAGGGTAGTCTCTATCCCAGCAAAAAATATTCGACATTTAGACGCACTAAAAACTATTAGAAGCAATGCATTGCATACACTCTAAAACATTACTTCAAATTTACGATCATATATCGTCTAAATTTGTGTTGAAAATTTCTCTTTGTCTAAAATTACATCGTTTTTGTAGTTATTTTATTAACGAAAAAACCTTTAAAATTAAACATATTTAGTCCAAGTGGAAAAAATTTAACTTAAAGTATAATACGGCTATGGGTGAATGGTAGATACGTCTGACTATCAGTCAGGAGGTCGCGGTTCAAACCTGCACGCAGCCAATCGCTTTTTTTAGTAAAAACATTTTGTTCAAAAATAATGCGTGTGTAATTTTAGGTCGATAATAATCTGTAAAGTGTTGCCGACTATTATCAACCTAATTTTCAACAAAGGTGTTTTAGAGTGTATTTAAGAACAAATACTTCCAAAAATGCTACTACAAATGCACTAAAGTTTGCAAAAGACCACGAACGAACAGGCACGAACACTTGTTTTGACGATAATTTTAAAATGCAAAAAAATATAGGCAAAGCATTTAAGATTTAACTTCTCTCACTGACAACAGTGCTTCTTGGAAGCACTAACGTAAGCGAGAACCTTAAAGGACACGGTCAAAATGCTTGACAAGCATGTTAATAGTATGAGTGAAAATTTGAAAATCAAAAAGGGTGAATTCGTAAATGCAGTAAATTTGTGCAACCGGTCTGCAAACTATTGCAACAGTAATAAAAGTGATGCCGTTGTAGCAGCAATCTATGGCAGCACTGTCAAGTTTTTGTATAAAGACAATTGTGACGAAAAAAGTATTCGCCAGTGCTTGTTTTCGAGCGCAGAACTTTGATTATTGCACAAATAATGAATTTACGAACGTACCCAAAATGAAGATTTTTTGGCATGCTTGCTGTCACATGCTTGTGCGTGTATAGTGTTAACCCATCAAGCCTGAATAAATTTTCTTTATTTAGCGACTTTTTTATTTTTTACCAAACAAACGAACAGCTCAAAATTAAACTAAAAATGAATGCTTGGTAGGTCATCAAGCATAAAAATTTCACACAGCAAGCACACGAACACGAGTTTGACATAAAGCGTTTGGACCGTGTCCAGACCCTTTAAAAAATATGTTTTACGATTCTATGCACGAACAGTACACACACATAAAATATGCACGAACAGTACATTTTAAAAACAACGCAAAGTAAATAATTTTAAGATAATAGTCCAATCCACAATCTTGTGCAAATGGTCTTGCATCGTAGCATTTACAAAATGGTATAGTACAGGGATGATAAATGAAAAAATTCATTTCGTACCAATGAGCTTCTAAAATAGTACTTTTTCGGCTCAAATAGTACTAAAATCTTTATGAATTTAAAAAAATCAACGATGTTCATACCGTGGACACAATTTTAGAAATATTTTGTTTTTGCTCTACTGAAAAAATCAGATTTAAGACATACGCCTTTATTCAAGAAAACCAATGATTTGTTTACAGAATATGGAGTTTGACATTAAGCTACTCCATCAGCATCGCTGTTGATATTTGTCCTTGCTCACTAACAAATAAATATCCCTGAAGAAAGCCAGGGGCCAAGTGTCTCCAAGTCACCACTTTTGTCAACAAGTTTGGTGACTTTTTGGGACGTTGTAAACGAATCGTCTACACTTTTTATTTCAGCTTTAATGAGAAGAGAAGTTTTTAACAGCTACAAAACGATATTTTATGGTCTCATTTTGATGTGTTGAAAATATATGCGGTTGAACGGAAAACTAAAAATTTTCATAAAAAATCTTGTCTTAGCTGGTAAAAAGTTTCATATGTGTTGACTAGAATCAGTAAAATGCACTAGTGAATCTCTGGTACCAGTGCCTCCATATGGTCCCATAAGAACCACCTGGTCTATAGTAAGTCAACAGTTCCGATGTCAGTAGTGGAATCTCAATGACAAGCACATGTTAAATGTCTATAGCACAGAACATTGGCTGGGTACAATTAGTCAGTAGTTCTGGTGACAATGTCAATAGTGAATCAGTACAATTTTACTATCGACATTTCCTGCAGGGATTATAAGCTGTTCTCTCAAGTACACAAATCCACTCGCGAAATAACCGCCTAAGTAAACTAAAGAGAGAATTAAGTTAAGGCCCAAAGTAGAGATAAATTATTATTGAATAATCAATGGATACCACCCGACAAATTGGGAAAATTTGCAAATAGTACCAAATGAGTCACGGGGGTACCATCGTAATATTTTGGTTTCAATAGTACCAAAAAAAGTACAATTGTACCAACTTTATCATACCTGGTATAGTATATTTATACTCACCACTAACAAATGTTAAGTGGTGAGTATCAATATGCAATACCATTTTGCAAATGCTACGATGCAAGACCATTTGCACAAGATTGTGAATTCAGCTAATGCATTTGTAGGAGTAAGCTTATGGTAACTTCGTGCTGCCGGCTTGCAGCAGTGACTTTGGTTGAGTGGTTGGTGCATTGGATTTCAAATCAGAAGGTGTTTAGTACGATAGTAGCTGAAGTTAAAATAACAAACAGTGAGTAAAAAATACAAAATTAATAATTAAAGATAAGAAATATTAAGCCTTCAAGATATGATGTTAGCCCATTTGTGAACACGTCCATCCATCATCCCCGTCAATCTATATCGAATCATTTTTCCACTATATTTGCAGTTTTAGTGCTGAAAATTTTTAAGATTTTCAGCACTAATACAAGCATTTTGTGGATACAGAAACTATTCTAAGCGGCTCATCGAGAACAAAAATCATGCATTATAAAAGCGCAATTGCAAGTGATTCCGTTTTGTTGTCTCCCTTACATAAATGCTTCCTGCAAGCAATACTTTTTGCTGGGTGGGCTCGATTTTTCTTAACGAAAAATATTTATGTATGGAAATAAAAACTTCCAACCAAAAAATCAATGGCTATAAATTAAATTAAATCCACTTTAGCACAAATATTTATTATATTGTAAAGAAATAAAATCAACAATTTAGTACAAAACAAAAAACTCATATTAACAAAACTGTTTTTAAAATTAAACAAATCTCCGATCATTATCTAAAGTGTTTTTCTTTTATTTTGTTTGTAAATGATGCCAACAAATTGCGTATGCAAAACTTCCAACAGCAGTTGGTATTTTCTCTATAAACGATTTATTTAAATGCCACATGACCCATCATACCGCAAGATTTTTCATTTTATTCGAAAAGAAGTTTCAACAAAAAAAAAAAAGGTAAAGAATTGTAGTCTGATAGGAAATAAAAATGTCCCCAACGGTATCGATATCGAGTTTTGGGTATCATTTGTAAATTAACACAACGACAAAAGTTAACTGCCTTTTAAGCCATTTAAGCGAAAAACGATTAATCTATAAACGCATAAACAACGACAACAATTACAACAACGGCATCCCAGCAGTAGTAGCAGCAGCCACAGTAGCAGCTTTTACAGCAATCGAATATTCTACAACAGCAATGGACAAGTGCCAGTTGCTAATTTTGCTTTTAAAGAGAGGGTTTTGCAAAGCGAGATGCAAATTTTCAGGCATAAACTTTCATTAATAGTTAAGAAAAACCAGAGAATTCTAGAAGAATGAAAAGTACCACATTTCAATACCAATTTTTTTAGTTTACTATTTTAACAAAATCAGACTAAACGTTGTTGAATTATGCTAATTTAGATCGTGCAACGTTCTTAACTTTTATATTACGATTTGTCCCGGGAACCAGGGTATATTAAAAAAAGTAACTAATAGAGTGCTATTTCCAAAGTTTCAATTTAAAATTTAAGTTTAAATGGACTTTCTCAAACATCAAACATGTTCCTCTCATTGCAACATCCTGTAAATATCAGAGCACTATTGATAATACATATTCACTTTAAATGTTGCATGACTTAAGGGGCAGGAAAAAAAGGAGTTTATGTCGGTGTATGGGTAATAACGGTTATATGTGTTTTGATAGTTCAATATGCAAATATATTTATATTGTTACAGACCCTGTAGACAACACGACTAGTCCATACATACGTGTAAACTATACTCTATAGAGGACTAGGACTAGTCCAAAGGTAACCCAAATGTATAGAGCAAATATGGTCGATTACGATGCTCACTGGTATGAAACGATACATTTGGCGGCAAAAAATAGAAGGATTTATTTGTAGAGCGTTGTAATTAAAAGTGAAATTTTTTTTATATATGTATGTATAATAAAAAATGTTTTGTTGCTTTATTCTTATTAACGGACATCACCTAACGGACAAAATGGCACAAAAGATCCACTAGGTGTCGGAGTGCCAGTCTTTGGACCAGATCGGACAAAATCTTCGCCGAGGGTGAGAGTCCGCTAATGGGATCTTTGACTGTAGTCCATTTCACCTAGAATGGATCAACGTACTCCATTGTCTACAGGGCAAGGCCACACACTCACACATACTCATAAACACATACATACTGTTGCCAACAAATACCAAACGAAGCCGCAAAATTAATCGTTGCTCATGCCACACACATGGCCAACTACATAAATATACACAACTAATGAAGCTGAAGAGCCGAGTGTAGCATCTATCTACCCTGGGTTATGGATAACGACGAAGGCTATTAAGTGGGATTTTGAACTGTTTGAATTTATGACCACCAATAATCCATTCATATTTATACACACTCAAACACTGGCATATTTTCCAATATAAAATGACGAAATCGTTCGTTCATTGCATGTGCAAAATGAATATGAACAACAAGGATCCTAAGTATAATAGTCAGGAGTCAGTTGGTGCAACAGCAATAGTAGACATACCATACACTATTTTGTAGCTGTTATCGATGTTATCGCTAGACAACTTTTTAGGCAAAAAAAGAAATTTGCAACAATAAAAAATATGATGCAATTGTATTTCTTTTTTATTATTAATTATACTGCACAACACAAAAAATAGCATGGTTCTAACGACTGATTCTGGCAGAGGGCATCGAAAAATGTTGTACGTGCATCGGCGTTTTGCACATACATACATACATATCTATGTACATTAGGTGTGGAATAGCGTTATATGGAGATCCTTAGTAACAAGATTTGGATACGCTAGAGCCCCTAATTCTGTGAGTTTTGAAAAAAATGCATGAACCAAAAAATTAGGGGGATGGGATGAAGGTAAATGGCTCCTCATCGGGGTAGAACATAGGAGAAAACGAGACAAAAGCTTCACAGCTGCGCCTGAGTCGCTCCCAGAGGGGTAAAATGTAAGACTGACCCCCACTAATATTCCCCCCCCCCCTTAATTTTTTATGAGCATACCAATACCCTATCGGGCCTCCTTAAAGGGGCTCCCATAGTATATAATATTTTTTTATAAAATTAGCCCGCACCGCCTTAACTAGCCCCAGAGTGTCCCTAGAGAAATCAAATGTATGACCGAGCCCGAATATTTTTCTTACCCCAAGATTTTTTCAGAACATATCTAGCCTCCATCTTCAAGTATTAGGGCTGTTGGTCTCCATACAAAATTTTTAATTTTTATAATCTTTGATATATAGACACGTTTTTACCGTTGTGGTTGTTGTGCTTCGTAAATTAAGGTAATTTGAAAGTAAAAAATTTTTTATAGGAATATAAAAACATATTTTTATAATTAAATAATGCAAATTTTTTCTGGTCGTCTTTGATATTCAGTGGTGAAACTGTTTCTCTCGCATTAATGAAGAAGAAAAAATATGATTTAGGTTGTCGCTAAAAATAGAAAGAAATATCCTTCGCATAACAAAAATTAATTCATTTAATTGTCACAATTGGGATGTTCAAACGGTGTACTAAAATAATAGGAACATCATATGCTTATGTTGCCGTTAACCATTTGAGTTCCCCAAATTATTAATATTATTTAATTATAAAAATATGTTTTTATATTCCTAATAAAACAATTTGTAGATATTAAAAATTTTTGTATGTGGACCCCCCTAATGATTGAATATCGAGGATAGGTATGTTTTGAAAAATATTGGGTGAAACATTTTCTGGGGAAGGAGCGCTAAAGCCAAAATTTGTCCCAAATATTAAAGAATTAAAGCATTTCTAGTGGGGGTCAGTCTTACATTTTACCCCTCTGGGAGCGACTCAGGGACTGTTGTGAAGCTTTTGTGGATTTTGTCTCGTTTTCCCCTATGTTTGACCCCGATGAGGAGTCATTTAGCCTCATCCTATCCCCATCATTGTTGGACTCGTGCATTTTTTATCCAAGCCTTACAAATTATGGGATTCTATGTAAATGTTTGCTATGCTGGGGGGTAAAAGAATTTAAATAAAAACAACAAATACGTGTAACGAATGCCCGTAACGACAATTCAAAACGACGTCAACAGGCCGGCGCGAGGGTTAAATTCCTTATCCATTCTGTATTGCCGCTTTGCTTTTTTTTTGCGCTTTTCTGTGTTTCCTTTGTTTTCCGTAGAAGTTCTGGGATTTTGGGGAGATTTTTGTCCTAGTTTTTGAGAATCATTGGAATTTTTGCTGTTTTTGGGAGATTTTTGTTCTAGTTCTTGGGAATTCTTAGACCAGGTTTGTGTCTTGGCTAATGGTTGGTTACCTTTGCATTCTTTTTTGGGATTTTTTTAAGAAACGGACAAAAGACCCATACAACGAAGAGTTAGAGGATTAATATTTTGCTCGTGCTGTTTTATATAACATTTGGCTTTATTTTTTTTACGAGTTAAACCACTCTTGCTTTCATCGCTTCATAGCTCCGCCTTTGCTTAGAACAAAAAGGCGAAAAGTTTCATTTGCCAGCATTAAAATTTACCTCAAGTGCTTAATTTCAGTTTGTTTATTATTTATTATTTACAAAGTCCTTCAAGTAATTTGATATTAAGCAACTTGAAGGGCTTTTCGTCTAAAAAAACTTTGTTTTTTTTTTTTGAGAATTTGTCATATTTATACATTTAATTGTAAAAGTAATTACACTAAATTAACTTCATATTGTTTATTTAGGCTTTATAAAGCAAAGAAAAATAAAACCAACAGTCTTTATTTTAAATTTATTTCTCTCTCTCCCACGTTTGGGAAAAACGTGGGAGAGAGAAAAATAAAAAGTTATGAAGATTTTTTTCTCAGAAAAATATATTAATATAAAAGAGACACTAAAAAAGCATGTAAAATCCCGGAAATATTTACTCAAAGTGGAAAAACGGAAATAACAAAATAAGTAAATTGTCTGCAAAATAAAAATTGTTTCCGTGCATAAATTCCTTTAAACAATATACATAAATATATACATATGTACATATGTAAATATATTTTCAGGCTCTTATGCAAAACAACGAGGGTGGTCTTAAAACTATCTGAATAAATACGGAAAAAAATAAAATAGGTATGTACCTACCTACTGCATATTTTAATTAATAGAACTACAGCTTCAATTAATTGTGCTGTTGAATTACTCAAAATTTGTAAAATTCACACTATGCAACAAAATGAAATTTTTGTCGTATTTTATAAGTATAAACTGAAAGACGAAGTTAAAAATAAGTATGTATGTTCATATATTGGTAACTTATTATTCAAATTTTGATTAAATATGTAAGTAGAAAAATGTGCATACCTAGGTACCCATCATGTGAAATTTGTCTTTATATACATACCTATGTTGTGTAATTTGGCACCCGGTTATGTATAATTGCGAATTATTTATTGGCAACACTGATTCAAATATACTCTTCTCACTAAATAATGACGAAAAAAAATAACAACAACTACATTACGCGACCCGTTACACTTGTTTGCAAACACAAAAATACTCACTAAATAAATACAATAATTTATTAGTATGTATGTACATAAGTACATACATACATATGTATGTACATATATACATACCTAGTATGTATGGAAATAAGGAAAATTATATTACATACTTATGTACATATGTACATAAATTTTAGAACAGTATGAATGATGCTTTTTTAAATTAGTTTAACTAATTTGCTCACGTTATAATTTAAAACTATTTAAAATAAACATCGAGATCACTAAACTCAAAAAAAAAACATGGCACGCGTCGGTTACCATGGTGCGGACGATTAAAACAATACTAACGAATTAAAAATAATGCCAAGCAATCAGCGTTACCATATATATATTTTTTTAACTTCTTATTTCTAAAAAAATAATTTTTTTTTGCGCAAAAAAACTTTCTTCCAACAAAAGTGGAAAATTTTTAAAAGAAAACACAAAAAAGTGTATTTAGAGGGGGTAACCACAATCAAACACTGTTGCAGTAATAAGGGAGTGAGAAAATATTAGATCGTATCATTGCATAAACAATCACTTAATATATTTTCATCCGATGTACTATACTGCAAATTTTAAATAACTATGTACATATCTATAAAAAACTTGAAAAACTTTATATAAAACTAAAACTTTTTGGCATCTCAGAAAACTTGCAAAAAAAGGGAAAACTTGACAAATGGCAATGCTGCAAGAAATTGACAAGTGAATGTAGATGGTATGTATGTATGTTTGTATGTATGTATGTGAAAAAGAAGTTAATAAAAGAGTTTGGCGGAGACAGAAGATTCAATAAAGAAGTAGTTAATGTGTATACATACATACATACTAGGCAGCCACACAGAACTAGGTTTTTTGAAACCCGAGATTCGGGAATTTTAATTTAAAAATACGGGATCCCGGGACTGATAGGGACTTTTATACATTAAAGAAATCAAGTCAATTCATTTATGGTTGACGCGCCTTTAGTAAATCCAAAGAAAACTTATGACAATGATACATATACTAAAATCTCTTAATCAGTTTTCTATGACCCTTTTCGTAGTTCAGTGGCAGTAGGTAATATATAAAGAAAAAGGCAAATCATCTAACGCTGTAAATCTAACAATTATAGCCTCAAGCAACACCTCTTTTTGTGGGCGAAAGAGGTTTGTAATTTTTGATATCTTCGGTTGGGGTGCTTACATTTCATCTTGTTTTCTAGCCGGATATCGAACATTTTATTTGAAATATTTATCTGACAAAGTATACTTATAGTGCATTTATATCGGAATGAAATCTAATTAAAACGAGATTTCGTGCAAAATATAGTTTGTTTTATTCGATTTGCCACACAGACTATACAAAACTAGATCGTACAAGAATAGTTTTTTTGCTTTAATCACTAACTTGGAAATTTTATTTAAAATGAACTACATAATTTCACAATCTTGCAGTCAAAATACATACATATCTAAATTTTTGAATTTCTTCAAACGGCTTGCCAAGCCGCTTTCAAACACGAAAACACCGCCATATATTACACAACAGGCTTGTGCAAACGTAAATTTCTGTCATGTTTGGCTAGGCGCTTGTGTACTCTATTTGGCTCTGAAATAATTTATGTAATATTTAAAAGAACGCTAGAGAAAAACCAGCGATTTTTTTTGTTCATGTAGATATCTAAGCTATAAATTTTCATGAAGTTAATTCATAGGACTTCAAAAATAGTTCGTTATAAGTGAAAATTCGCTATAACCGGAGATCGCTATAAGCCTACTAATTTCTATGAAATATTCATGCAAAACTGTTGGTACCGAAGAGTAGTTCGTTATACGCGATAATTCGCTATATCCGGAGTGTGTTATAACCGAGCTCCACTGTATCTATCTATGGATTTAATATTCGATTAATTATTCATATGTAAACATATATATTTTTATACATACATATGTATATATACATACCTTGCAGACAAAATGACTAGTATATGGCTAGAAATATACTAGTTGCTTTTTTATTCAGACTAGTTGACTAACTGTCCTTTTTCCATATATCGGACTATCGATTTTAACATTAGGTTGTCATAGGAGCCCAACTAGTTCATTTGTACATAGTTATATGCTAGTTGAAATACTAGTAATTATAGACTAGTGCTCTTACAAGTGTCTTTATTTATAGTTTTTTAAATATTAAAAAACATTTGGCTCAACCGAGGTATGAACACACAGTCCTCATATTTCAAGACATGTACTCTATCCACTGAGCCACTTTCTACTTATTATATTTAGAGCTAAAATTTTGTTTTATGTATTTACACCTGAAAATACGTAAATTTTTAAAAAATAATTTGAATTACTAGTATCATTACAACTAGTTGTATGACTGTTCCAAAACGTTGTTGTTTGACTAGTATCGTTACTAACCTCATTACAACTAGTAAGATGACAGCCCTTTGTTGACTAGTAACGTTACAACTAGTAATATAACTGTCCCAAAACGTAACTAGTTGTACATTTAGTTGCAGGGTACATACATACATTTCTACACACATAAGCACATACATATACATGTATGTAATTTAAGAGTCTCTCTTTCTAATCTAATAATTAGATTCACTAAACGATTGTTTCCTTCACATTCTTTAGTATTGTTTAGAATCTAAACTTTAGATCGTAGTTACCCTGCAGGAAATGTCGATAGTAAAAGTGTACTGATTCACTATTGACTTTGTCACCAGTACTACTGACTAATTGTACCCAGGCAATGTTCTGTGCTATAGACATTTAACATGTGCTTGTCATTGAGATTCCACTACTGACCTCGGAACTGTTGACTTACTATAGACTATGTGGTTCTTATGGGACCATATGGAGACATTGGTACCAGAGATGCACTAGGGCATTTTAATGATTCTAATCCACACATATGAAACTTTTTACCAGCTAAGACGAATAAATTAGATTTTTTATGAAAATATTTAGTTTTCGGTTCAGCCGCATATATTTTCAACACATCAAAATGAGACCGTAAAAAATCGTTTTCTAGCTGTTAAAAACTTATCTTCTCATTAAAGCTAAAATAAAAAGTGTAGACGACTCGTTGACAACGTCACCAAAAAGTCGCCAAACTTGTCGACAAAAGTGGTGACTTGGAGACACTTGGCCCCTGGCTTTCTTCAGTGTACTTTCATACATACATACATACATACATACATACATACAAGTTCACAAAACAGGGTAATATTTTGAGAGTCCGTATGAATTGTTCTTCGTAGCATTATAGAATTCCAAATATGGACACGACAAGAAAAAGACCCATGCACTCATATCCTGAAGAAGCCTTAAAAATGCTCTCTCCGAAAAAAGATTTCGGTATTAGGTGCACAGTTTAAAATATGGTGTTCCGCGTTTAACCATACATGGCAGATTATACGGCCGTGATCCTGAAGGTAAAGATTTGTTATGGACTAAATACTTTATATTATTTATTTATTTATTTTATTCTTAAAAAAGCATTGCGACGGGTGGGGGGACGGGGGGTACAAAAACAAAAAATAGCGTTGAATAGGCCCTAATGAAAAATGATTTATTGTAAAATTAATATGATTTCAAATCACAATTGTGTCATATTGATTTTACATTCCTTTTTTCCTGTGTGTACTTTCGGGATTAGTCCGCGAATATAAAAGAAGTCGCAGAAAGACATAGTTTTTGATAAGTTTTTGTTTTACTTGCTACAGCCCTCGTAAGAAATTCTATAATGTTAAATGTTTGTTAACAAGATGTTACAAACCATTTATTTTTCACACAAAAAAAAGCACCCCATCTTCTAAATAAACAAAACATTTTTCCCAGATATATTTTTGGGGTCAATTTTTTTTTGCCTTCTTAAGAAGGACAATTTTTTTAAAACAAAATGAACAAGAAAAGCTAAAATAAGTCAACAGCATTTTACCAATATAAATAATCAGGAAAGAATAAAAAATTGAACCTGTTGAATTGAAGTTTAGCAAAGAAAATTTAAATTAGTTGCCTGTTCGTAGAATAAAATCCAAAGCAATTTCTCATCATTTTGTGTTGTTTCATTCCAAGTCTTTTTTTTTGTGTTGCCCATAAAGACATTTATTTAAAAGGTATTAAAAACCGTTTATAGAAAACATTTTATTATATAAAAAAAATATATATAGGAATTAATATCATTTAGTGGTGGAAAATGTACTGTTGCATGCCCATGACTTTATTTACATTTTCTTCTGGACCTGTTGTTGACCCTTATTCATGATTTATGGCGCCACCAATGAAAGGCTGCCTTGTCCACTTAAAATTCACAGCTTCCAGTATTTACTCTTTTAGAGATTTAATTTATTTCTTTGATTATGAATTCAATGACTTGGCATAATTATTGTTAAAAATACTTATTTAATATTGGAAAAAAGGAGATAAGAATGATTGGATTATTTGAAAGGTTCGCGGTAAGGGAGGACAATTTATTTGAAGGCTCTTTTATAAAAAAAATATGAGACATAGGCCTGTTCTGTATTTCATGCGAAATGAAAATGTTCTGAATTGCCATAGTATTCAGGTCTATTCTGTATTCGATTCGGAATGAAAATGTTCGTAATATTAATTTGTAACAACAACGCTTTGATAATTCCAAACATTTCGGCCGAAGGTCGGCTATATAGAAAATCTTTACTCAGCGAACCCACTATTCTGAAATACAGAGCAGACCTGATTGTTTTTTATAAATATTAATTTTAACAATAATGCTTTGATAATTCCGAACATTTTCATTTCGCTTACAATACAGAACAGGTCCGATAATAAAATTTAAAATTCTCTATTAAATTTAAGAATTCAGACCTATTCAAATGCGGAATATCTGCAGCATACTCTTAAATCTCTTTTGAATCTCTCAAAATAATTTAGTATGTAGAAAATTTTCCTACTTATTAAGCGTTGATTAAAATTAATTGAAATTGAATAGAAATTGAAACCATATCGAAATCCTTTGATGTTTAAAGAAAACAAGAACAACAACAACATGTTTTTGAAATTTTTCCAACAGAAACAACAACAATAACCAACATTTAATTGAGTCTTTCCATATGAACAAAGTTAAAATGTAATTTTCCCTTTAGACACAAATAAATAACAAATAGATTTTCACATCAAGTTGGTTGGTTGGTTGGTGGTGGTGATAATGATGATGATACATGTTATTGAATTGAAAGGAATGGATGAATGAATGACTGCATAAATAGCATAAAAATAGCTTACAGCTCATTACCTAAATCGACAAACTGGCAAGCATATAGACATACATATGTACATAAATAGACACACTTTTCAATTTCATGGAAAACATTAGAGTGTTACTGTTATAAAAAAGTATATTTTTAGATGAATGAAACGAAAGTTTAATGTATAGTGGGAGACAAAATATGACTTACAAACATATTTCATGTACACAGAAAAATTATCACCAACCAATTTTCAAACAAACGTTTGTCTAAAATTAAATTTCATTTTCAGTAAATGTTCTTTATATAATCAATCAATTGTTTGTTTGACTTTTATTTAGGACGCAAACACCAAAAACAACAAGAAAATCTGTGCCGTAAAAAAACAACCCCCATGACTACATACACACAAATAACAACAACAACAATGATAGAAAAAGGAATGCGATTGTACGAAGTTTGTTTAGTGAAGATTTTTTAGTGAATCAATTCGTTAATGTCGTTGCGTTAATTCTCATTAATTTTTTTAGAGTCTTTAGATAAACATTCAGACTTGAACACGTTTAACAAAGTGAAACTTCATAAATGCTTAATGGATGATGATGATGACCCAGACAAAATTTTTTTCGATATATTACAAAAAACACAGTAAATATTTTTGTTTGATTAAGTAAACTATTTTGTTTAATATTTGTTAGTATTTTTAGACTTATTGGTTTATAAATTCAGAGAAAAATATTGTATGATATTTTTCAGAAAATCCAGTAAATCTTTTTGTTTGATTTAGTAAATTGTTTTGTTTACAATTTGCAAATATTTCTAGACAAACTGTTTTATAGATTTAAACAATTTGTTCACTGGAAATAAACACGATTTATTTTTCAATGAAATTGTTGAGATATTTTTGTCTATATTTACAAATTTGCTTGTAGGTCCGTTCCTAGACAACAAAATATTTACTATTTCATTGAATTACTTGATAGAAAATGAAATTTAGTTTTTTCTGTGTACATAACACTGTACAACAGGAAAACAAACTTACGGGGTTCTGTAATTTAAATCTGATAGAGGCGACAAAATAAAATATATGTGGGTAATTCTATGTCAAATCAACTAAAAGTTAGACACGACCCCTTTCAATTTTGATAAAATTTGGTCAGACGTTGTCAGATGTTCATCCTATAACGAATTTATGTTAAAGGAAAAAAATTAACAAATGTTTTCTTTTGTAGATACGTAGCATAAATTTTTATTATTCACATATCTCATTTGATTTTTCATTTATTCATCCAAAATAGAAAAAATCTATCCTTAAGGCCATAATCGGTTTCACTTATGCCATATTCAAAATGTCATTATTTTGCCAAATTTCCAGTATGTGTTGAGCTTAATTTTTGAATATTTCTAAAACTATTTTATATACAAGGATGTTTTATATGCCATTCTAAAGAGGATATTTGTTGTATCAAAAATACATAAAACAAAAATTGGTTTTGGAAAAATCTGCAAAGTTTTGAAAATTTCAAAACTCACCAAATCAAAAGCCTATATATTTTTTCGTCTGAATTTTTTTTGTATAATAGTTCTAAATGTCCTTAATAATTCGTGAAAATTTGAAGGAGGTGTTTTTTTTTCTTTTTTGAGATATGATTTTATTTTCCTTTCCCTACCTTCAACAATATAGTATCAAAAATAATTTAAATCTGTAATTTTAAGCAATATGCATTAAATTAAATTTAATTTAAAGCTTTTGAAGGGGAACAAGTAATAACATTGACAAATTTGTGCGTTTGTTTTTTCGGTGAAATTTTATGTTGGAAATTTTGGGTTAAAAAAATAAATTTTTTTCGTATATCAAAAAAGAAAAAAACACCTCCTTCAAAATTTCAGGATTTTTTAAGGACGTTTAGAGATATTATATAAAAAATTCAGCAAAAAAATATAGGTTTTTGATTTAATCAGTTTTGAAACTTTCAAAACTTTACAGATAAGTAACTTTTCCAAAATAAATTTTTGGTCCATATATTTTTTGTAACCCCAAATATTCATCTTAAAATGACATACAAACCAATCTTGTATATAAAATAGGGTTCGAGATATTTAAAAACTAAACTCAACAAATCAACAAATAATGATATTTTAGATATGTCATAACTTCTGAAATAAAAATTTTTAGTATTTTGCCTTTGGCCTTATGCCAAAGCCTTAAAGAAAACATCTGAACAAATTTCATCAAAATCGAAAGGGACGTGTCTAACTACACAGAAAAAAATATCATCAAACTGCAACTAACAATTTCAATTGTTAATATGTAATTTAAAGTCAAACATATATTTTGTTAATATAACAAATTGAGTTGTTGATAAGACAAACAAAGAAATTTTTTTCAACAAACTGAACTAACCA